>WNYA01000088.1:229368-328509 GCA_019512145.1 Engystomops pustulosus
CGCCTCACTATTCTTGCTGCTGGTGCATTCACTTGTGTACATGATGACATTACTTAGTCCTGTACTGATCCTGAGTACACATCCTGTATTATCTCCAGAGCTGCACTCACTATTTGCCTGCTGGTGCAGTCACTGTGTTACATAGCATACATTACTTATCCTGTCTGATCCTGAGTTACCATCCTTATTATACTCCAGATCTGCACTCACTATTTTCTGCTGTCTGGGGCAGTCACACTGTTGTACTACATACATTACTTATCCTTACTGATCCTGAGTTACATCCTGTATTATACTCCCGAGCTGCACTCCTATTCCTGCTGTTGTGCAGTCTACTTTACTACATTGACTCCTTTATCCTGCTACTGATCCTGAGTTACATCCTGTATTATCTCCAGACGCTGCACTCACTATTCGCGCTTTGGTGCAGTCCTGGTGTCATACATGACTACTTACCTTATCCTGTCTGATCCTGAGTTACAAGTCCTGTGTATAATACTCCAAGACTGCACTCACTATTCTGTCTCGCTGGTCAGCTCACGTGTACACTACATTGACATTACTCTGCATCCTCGACGATCTGAGTTCCTCGTATACGACTTACCACTATCTGCTGTCGTCTTACAACACATCTTTCCTGTGACGAACCGTACCGGGTCATATTACTAAGGGCCCGATATCGCTGTTTTCCGCTGGTCTACACTATTCCTTCCGATTTGCACTGATTTTTCCTGTTTGCCTCGTATTTTGGTGCACGTCGATCAAATTGGTGGCGCCGTGGCGCGAGGCATGAGCCGCGACGGAACTATCGGGGGGGCGGGGGGCGTGCTACTGAAAACCCGACAGTTTGGAAAACCACCCATACACCACAACGCTAAACAAAAGTGGTCGCGGGAATTGCGTCTACTTACCGTAGAGAGATAGGCACGTGAACATCAGTGCATTCGCGCGGGCCTCGCGGACTTCAGCGCAGTAGCGCCACCTTGGTGGACCTCGAATAACTACCTTAGTGATCTCTCGGCCTCACCTCGAATCCTACCCCGCAGAACGCGCCGCTATCGCGAATGGACCGGGTAATGTAAATCTCTCCATTTACCATACATGACATTACTTATCCTGTACTGATCCTGAGTTACATTCCAGTATTATACTCCATAGCTGCACTCACCTATTCTGCTGCTGGTGCATCACTGTGTACATACATGACATTACTTATCCTGTACTGATCCTAGTTACATCCTGTATTATACCCCAGAGCTGCACTCACCATCCTGCTGGAGAGTCACTGTGTACATACATGATATTTCTTATCCTGTACTGATCCTGAGTTACATCCTGTATTATTACTCCAGAAGAAGCTGCACCACTATTCTGCTGCTGGTTGCAAGTCACTGTTTACATACATGACTATTACTTATCTGTAAACGATCCGAGATTTACATCCCCTGTTTTAACTCCAGAGCTGCACTCACTCTATTCTGCTGTCTGGTGGGCATTCACTGTGGTACATACATGGCAGTTACTTACCGGTACTGATTCCTGATTACAATCCTGTATTATACCCCAGAGCTCACTCACCTATCTGCTTGCTGGTAGCAGTTCACTGTGTACATACATGATCATGCTTATCTCTTACTGATCTGAGTTACATCCTGTATTATACTCTCCGAGCTGCACTCACTATTCTCTGCGGTGCATGTCACTTGTGTACATACATACATACTTATCCTGTACTGATCCTGAGTTACATCCTGTTCTTAATACTCCAGAGCTGCACTCCTATTCTGCTGCAATTGTGAAATGCTTGCTCGTAGTATAATTAACCTGTAGCTCTGGATGTATAACCCAGGGGTAGTTGCCTAATGATTGTGGGTGGGGAAGGGTGAGTCACTGTCAACCTGGCACGGGATGGGTCCATGACCGGAAGATAATCAAATGTTTGGCGTAACGACACACATCCAGTGATTATTGGATCGCACACGGTATAGGACATGTTTTGGGGCACTCTTCCCATGCACACGCACGCTACAGCACCGGACGTCATAGGCAGAATAGGAAGCCGAAGCGTGGAGGTAAGATCTGGGGTTGTTTTTTTTTTTTTGCTGGCCCCCGTGACTGCTCTGCTATGGGAACAACTTATTAGTGCGTTGAGATCGCTGCTGTCTTTTGTACTGATGGAGGCTGTTGCTCGTTTTTTATTGCAGTCTGTTGCTGTTTGAATATTTTTATTCATGATGCTTGCTACTAGACATTCTATATTAATAAGGGAGTCTGTCTGGACATTTTATTAATAAAGCTGCTTCTGTTGAAAAATTATTATTGTTGAATATTTTATCATGTACAAATAGAGTTTATATCCTCCGGATCAAACACACAGACTGCTCAGACCTGGAGCACGGAACCCACTGCGCTGACCCAGGTGAGGGTGCTGACTCTCACTTCTGACCAAGAAGGAAGAATTACCTGCCTGACCAACCCCCTCTCTATAAAAAAAGCTTTTTTTGTGTCTTTGAACAATCTGTAAGATAAAAACTTAAACATGCAAAATACATTAACATTTGTAGCAATTACTTTTTGGTAAAAGCAACAGTTCTTGTCAACAGTCAAACAATTCAAATCGCTGTCAATCACAGATATTCCGTCATGCCTCAAGCTCATTCTCAAAGACAATCAAAACCTCGTCGATGCCAAAGCCACATCTACCGAAATCCACTACGCCGCCAAACTCCAATTAAGTGGTTGAGAGCAGATCGACTTAAACCCCTGCTTGCGCAGAAAGTCCTGTTCTTATTCTAGGTCTTTTCTAGAGTCGGTAGACAGAACCAAGCTCATGGTCCTGTCTGCAGCCACTGTCCCTAATTCCAGCAACCTACAGGTGCCTCAGGCCTCTGCTAGCACCCAGAGCAAGTCCGGAGACTAAGCCAGAACTTGGAGATCCACCCCCGGACTCTGCACCAGCCCCAGCGAACCTACTGCTCAGGCTGTGTGTTAACTTTTAAGCCTGTGTTAACCAACCTCTTCTCAAATTTTTTTTTTCTGCCGCTGTCGACAAGAACCATCTCTCCTTTCAAAACCTACACACTAACCTACGTACTACCTCCACCCCACAAAGGAACTATCGTACTATTGTGATCACCTACTCCCTGAATCATAAGTGGGGCCTAGTACAGTGAAACAACTAGGGATGGGTGGGCGGGACAGACTTTATCTGGCCAAAAGATGGCCTCCCTTCCTGACACTGGCATATACCCCCTCCTCGCAACTCCTCCCCTCTCTTCCAACCCCCCTATCACCTCCACTCCTACTCCAACCGCCCCAATACTCCACCCATCATTTCTTCCCCTCCCCCCAGCTGTCATGGACACACTACACCTAGCCACTGGCTACGTGCCTAACATTTCGGTCATATGTCGGTGTCGCATTAGTTTTTCAAGTATAAGTGGCGGGATGGGGCAGCAGCGCACTTTTTTAGCAATATGGGGTCACGATTTGGCCACAAGCGATCAATTGCAAATCGGCGCCGGTTTTGCATGCAAACAAATCGGGCCATTCCGGATCGCGGCGTCATTTTCCGGATCGGACTGGTAAGTAATCTTGCCCCATTGTCTCCTTATGTGAGTAAAGAATTGAAATGCTTTGTCTTTTATGGAACTAATCTGATTTTATTCAGGACGTGTTACTCGCGACTGGGCAAGCGTTAGAAGAATATCTGTGATGGGCATCAGAGTTGGCGTGCATTTATCACACACAGATACACTGATCAAGCGACTTTTGTGGTCCCTCGCTTCTTGTGTGTTATGCCCATCTTCCACACATTGTGCAGAATCCCTCTGCTCAATACACGGCAGCCAACGGGATATTAATCCCCAAACTACAGAACAAATCATCCTGCCAAAATCTAAGAATGACTATCCCTGAGATTCCTGGAATTTAGAGCGGTCCTGGAGGACAGGGGCCAGCTGGGTCTTGATGAAAGGACCGTCAGGAATTCATAGGGACACAGTCATGAGATAAGCAGCGTCGCGTTAAACTATCAAATTTGGAAATTTCAAGAGTTGTTCAAGGTTGGAAAAAACATATTTAGGTGTTCCTGAGTTTATATAAGGGTTCACCATTCAAGGACCATCATATTTGAGAAACAAAGGGGTAAGATGTAAGCAACTTTTGGCTTTTCTCTCTCTTCATTTTGGGAACTTTTCCACAGTTCTCGTGTCTCATTTGCGCTTTTTTTCAACCCAAAACCTTCGCCATTCCCTTCACAAATGATTCCCCCCATATGCCTAGTTTTGCTTTTCTGCAATGTTTTCCCTCCCCCCCGACTTCTCACCTGAAATTTTTTTCCCCCCCAGGTAATGTTGAAGGTCGCAATTTTACCGGCGCAAATCTAAGGCTGCCCCTGACCAGGCGTGAAATCTAGCTTTGGCACTAATTGCGACTTTTGGAGACTGTTTTTTGCAAATTTTGTTTTAGCAAAAGTCACTAATCCACTAAATCCCAACGCCGGCATGTATCGATAGGGCAAACTGCTCGATACATCTGAACGTACAGCCAGACATATGATAACATGTGTCCCAAAAAGTGTCTTTCCGCTTGGAGGACCCATGGGGCTTAGTTAATGAGGGTCCGCGTGCGCACTTTCTTTCTTCGTA
Organism: Engystomops pustulosus; assembly: GCA_019512145.1. Taxonomy (NCBI): domain Eukaryota; kingdom Metazoa; phylum Chordata; class Amphibia; order Anura; family Leptodactylidae; genus Engystomops; species Engystomops pustulosus. The sequence continues at coordinate 234,018 of WNYA01000088.1, forward strand.
CTTTCCGACGTTTTTCGGGTTTTTGCGTTGCTTGATAGGTCTTAACAGGTGTTGCGCTGGATTGTGTCCACGTATCGGTTTTTGGGCGTCAGCTGCTCTACTTCCATGCGGCCACAAATCGGGAGCGTGCCCGTCGACGATCAGAGCCTGATTCGGACTGAACGGCAGGATTTAACCTTTCAAATTGGTGTCACAAGACAATTCACTTACATGCCCAGGAAAGAAAGAAGTGGAACTCGTCGGAACTGAGCGTGGAGCGAACATGCCAGATACCTGGTGCGCACGATCTTTGTGAATTGCGGACAATAGCTCTTTTTTCGGGGTACTTCGGCGGACAGGTCATGAAATGAGCCCCAATATAAGTCCCCACATTACATAGACAGATCACCAGTATGATGATGTATACTTCATTCCCCTGCCTTGGGGGCAGGACTACTGTCCGGGTGTAATACTTATGAAATTCCAAGAAAAACAAACAAATTTAACTTCTTCTGAGCCAAAGAAGGATTACAGAAACCAGACCAGACGGGTTTGGGGTTGTTCTTAGGCAATGCTTAAAGGGTTTTCAGGGCCAAGCTAATGGGTCCCTACAAGTTATATATTATAACAGCTAAGCCCCAATAGTGTAAGACGCTCCATATGCCTATATTGTCCTTACAGTAATGGTAAAACTTTGTGGCTCGTTCTCCCTTTAAGCTGTGTCAAACACAGTAGCACTAAGGTGGAGTGTTAGCTCTCCGTCTTTCTTTGGTGCTTTGGTCAGCCGCGAGCGTGGAAACAGTCACAGTCCATCTTATGTGTAATGAGACCTTGACTTTTATAAGAAGTCTTTGTTCCTACGCTGTCTCGAATTAAGGAAGAAAAGCCTACAGATGCCTTAACATCTCTAGAGTCAAGTAAAGCGCCGGCGGAGCAACTGAGTCAAGGCATCGAAACGCGCTCCAGACAGACAACATACTTCACAAACGGGGAGATGACTTCTCCGCAGGCTCCTAACTTCTGTACCAACCATGCCACATGACCTATACATCCATTAAATGGGGAAATCTGGGAATATTATACTACTAATGACAAAATAGGATAGTGTTGGACTACCCACCAGAGAATCGAGGATCCTATGGTGGGCCAAGCTCTACCCAAGACTGGCACCCAGAAGTACAGCAGTAGGAGACCCCAATATGAGGCTTCTAGGTCTATCTCTTTGGGCTGATGGAGCATATTTATCTGTCGGGCTCCGGAACCACCGGTCCGACACTGCATAGGATCGATTATTATAATAATAAACATAATAAAGGAAAGGGGGGCAAATACTTAAAATAAGACATTAAGAGTAATACATATTCAGATAGACCAATAGGAGTGAGGATCCCTGGCTCACAAATCTTACAGTTCTTGAGGATGAGAGGGTGACACAAGGCTTACAGTCTATAGGATGAGGGGACACAAGACCTTACATTCTATGAGGATGAGAGGGGGACACAAGAGCTTACAGTCTATGGATGAGGGGGAACACAAGAGCTTACAGTCTATAGGATGAGGGGGTGACCAGAGCTTACAGTCTATGAGGATGAGGGGTGACACCAGAGCTTACAGTCTATGAGGATGGAGGGGGAACACAAGAGCTACATCTATAGGATGAGGGGCTGACACAAACTTCCAGTTCTATGAGGATGAGGGGCTTGACCCAAGAGCTTACAGTCTATGAGGATGAGGGGGAACACAGGCAAGAGCCTTACGTCTATGAGGATGAGGGGGTGACACAAGAGCTTACAGTCTATGAGGATGAGGGGTGACACAAGAGCTACAGTCTATGAGGAATGAGAGGGGGAACACAGAAGCTTACCGTCTATGAGGATGAGGGGCTGACACAAGAGCTTTACATCTTAGAGGATGAGGGTGCTTGCACACAAAGCTTACAGTCTATGAGGATGACAGGGGTGAAACAAGAGCTTACAGTCTAGGAGGATGAGGGGGTGGACACAAGAGCTTACAGTCTATGAGGAGAGGGGCTGACACAGAGTTACAGTCTATGAGGATGGAGGGAACACAAAGCTTACAGTCTATGACGGATGATGGGCTTGACACAAGATTCCTTACAGTCAGGATGAGAGGGGCTGACACAAGATCTTACTTCTATGAGGATGAGGGGTTCCACAAGAGCTTACAGTCCTATGAGGATGAGGGTGGGTTGACACACGCTTGCTTACAGTCCTATGAGATTGATGGGCGACCAAGAGCTTCAGTCTATGAGGGGTCATTAGGGGTGACACAAGAGATTACAGTCTATGAGGATGACGGGGGTGACACACGAAGCTTACAGTTATAGAGGATGAGTGGAGTGACCAAGAGATTAGTCTATATGAGGATGCAGGGGTTGACACCAGATCTATCAGTCTTTAGGATGAGGGGGTGGACACAAGAGCAGTACAGTCATTAGGATGAGGCTGACACAAGAGCTATCGTCTATGATGATGAGGGTGACACAAGCTTACAGTCTATGAGGATGAGGGAGTGACACAAGAGCTATCAGTCTATGAGGAGGAGGGGTGACACAAGAGCTTACAGTCTTGAGGATGAGGGGGACACAAGAGCTTACAGTCTATGAGGATGAGGGGGTGACACAAGAGCTTACAGTCTATGATGATGAAAAAAGGGGGGGGTGACCACAAGAGCTTACACTTATGAGGATGAGGAGTGCCACAAGAGCTTACGTCTATGAGGATAGGGGGTGACCACAGGAGCTTAACAGTCTATGAGATAGGGGATGCACAAGAGCTTAGCACGCTATGAGGAGATGAAGGGGGTGCACACAGAGCTTATCAGTCTAGAGGATGAGGGGGGTGACAAAGAGCTTACAGTCTACTGAGGATGATAGGGAACACAAGAGCTTACAGTCTATGAGGATTAGGGGGCTGACACAAGAGCTACGTCTATTTGAGGATAGTGTGGGGTGACACAAGAGCTTACAGTATATGAGGATGAGGGGGTGACCAAGACTACGTCTATGAGATGAGGGGGGACCAAGACTTACTCTACTGAGGATGAGGGCGACACAAAGCTTACAGTCTATGAGGACATTGACTGGGGGGACACAGAAGATTACAGTCTTATGCGATGAGGGGATGAGACACAAGAGCTACAGTCTATGAGGATGAGGGGGTTGCACAAGGAGCTTACCGTCTATGAGGATGAGGGGGTGACACAGGAGCTTACACTCTATGAGGATGAGGGGATGCCACAATAGCTTACAGTCTCTGAGGATAGGGGGTGACACAAGAGATTACACTCTATGGATGAGGGGGTGACACAGAGCTTACAGTCTATGAGGACGAGGGGGGTGACACAATAGCTTCCAGTCTATGAGGATGAGGGGTGACACAATAGTTTCCAGTCTATGAGGATGAGGGCGGGAGACACAAGAGGCGCCGCTCTTACAACGTCTATAGGATGATGGGATGCACACAGAGCTTACAGTCTATGCTGATGGGGGGAGACACAATAGCTTACAGTCCTATGAGGATTAGGGTTCTGACACAATAGTCTTAAGTCTTGTGAGGGTTGACACAATAGCTTACAGTCTATGAGGGGGTGACACAAGAGCTTACATCTATGAGGATGAGGGGGGTGACACAATAGCTTACAGTCATGAGGATGGAGGTGGTGACCAAGAGCTTACAGTCTATAGGATGATGAGTACACAAGAGCTTACCGTCTAATGAGGATGAAGGGGTGACCAGAGCTTACAGTCCTATGACGATGTGGGGTGCCCAAGAGCTTAACAGTATAATGAGGATGAAAGTGGAACACGGAGCTTACAGTCTAGAGGATGAGAGGGGTGACACTAGATCTTACTTCTATGAGGATGAGGGGGTGACACAAGAGCTTCCAGCCTATGAGGATGAGGGGATGACACAGAGCTTCAGTCTATGAGGAATGAGGGGGTGACACAAGAGTACAGTCTATGAGGCTGAAGGGTGACACAGAGCTTACAGTCTATTGAGATGAGTGGATGACACAGACTTCATTCCTATGAGGATAGGGGTTACACAAAGATTACAGTCTATGAGGAATCAGGGCTGACCCCAAGAGCTTACAGTCTCTGCGGATGATGGGTGACACACAGAGCTTACAGTCTATGAGGATGAGAGGGTGACACAAGAGCTTACAGTCTATGAAGTATGAGGGGGAACACAAGAGCTACAGTCTAATGAGTGAAGAGGGGTGACACAAGAGCTTCACAGTCCTATGGGAGAGGGGTGACACAAGAGCTTGCAGTCTATGAAGGATGAGAGGGGAACACAAGAGCTTACAGTCTATTGAGGATGAGGGCTGACACAGAGCTACAGTCCATCTATGAGGCTGAGGGGAGACACAAGAGCTACCAGCTAAGCGGATGAGGGGGAGACACAAGAGCTTACAGTCTATGAGGATGAGGGTTGACACAATAGCTTCAGTCTATGAGGGGTACACAGAGCTACGTCTTTAGGATGAGGGGGGCGACACAAGAGCTTACAAGTCTATGAGGATGATGGGGTGACACAAGAGATTACGTCTATAGGGATTCGAGGGGATGACACAAGAGCTTACAGTCTATGGAGAGAAGGGGGTGACACACAAGAGCTTACAGTCTATTAGGATGAGGGGGTGACACCAAAGCGAGCTTACACGTCTAGGAGATGAGGGGATGACACATAGAGCCTTACAGTCTATTGAGGATGAGGGCGCATGACACAAGAAGCTTACAGTCTATGAGTCGATGAGGGGGTGACACAAGAGCTACAGTCATAATAGTATGAGGGTGACACAAGAGCTTACAGTGTATGAGGAGGAGGGGGTGACACAAGAGCTTACAGTCTATGAAGGAATGAGGGGGGTTACACAAGAGCTTACAGTCTAGGAGGATGAGGGGGGACACAAGACTTACAGTCTATGAGTGAGATGAGGGGCGACACAATAGAGCTTACAGTCTAATGACGTTTGAGGTGTTTGACACATAGCTTTTACAGTCTATGAGGATGAGTGGGGTGACACAGAGCTTACAGTCTATGAGGATGAGGGGGTGACACAATAGCTTTACAGTCTATGAGGATGAGGAGTGACCAAGAGCTTTACAGTCTATGATGATGAGGGGGGACACAAGATGCTTACACTCATGAGGATGAGGGGTGACACAAGATCTTACAGTCTTATGAGGAGAGGGGGTGACACAAGAGCTTACAGTCTATGAGACTGAGGGGTACACAGAGTTACAGTCTATGAGGATAGGGGGAGACACAGAGCTTACAGTCTATGAGGATGAGGTGATGACCAAGAGAGCTTACAGTCCTATCGGATGAGGGTGGAAAAAGACACAAGAGCTTACGTCTATGAGGATGAGGGTTCCACAATAGCTTTACAGTCTAATAAGGGGGGTGACACAAGAGCTTACAGTTCTATGCGAAGGATTAGGGGTGACACAAGAGCTACAGTCTAATGAGGATGAGAGGTGACACAGAGCTTACAGTCTATGAGGATGATGAGGGTGACACAAGAGCTTACAGTCTATGAGGATGAGGTGGTGACACACAGAGCTACAGTCTAATGATGATGAGGGGGTGACACAATAGCTTCCGTCTATAGGAATGAGGAGTAACCAGATCTTAACAGTCTAATGAGGATGAGGAGTAACCAAGAGCCTTACAGTCTATGAGGATGAGGGTGACACCAGAGCGTTAAGTCTAATGACGATGTGGGGTGACACACAGAGCTTAAGTATATGAGGATGAAAGGGACACAGGAGCTTAACAGTCTATGAGGATGAAAGGGGTGACACTAGAGCTCTTTACAATTCTATGAGGATGAGGGGGTGACCCAGACTTACAGCCTATGAGATGAGGGGATGACACAATAGCTTACGCTATGAGGATTCGGGGGTGACACAAGAGCTTACAGTCTCATTGAGGATGAAGGGTCTGACACAAGAAATGTCTAATGGTATTTAATGATGAGGAGGGATTACATAGACTGTAGGTAGAAATCAGGTGGAGGTTTGTAGACAGGAAAGTGATAAGTTTACACTGCATTTCGGCCTGTGAATAGACCTGCCTGAATAGATGTTTTTTTCTAGTGTACATTTGCTAGCTAAGTTTGCTAGTTAGGTATTGCCTATTAGCCGGTTTTTTTGCAGTTTGCCAAGTTATTTGCAGCTCAGGAGCCGTCCTGGAGATGGTGAGTAAGAGATTAAATAAAGGAGGGAAGTATCTACATTAATACCTGCTAACAGATTTTGTAAAGGGAACACACATTGATTTTGCTTATCCGGGTGCTTTAGAGAGAATTAAAAAATAAATTTAAATTATTTAAAAATTATTATAGAAATGTGCTGTAATGAAAGAGCACACAAGTACGCCGCGGACGCTAGGGGTCCCAGATAAGAAAGGGCAAAGCTTCTGAACTCTTACACATTTTGATATAGCATACATAATGGTGTTCAGTTACAGGGCCGGCTGAGCGCATTTTTCACACCATCGAATTCCCAGATGATTACTTCTTGCACCGTGATTGGGCCCCTGGGATTTTGGTGGCGCACGCGATCGATTGTGCGGCATTGGCACGGTTTTTTGCACGCGACAGAATTGGGGGGGGGGGGGCCGGCCGTCGGACATCCCGAACGGTTCGGACAACGCAAGGGAATTTTAACATTGAGAAATGTGTCGCAAGCCACCCACGTACAAAGCACCGGAAGTAGTAGGTGAACTCCGGCGAATCTCGCCACGAAGCGACGGATGCAGGAACTCTGGCGCACGATCTTTAGTGACGCGCAGAATCCTCGGTCGGACAACGCAGCGCGATCGGCAGGACCGGGTAAGTAATCTGCCCCATGGGCACTTAACACAGCACAAGAACATGTATGAATAGCTATGTACAAGGCCTTGGATCCTGAGTTACATCCTGTATTATACTCCAGAGCTGCACTCACTATCTGCTGCTGGTGCAGTCACTGTGTACATACATGACATTACTTATCCTGTACTGATCCTGAGTTACATCCTGTATTATACTCCAGAGCTGCACTCACTATTCTGCTGCTGGTGCAGTCACTGTGTACATACATGACATTACTTATCCTGTACTGATCCTGAGTTACATCCTGTATTATACCCCAGAGCTGCACTCACTATTCTGCCTCCTGGTGGCAGCTCTGTGTCACTACACTGGCACTTACCTCCTCTATGTATCCAGTCTCTACCATGAGTAGGTGGGTAACAATCACTAGAGCGTCGTTGGCGCTGGTGCAGTCGGAGGAGCAGTCACTTTGTACATACATGACATTACTTATCCTGTACTGATCCTGAGTTACATCCTGTATTATACTCCATTGGGGGTCATTTACTAAGGGCCCGATTCGCGTTTTCCCGACGTGTTACCTGAATATTTCCGATTTGCACTGATTTTCCCTGTATTGCCTCGGGATTTTGGTGCACGCGATCAAATTGTGGCGCATCGGCGCAGGCATGCACGCGACGGAAATCGGGGGGGCGTGGCTGAACGAAAACCCGACAGATTTGGAAAAACCACCGCATTTAAAAAAAAAAGTGTCGCGGGAATTGCGTTTACCTTCACTAGGAATAGGCCGGTGAACTTCAGTGCATTCCGGCGGGCCTCGGCGGACTTCAGCGCAGTAGCGCCACCTGGTGGACGTCGAAGGAACTACCTTAGTGAATCTCGGCCGGACCCGAATCCACCGCAGAGAACGCGCCGCTGGATCGCGAATGGACCGGGTAAGTAAATCTGCTCCATTGTGTACATACATGACATTACTTATCCTGTACTGATCCTGAGTTACATCCAGTATTATACTCCAGAGCTGCACTCACTATTCTGCTGCTGGTGCAGTCACTGTGTACATACATGACATTACTTATCCTGTACTGATCCTGAGTTACATCCTGTATTTTACTCTAGAGCTGCATTCACTATTCTGCTGCTGGTGCAGTCACTGTGTACATACATGACATTACTTATCCTGTACTGATCCTGAGTTACATCCTGTATTATACCCCAGAGCTGCACCCACTATTTTGCTGCAATTGTGAATGCTGCTCTGTAGTATAACATAACCTGTAGCTCTAGGATTATACCCGGGGGTAGTTGCATAATGATTGTGGTGGGGAAGGGTGAGTCCGTCACTGGGCACAGGGATGGGTCCATGACCGGGAAGATAATCAAATGTATGGCTGTAAGACACACATACAATTGATTATTGGAGCGCACCGGTAGGGACATGTTTGGGGCACTCTGCCCATGCACACTCACGCTACAGCACAGGACGTCATAGGCAGAAGAGGAAGCCGAAGCGTGGAAGGTAAGATCTGGGGGTTTTTTTCTGGCCCCGTGACTGCTGCTATGGGACAACTTATTAGTGCGTTGAGATCGCTGCTGCTTTTGTACTGAGTGGAGGCTGTTGCCGGTTTTTTTATTGGAGGCTGTTGCTGTTGAATATTTTATTCATGGAAGGCTGCTACTAGACATTTTATTAATAAGGGGAGTCTGTTGCTGGACATTTTATTGAATAAAGGCTGCTTCTGTTGAAAATTTTATTGTTGAATATTTTATCATGTACAAAATAGAGTTTATCCTCCGGCTCAAACACACAGACTGCTCAGACCTGGTAGCACGGATCCCCACTGCGCATGACCAAGGTGAGGGCTGACTCGGGACCAAAGAAGGAAGAAATTGACCTGCCTGACCAACCCCCTCTCTAATAAAAAAGCTTTATTAGTTTGTGTCTTTGACAATCTGTAAGATAAAAACTTTATTAACATGCAAAATACATTAACATTGTACAAGTACTTTTTTGGTAAAAGCAAAGTTCTTGTCAACAGCCAAAACATATTCAAATCCATAATCAACAGATATTCCGGTCATTGCCTCAAGCTCATTCTCAAAGACACGCTCGTCGTGCCAAAGCCACATCTACCGAAATCCACTAGCCGCCAAACTCCAAGTAAGTGGTGAGAGCAGATGCGACTTAAACCCCTGCTGGGCAGAAGTACATGGTCTTATTCTAGGTCTTTTCTAGAGTCGGTAGACAGAACCAGAGCTCATGGTCTGTCTGCCACAGCCACTGTCCTAATTCCAGCAACCTACAGGTGCCTCAGGCCTCTGCCTAGCACCCAGAGCAAGTCCGGAGACTTAAGCCCAGAACTGAGATCCACCACCCGGACTCTGCACCAGCCCAGCCTGAACCTACTGCCAGGCTGTGTGTTAACTTTAAGCCTGTGTTACCACCTCTTTCAATTTTTTCGCTGCTGTCGACAAGAACCCATCTCTCCTTTCAAAACCTACACACTAACCTACTACTACCCCACCCTCACAAGGAACTAACGTACTAATTGTATCACTACTCCCTGAGATCATAAAAGTGGCCCTAGTACATAAACAACTAGGGGAGGGTGGGCGGGACAACTTTTTCTGGCCAAAAGATGGCCTCCCTTCCTGACACTGGCATATAAACCCCTCGCAACTCCTCCCCTCTCTTCCAACCCCCCTATCACCTCACACTCCTACTCCAACCGCCCCAATAACTCCACCCATCATTTCTTCCCTCCCAGCCCAGCCTGTCATGGACACACTACACCTAGCTCCACTGGCTACGTGCTAACATTTTCGGTCATATGTCGGTGTAGCATATATGTTTTTTCAAGTATAAAGTGCGGGATGGGGGCAGCAGCGCAATTTTTAGCAATATGGGGTCACGATTTGGCACAAGCGATCAGATTGCATCGGCGCCGGCTTGCATGCAACACAAATCGGGCCATTCCGGATCGGCGGCGTCATTCCGGATCCGGACGGGTAAGTAAATGTGCCCCATTGTCTCCTTATGTGAGTAAAGAATTGAAATGATTTGTCTTTTATGGAACTAATCTGATTTATTCAGGAACGTGTTACTCGCGACTGGGCAAGCGTTAGAAGAATATCTGTGATGGGCATCAGAGATTGGCGTGCATTTATAACACACAGATTACACTGATCAAAGCGACTGAGTCCCTCGCTTCTTGTGTGTTATGCCCATCTTCACACATTGTGCAGAATCCTCTGCTCATACACAGCAGCCAACGGGATATTAATCCCCAAACTACAAGAACAAATCATCCTGCCAAAAATCGAAGAATGACTATCACTGAGAATTCTGGAATTTAGAGCGGTCTGGAGGACAAGGGGCCAGGCTGGAGTGTGATGAAAGGACCGGCAGGATTCATAAGGACACAGTCATGAGATAGCAGCGTAGCGTTAAAACTATAAAATTTTGGAAATTTCAAGAGTTGTTCAAGGTTGGAAAAAACATATTAGGTGTTCCTGAGTTTATATAAGGGTTCACCATTCAGGACCATCATATTTTAGAAACAAAGGGGTAAATGTAACAAACTTTTGGCTTGCCTCTTTCTTGAATTTTGGAGACTTTTCACAGTTCTCGTGCTCATTTGCGCTTTTTTTCACACAAAACCGTCTCCCTTCAAAGTTCCCCATTGTCTAGTTTTCTGCAATGTTCCCCGACTTCTCACCTGAATTCAGATGTGAAAGTCGCAAATTTTGGCGCAAATCTAAGGCTGCCCCTGACCAGGCGTAGAAATTAGCTTGGAACTAATTGCGACTTTTGGAGACTTTTTGCAAATTTTGTTTTACAAAGTCACTAATCCACTAAAGACCAAACGCCGCATGTATCGATAAGGAAAAACTGCTCAGATACATCTGACGGACAAGCCAGACTTATGATACATGTGTCCCAAAAAGTGTCTTTCGCTCTGGAGGACCCAATGGGGCTTATTTACTGAGGGTCCGCGTGCGCACTTTCTTCGGACTTTCCGACGTTTTCGGGTTTTGCGTGGCTGTGATAGGTACTTAACAGGTGTCTGCGCTGGGATTGTGTCACACGTAATCGGTTTTTGGCGCAGCTGCTCTAGCTTCCATGCGGCACAAATCGGGGAGCGTGCCGTCGGACGATCACACTGATTCGGACTGAACGCAGGATTTAACTTTCAAATTGTGTCACAAGACAATTCACTTACATGCACCAGGAAGAAGAAGGTGAACTCCGTCGGAACTGAGCGTGGAAGCGACACATGCAGGATATCGGGCGCACGATCTTTGTGAATTGCGGACAATGCTCTTTCGGGGTACTTCGGCGGACAGGTCAGTAAATGAGCCCCAATATATCCACACATTACGTAGACAGATCACCAGTATAGATGGTGTAATACTTCATCCCCCCTGTGGGGGCAGACTACTGTCAGGGTAATAGTTATGAAATTGCCAAGAAAAAAACAAACAAATTTAACTTCTTCTGAGCCAAAAGAAGGACTTACAGAAACCAGACCAAGACGGGTTGGGGTGTTCTTAAGGCAATGCTTAAAGGGGTTTTCAGGGCCAAGCTAATTGGGTCTACAAGTTATATATTATAACAGATAAGACCCAGTATAGTGTATGACGCTCCATATGCCTATATTGTCCTTACAGAATGGTAAAACATTGTGGCTCGTTCCCCTTTAAGAGAAACACAGTAGCACTAAGGTGGAGTGTTAGCTCTCCGTCTGTCTTGGTGTTTGGGAGCCGCTGAAGCGTGGATGTACAGTCATCCTTTATGTTGTAATGAGACGATTTGACTTTATAGAAGTCTTTGTTCCTACGCTGTCATAGAATTAGGCAAGAAAAGCCTCCAGATGCACTTACATCTCTGAGTCAATAAAGCGCGGCGGAGGCAAGCTGAGGCAAGGCATCGAAACGCGCTCCAGACAGACAAACATACTTCACGGGGAGATGACTTCTCCCAGGCTCCTAACTTCTGTACCAAACCATGCCACATGACTTATACATCCATTAAATGGGGAAATCTGGAATATTATACTACTAATGACATAAATAGGAATAGTGTTGGACTGACCCACCAGAGAATCGGAGGATCCTATGGTGGGCCCAAGCTCTACCCAAGTACTGCACCCCAGAAGTACAGCAGAGGAGACCCCAATATGAAGGCTTCTAGGATCTATCTCCTTTGGGCTGATGGAGCATAATTTTATCTGTCGGGCTCCAGGAACCCCGGTCCGACACTGCATAGGATAGATTATTATAATAATAAACATAATAAAGGGGGGGACATATACAAATAAAATAAGACATTACAGAGTAATAAATGAGGGGGGTGACACAAGAGCTTACAGTCTATGAGGATGAGGGGGGTGACACAAGAGCTTACAGTATTTCATATTCCTACAGCTGATGCAGAACATTAATTATAACTTGTTTAAAGATGAGTATAAACTCCAAGAAAATCTCAGGCATGAAGTGTTTACTACTGGGGATCTGAGCACAGGGGAACAAAGTTTTCACTTAATGCAGAATGTCAAGATGTATGCTATATAGGGATAGTTACACCCCTTCCCCTTTTGTTTTAGAATACTTTTTATTCCAGGCTTTCACAGTTCGTACTTTGGTCATCACGACATCCCCAGGTGCTCAGATAGTTCAGTATTTCAGCTGATCATGTTGTTCTATGGGTTACAGTACATGTTATCGTTTTGAACCTTGACCATCAGATGTGCGTTTCCCTTAATCGGTTCAAAAATTAGATATTTTTCCAGTTGAGATGACCTGACTTAATTCTACTCTTACACAAGGTGCTGTGTAAGAGGTGCTGACAGCTGACACTTTACTTCATTTTATTTTCAAAATTTTTTTTAATGTATACTTTGTTTACAAAATAACAGTAAAATGACAGAGACTTGCCTATATAAATACCTATATAAGTTGTGTCCCTGTTTCAGCTCTGGTCTGCTTTCAGTGCTTTTTTTTTTTTTTTTTTTTTTTTTGTGCATCAGTAAAAAAAATAAAATAAAAGGGAAATGTGAACAAACCCATAGAAATCAATGGGTCAGTATGCTTTCTAAATGAGCCTCAAGACTCAAGAACAGAAGCCCCATAGACCCCATTACTTTTATTAGACTGCAGGGCAGTGGATTTGAGTTGTTATCGAGAACCTAGAGCAGAACTTAAAGGAAATCTACCACCAGGATCAAGGATTGTAAACCAAACACAACCTACATGTGTGCTTTCTCTGGGAGGATTTACTCCTACATCTTATTTTTTTTGCCCTTCTTTTTAAGGGTCGAAAAAGACCAAATGATCCTGAGGGGCTCCGGTATCAATAGAGTCCAGAGCCCCTCACACTCTTTTAAAGCCATTATTTTCCCCCTAAAAACAAAGGCATGAGAAGCTAAAAGATGATACTGCCAGAGGTGGCTCACACCAGCGTGTAAGTGTGCTAGGTTTATAATCCTTTTTCCTTAATGAGGCCGTACACTTTGTATAGACCTTTGCAAATCAAACATAAAAGAAATATTTCTAATGCAATTACTGGATGTTTTAACATATTGGCTAATCCACAGAAGGTCAGACACAAACCTGTCAGGAAGGGGAAAATCTTTTTTTTTTTTTTTCCTCTATACTGCATATTACATGCAAAGCTGTCAGGTATTTGGGCCAGCTGTCTCATTGCTTTCTTTGCTTCCTCTCTGCACTTTGTTTACCACATATTTACATAGTTTGCTTAGACAGGTAAATGGGAGGTTTTCCCGGATACAATAACATTATAGAGACTATAAAGATTCTGTCAGGTCAATAGCTTTTTGGTCTGTTCCAATAAAGCAGAAATTGGCTTAATAAACCACTACTTGTTGCCAAGCAGCTGAACACATTCTAGATCGCTTTTTTTCATGACCCAGTGTGGTGGCATCATCCAGAAAATAAACTTTAAAGTGAGCTGTAAAATGGTTGTATAAAGTCAAGGAGGCAGAGATTTTAAGGCTGAAGAAAAGCTCCATCAGAAAGCCCCCTTCACTGTAATTGACAGTCCTATATCGAGACCTCACTAACCAGATCTCCTGAACTCTGATGCACAATGTCAATCACAGAGGAGGAGGAGAAGCTCCCCACCTTGACTTCAGTGTTAAACTCTCCGCCTCCTTGACTTTATACGACCAATTTACATCTCGCTTGATGCCATGACAGAAGATCGTGAAAGATTAACATCTTCTTTGACAGTATACTGATAGTGATTTATTAGGTCAATAGCAGATGACAGGTTCCCTTTAAGCACCTGACTGTATGCCATGGTCTCTTAACAGTGCAGCTTGTTTAGGACCTGGCACCATCCCCGATTATATGATTGATTGCGGCTGCGGTCCTTGGAGTACTGCATTCCCTTCACTGTGTACCTCACATGGCTGTGACAGCATTGCTTCTATGGGTCGACCTTACTCCATCTATATCCATATTCCACAAATCAACTCTACACATGGACAGTTTTATTAATTTTCTGCATTAATTTAATATGAAAAATGTCAACTTTGTTGGAATTTCTGGATTTTTTATTTATTTACTTTAGCTGCTGCATCTGATAAGTCACACACTGTATGGACATTTTCTAAGTCACAAGATCCTTTGAGAAAGAATCATAATGAAACCTTTGTTTTCCTGCATTTTGTTCATGTGACTTAGGTTGGTTCGAATTATAAAAAGACATTTTAAATTACAATAGAACAAGGAAGATTTGTTGTTTTTTGTATAGCATGAAATCAGCACATGAAGTATCATCAGAACTGAAGTATTCACTGTATTGTTTAAAATAATCCTATTCCCCACCCTTACCAAGTGAAATGACCACAGGAATCCCACCTATGTGTCTTATGCATTTCTTAGAGGCCTTGCCCCTGCTAGCGTTGGTTGTTGCTCTCTTGGCTTCCCCTTCTATATTACATTGAATTTCCCCCCAGTATCAAGAATTGTCCAAAGTATCCAAAGCTTGAGCTATTGTCATAATTTAGTTTGTTGTGTTGCCATTTGTTCAGTATGTGAATATGGTTATCTCTTTCCTAATGTAGCAATGAAATAAAGCTGGAATTTAATGATGTATTTTATTTCCTCAGCATTCCCTTGGTTCGGTATGGATATTGGTGGGACATTGGTGAAACTGGCTTATTTTGAACCCATTGACATTACAGCTGAGGAGGAACAAGAAGAAGTTGAAAGCTTAAAAAGCATCCGGAAATATCTGACTTCCAATGTAGCCTATGGTTCTACTGGCATCCGAGATGTCCACCTGGAGCTGAAAAACCTCACCCTCTTTGGCAGAAAAGGAAACCTGCACTTTATTCGGTTTCCCACACAAGACCTGCCTACATTTATTCACATGGCAAGGGATAAGAATTTTTCAACACTACACACAGTTCTCTGCGCCACGGGTGGTGGTGCTTATAAATTTGAAGAAGAATTTAGGACGGTAGGTGCTGACCCTGTTTATGGCATCCTACTATGCTTATTTCCATTGAACAGTGTGAAAGAGCACACCTACTTTTCACTGGTTACCACTTTGGATGGGCCCTGTGATTGGTAGTCAGGATGTCATCCTAAAGCATAGGATGGCAAGAAGAATAGAGCTGAGTGAGGATGGTTTCGTTTGTTACAGCCAATCCTGCCTGCAGGGAACTTTAACCCCTTTAATGGAAATCTACCATCAACCATGATACTTTCTTATAGATTCGGGCACTGTGACTGTGGTAATCTTCTTGTTATCCATGGCCTGCATCTGTCTAAAATTAACT
Source organism: Engystomops pustulosus (assembly GCA_019512145.1). Lineage (NCBI taxonomy): Eukaryota > Metazoa > Chordata > Amphibia > Anura > Leptodactylidae > Engystomops > Engystomops pustulosus. The sequence continues at coordinate 249,653 of WNYA01000088.1, forward strand.
TTTAAAATGATGCTAATGAGCACTATATGCTCTGGGGAGCAGTTACCAGAGACCCTCTGTGCTGTAGTATCACAGGTCCCACTGTGCAGAAGCAGGTCTCCCCCCACACAAGAGCTTACAGTCTATGAGGATGAGGAGTAACACAAGAGCTTACAGTCTATGAGGATGAGGGGTGACACAAGAGCTTACAGTATATGAGGATGAAAGGGGAACACAGGAGCTTACAGTCTATGAGGATGAGAGGGGTGACACTAGAGCTTACATTCTATGAGGATGAGGGGGTGACACAAGAGCTTACAGCCTATGAGGATGAGGGGATGACACAAGAGCTTACAGTCTATGAGGATGAGGGGTGACACAAGAAAATGTCTAATGGTATTTAATGATGAGGGATGACATAGACTGGAGGAGAAATCAGTGGAGGTTTGTAGACAGGAAAGTGAAAGTTACATGCAGTTAGGGAATGTGATAGACCTGCCTGAAAAGATGTTTTTTCTAGTGTACATTTGCTAGCTAAGTTTGCTAGTTAGGTATTTGCATATTAGCCGGTTTTGCAGTTTGCCAGTTATTTGCAGCTCAGGAGAAGTCCTGGAGATGTGAGTAAGAGATTAAAATAAAGGAGGGAAGTAATCTAAATTTAAATACCTGCTAACAGATTTTGTAAAGGGACACACATTGATTTTGCCTTAATCCGGGCAGAATTAAAAAAAATAATTAAATTAAATTTAAAAATTATTATAGAAATGTGCTGTAATGAAAGAGCACAACAAGTATGCAGCAGGACGCTAGGGGTCCCAGAAGAAAGGGCAAAGCTTCTGAACTCTTACACATATGTGATATAGATACATAATGGGGTTCAGTTACTAAGGGTCCGCGGAGCGCATTTTCATCGCAATTCCAGATGATTTACGTTTTGCACCGAATTGCCCTGGGATTTTGGCGCACGCGATCGGATTGTGGCGCATTGGCACCGGTTTGCACGCGACAGAATTTGGGGGGGCGGGCCGTCAGACAATCCGACGGATTCGGACAACGCAAGGGATTTAACATTTAGAAATGTGTCGCAAGCCACACACTTACAAGCACCGGGAAGGAGTAGGTGAACTCCGGCGAATCTCGGCACAGAAGCGACGGATGCAGGAACTCTGGCGCACGATCTTAGTGAATCGCGGCAGAATCCTCGTCGGACAACGCAGCGCGGGATCGCGACAGGACCGGGTAAGTAAATCTGCCCCAATGGGCACTTAACAACAGCAAAAGAAATGTATGAATAGCATGTACAATGCCCTTGAAGGGGTTGTACAATGCTCCATTAAAAAGGGGTTGTTATGCTTCATGAAGGGCTGTGGATTTGCAAAAAGAGCTTGGTTAGTCTTGGAATTTTTTCCCGGTTTCCCATTGGCTAAGCATATTTTATTTTAGTGAACATTAGAGATGAGCAAACCATGAAACATTAGATTATCCACAGCTTTGCCAAATTTTTTAAAAGTTTTGGTTTGGGTCTAAGTCAACACAGTCCAAAACCGACATTACTACCATTGTTCTGTAAATTTATATATTACTATTATTATTAGGTTTTTTAAAAAAATAGGTGCCTATTCTGTATTTTTTTAATTAGTATAAAATTTTAACCCTAACCACAACTCTAATGAAAAAAAGTTGTATAAATTGAATGAAATGAGTTCAGAACTTTTAATTAAAAAAACCTGTGGACTAGAGGTTGTTTTATAACAGGTTCCAGGAAAAATGGAGCAACATAAGTTTGTCTGTAGCAAATCAGAAAAAATTTGGAATCAAGTTGGTGCTGGAAAATTGTCAGGATCCTTCTGAAGCGACAAGTTGGGTTGGAATCAATAGAATAGAACCTTAAAATAACTGTTCCATCTGTCCATGTTCTAGAAGTGCATCTTGGCTCCATGAGAGTCTATGGGGCTGAGCCGTCATGTTTTTGGAAGAAAATACCTAGGATTTTTCCGATCCGTGACATGATAATGATAAACCAGGGACACTTAAGACTATCATGGTGCCTGGATCTATGACTAAGTGCCCCTTGGTTTATCATGATGGATTTTGATGGGATATTTCCTTACATTATTGAGAAAGTTGTCATCTGTTTAATACAGATTTTCAGTTCCAAAATTGTATAACTTGGAAATGAAGTAAATCGCTGAATAGGCAGCAGTTTCCACCGAAAAATAATACCAGATGTTTCAATATGGAAAGCACAAAAATGTAGAAAAGAAAAAAAAATTAATTGAATAAATATTTATAGAGCGAGGGTAAAATGTAATTTGCAAAACTAATCACTCTCAGAAATGTACAAAACCTTTGTTCTTTAATAATACAATTCACCCTTCTCCTTACCATATAAACCTTAATTATAGTCGTCAATACAATACAACTAAATCACCCTCATCCACAAAGCTCTGCACAGTGCCGTATCTCCCTATCTCTCTTCATCTCAGTTAACTGCTCTTCATTCTGTGAATTATCTAAAATTAGCATCCTCTATAATAAAATTCTCCCATTTCCAAGACTTTATTTGTGCTGCACCAGTTTTCTGGAATTCACTAACCTTTGGGCCTCAATCAAACTTTTCCTCCTGCTCCTCAGTACCCTTCATCAGCTCACAGGACTCATTGATAGCAGTGAGGTTCTTCACCAAGGTCTTAAATGGAACCTTTTACCAGATTTTGCACTACTTAACAACACCACAGGCCCACTGATAAATAGGCAACTTAGATACAGCAGATCACCTCTGTGTAAGGTAAATGCATATATCAAGACAGCCTAGATACAGAAGCTCAGCTCTATCTAAGATAGATAATTATATGAGGGCAGCTTAGATACAGGAGCTCAGTTTTATGTAAGGTGAATACCTATATAACAGCAGCTTAGATAGAGCAGCTCAGTTTTATGTAAGGTGAATAGCTATATAATGACAGCTTAGATACAGACACCTCTATGATATTGTGTAGATCCCTGCTTTAAATATTAAGAAGAGATGAAGCCCCAGTTATATCTACAGATGTCTTCTCTGAATGTAGTGAGAATGGAGTAATAGGAGACTTCTGTAACCTGTGCAGCTGCATATTTCTCAATAGCCTCAGTTACTTTCTATATATTGAACTACTGCTACTTCTGATATTAAAAGGTCAATGAACTTCTAAATGGAAGGAGGTAAATCTAGTAAATTTTAAAACTGCACGATGGACAGAACTAATATCTCGAAGTTTCGGGCCCTAAACCCAAATTATCTAAGGTCATACTGCTGGTGTGATGGCCCCCAAACTTTTTGACAAGTTTCCACAGATTACTTTAAATTTTAAAAAAATCTTAAAGCGTTATGGATTTGTGGTTCACTTCAGTTCATCTTGGTACGGTCCAAACATTTCAGTTTGATGCAAATTATTATGGATTTATCTGGAATTCTATCTAGAAATAGGATCCGGTTCATATAAATATAGCAGTAATGTATCTCCGAGATATGTTCTCTCTGTCATATCCAATGTACTGAGAGGTTACAAGAGGTTTGATGTGGGTCCAGAGCCAATCACTAAGTGGAATTTCAGACAAAGCCAACTTGGAGGACTGACAAATCTCAAAATGCGGTGTAGCTAAAAATCTCTCCTCAGCACTTCCAAGAAGCTGAAGGCTCTGACCCAACATCAGAGGCCGTAATCTCAGAAACTCTGACTCTGACTCTAATAGAGTCCTGATGAAGGGTTGTCTTGTGCTGTGTTTCCATAACTCATAAGTGCAACAATTATTAGCCATGTTCACATTCCATCAAGAACATAAAAATTATATATACACTTGTTCTAATGGTCCTCACCTGTCAACTTCCACCAGCAGACAGGGCTAGAAGGTTGCCTTTCTTCTTCAGGATATACTCTCAACTCCTCCTTCTGTATCTTGGGGTACATTCAGACGGCCACAATTGTGGCCGTGATGTCGACCAATTGCAAGCCAGATCACGGCCACAATAGCAGACTATGGCTTCGGAGAGCATACGTCTCCCAACAGTTTGATCAAACCGGACGACTCATCTACCTATGGAGGGAGGAGGGTGAAGACCACTCACCCCTCCCATCTCATCCTACCGGCCCTGTGCTCGCCCAGGATCTAGTCCAGGTATCCACATGTCTGTCTGAATCCACCTTAAGGGTGTATTCTCACTCACCTCCTGATTCTTAAAGGGGTTTAACAACAAACTAAAGTTAGACCATATCCACAGGGTAGGGCCCAACTTTCTGATCAGCCGGGCTAATGGAGCAAAATGGTCATGCTCGGCCATCTGCTCCATTAGGCTACATTCACACACAAGTGTGGGGGATTTATATATGGCCGACATATATACGGTGTATATATACATCCCCCATACACCACAATGGGCGCACGGTGCAGTACCCATGTGCGGCACTGTATAGCTCTGTAGCCCTTAGAAAGATAGGACATGTCCTATCTTTTTAACGGAATATAGCACCGTGCGCTGTGCATTTCTATGGAGAGGGGCTGGGGGTGTGCAGCGTTCCTCCTCCTCTCCTGGGCGCCGGTGTATGAATGCAGTCTGAGGAGCGGTAATCGTTTTCAGTACTGAGACCCCCACTGATCAGCAAGTTAGACCCTATGGCGTGGATAGGCCTAACTTTAGTTTGTGGGAAAACCTCTTCCAAGGCATAAAATGCTAATATTTCCTAGATGATTCCTTGTTACCCATCGTAATAAATGGTACATCCCCTCATGATAAGAGTATTAAAGTTTCTTGTTTACTCATGCTCCAACTGTGCCAAAATAACCCTGTCCCAGATTATACCTGGGTATATATGTACACAGGTACATATACATGCAGAGATATGTCTCATGGAAGAGATTTAATGAAAAGTGGCCAACATCAGAAATACAAAATATATTTTGTACTGTTATCCCATTAGATGATCTGATGACCTTAGCTAAACCCTTAGCTAAACCCTTGACTTATTTTTTTAAATGGGGGCAAAAAGGGACAATATGGCCAAAGGCAATCAACTGGATTCCTCTTCATGATCCACAAAGATAAAGGATACTGTTCTTGTACTTGCAAGGTCCTGCCTGAGAACTCTATCAGTATCTTTAGTATAAGGGTCTCTCTGTCCTCCGTAGGAACTTGTCTCGAACATTCTGAATCATCAATTATATCTGCTGCCAAGCCAAAAGTTATCCAAGGGACAAAGCAGATGAAAGTGACCGGGATGAGAAACAGCTGGATATAAGATGTAAGAATTTTTGATAAGTTTATATATGTGGGGGTACAGTCCTTAAAAGTATATATATATGGAATTATCAGGGAACTCATCTGGAACACTTACTGAGTCTGCACTCAAGTTTCAACAGTTCAATATTTTATAAGCTTCATAAACTTTTTTTTCCAATGGAAAAACCAGAACAAAACCCCAAACCTCAAAACTTAACCCAGACTGCTAAACCGACCAAGATTTCTTATTGAACCTTAAATTAGACCCAAAACCTGACTCTTAGGGGGCTATTAATCAGGCTTCTTTGACAAAAAATTGCCGTAGAAGACCTTAAATAATCACAATTGTGAACTGTCTGGAAAGTTGTTTACCACTTTAGAAACTTTCTGCTATAGAAGAATATGGGGACTCAATGTAAGTCTATGGGAGAATGCTTTGTCATTGTTTGTGCTGAAATAGAAGGTATATATAGAAAACAGTTCCAGTCCCTAGTGTCTTGCAGTAATATGTGGTCTTATGGCATAATCTGGATGGCATATTTTAGGGGGGTGTTGGCATTTGTGGAAAGTGACCTGTACATATGTGAATGCTAGTGGGCACTTTTAGGGCACTGACTGCCTCTTATGACTTATTTCTTGTGATTTTATGGGGTTACTGATGGGCTCCTGTGGGCATTATATAAGCACTCATGGCAACTTGTTAGCTTCCACATGTAAGAAACCAGGTGCATTTTATGGGGTAATCTGACTTGCTCTTATACTTTAACATGTGTGGGGCTGCCATTTTTAGGAGTCACTCATCTGATGCCCAGTGATGGTACAGGACCCAAAGCAAAATCTGTTCCCCACTTCATAGTGTCAAAAATCCTCAGGTATGACCGCACCCTGTGCAACCCCTCAACTTGCACACCAAGGGGTTACATGATTGACTTGTATTGGAACCATGTAGTTGGCATTTATGGGGACAGTGGGTTCCGCCAAGAGGGCTTCCAGCAAGCATCACTTATGGGGACCTTATGCTGGCCACATTGGTCTCTCTTACAGGGCCACTATGGGCCCCTAAGAGTCAGTACTGCCTATGTTACATCTCCCTTCCACCCACTGTATAGTCACCGCGTTGTGACTCCCCCGCCTACAATTATAAAGTGGATCTGGGAAGCATCAAACATCCTGTTGGATAATAGAGAGCCGTTCCAAGAATATTTTTTTATTATTATTATTTTGCCAAAATATTTGTCATTCCAGCTGAGCCGTGTCCAGAAAGCTGCAGATAAGTCATTCTGCCGGATCATTTTGAGAGTGAGAGCTCACCATTAAATTATAGCGCTGCGCGCCTGGGAGGAAATACGATGCAGATGGGGAAGATTGCGGCTTCAGCTCTACTATGTCGCGCTGGGCTGTGGGCCGTGTCGGGGAATTTCTGGGAATAGCTGTGGCTTAAATTACAATGTAAAACCAGCAACCTCTAATATAAAGAAAATAATATCCATGTAAATCTAGAAGAACTGCATTCTACAGAAATATCAGCTTACCTGGCCCCGCACTCACTGCTGCCCTCACGCGCGCTCTCCGGGTAATCCTACTTTCTTATCTGATTGCATGAAAATGTGCTAGACCCTCGTAAATCTACATTCAGATGTTTTTCCTGGAGAGATGTGTAATCATACATGTTGTTAGTAGCAGCAGGATTGTGAAATAGGGATTTATATTCAAGGATTCTCCAAGTGCAATGGGGATGTGAAGTCACACTGCTGTGCTCTGTGCTCACTGCAACCAATATTAGGTATTGTCCCTGGAGAGATGTGTAATCATACCTACTGTAATTTTCGGACTATAAGGCGCACAAAAAATCCTTTGATTTTCTCAGAAATCAAAGGTGCGCCTTATAGTCCAGTGTGCCTTATATATGAACTGTACTTACAGACAACGGCTGCCTTGAACTGTGCACAGGTCTACCACCTGCTGGTCATTCATCCTTATAATCAGGTGTGCCTTATAATCCGGTGCTCCTTATATATGAACCTAGACATTGTAGCAGGCATTTATTGATGGTGCGCCTTATAATCCGGTGCGCCTTATAGTCTAAAAAAATACGGTATATGTCTTCGCATCATGACGCCCTTTTCTGTTGTGTATGATGAAACACCCATCAAAAACATAAATAATGGCTCCACAGTCTGTGAGAAGGATGTAGTCATATGCACTCAATGGGGGAGATGTATCAGAAATGTGTGAGAGCAGAACTGTTCTAGTTGCCCATCGCAACCAATCAGAGCTCAGCTTTTACTTTCCCACAGCTGTTTTTAAAATTAACGCTGAACTCTGATTGGTTTCCATGAGAAACTATAACAGTTTTACCTCAGATACTTCTGATAAATCTCCCCCATTGAGTGCATACAAAGAGTCATCACTTTGCCCATTAGTAAACCAATTATACATGAAAACCCCATGACCAAACCTGATGGGTTGATGGTACTAGCCGCAACCTGGGACCAGAGTCTAAGTGGCCCCTGGCCCCTGGAAGCCACCAGGTCATTCCATGGGTGCGACTGAGCCCGCTGTGGCAGCCAAGGTAGGAAAGCAGGAAACAGGAACCACAGGATGGCACAGGAACCACAGGGACAGATCACCGGAGTAGGAACCACAGGGACAGACCACCGTAGCTGGACACTGGAACAGACCTCAGGATGGCAGGACCTCGGCAGGATGGCAGGACCTCAGTGTGGCATGACCTCAGGAAGACCACTGGGATACAAGACCGCTACAGGAATACAGGACCGCCAGAGGGATACAGGACCGCCACAGGGATACAGGACCGCCACAGGAATACAGGACCGCCACAGGGATACAGGAACACCGCAGGAATACAGGAACACAGAGGAACACTGGAGTACAGACACACAGAGGAATCTTGGAAACGCTAGAAATGCTGAAAACGCTGGAACATGGAGGAAAACAGAGGAACACGGAGGAACACTTGGAAACACAGGAGGGCTTTCACTTCAGGGAGAATGACTTGAAGATCCAGCGGAGAGTGAAGGGAGGTGCCGGATTATAAGGGCGAGCCGGGTTAGCCAGCACCAGTCAGAAGGACGCTGGCCCTTTAAGGCAGGACGAGCCGGTGCGCGCCCTAGTGGGTGTACCCGCGATCCGTATCCCTTTAACTCGTAAACATTACTTACTTTAAATAACAATGGGCACCTGCTTACCATAGAAACCTGTGCTTCCATCATTGCTGTATTCCTAAAATTAGGCACAGGACCACCCACAATTTTTCTTGATAAATGCACAGGCATCAATTTTCGTTTTTCAGGCCCACTTAGTGAGATAATCACACTATAATCGTTTAACGAATTTGCTAAATTTTCTAACAACTACGATAAATGCTAAAGTGTAGAAAATATTCATCATTTACATAGAAAATCTCTCAGCAAACACTGGAATGATTATACGACAAGACCCTGTGTTATCTGTGGAGAATTAATGGGATGGCGGAAAACGAGTCTGTACATAATAATTAGCACTGGGGACGTTAGCCAAAGGAATTTACATGTATAATCTGTTTAGTAATGCGCAAAGTGGTGACTCGTCGTGTACATATTGGGAGACATTTATCAGAAGTGTCTGAGGTAAAACTGTTCTAGTTGCCCATGGAAACCAATCAGAGCTCAGCTTACATTTTATAAACACCGGTGGGAAAATGAAAGCTGAACTCTGATTGGTTGCTGTGGGCTAATAGAACAGTTCTGCTTTCAGACCCTTCTTATAAATCTCCCCCAGTGGGTCTATCACTATGTACTTATCACAGATGGTGGAGCCAACAGGAAAGAGCGTCATAATGCGATGGCTTCTGTCACAACAGATTGGAAAAATAAAAATCCAAACCTCATAGAATTTATTTTGTGTTTAGCTGGCTACGTTTTATACTCATATCGAGCAACTGAGTGAAAAACAACATGGCCGCCAGAGGGAGGGGCTGCATTGGCAAGTAGGGCCATGGTATAGCTACAAAATGAAGCACTTGTCCACATGAAGAAAACACATATATTTGCAAAGAAGCACAAAAAATACAGTTTTTTTCACCAGTATTCGCATCATCTGTGCATCATTCAAAGTCCATGTTTTCTTCCATTTGTGGACGATGGCGCAAGCGGGCTGGAAGCAATATGTGTGGCTACTCCATCAAGCAGAGCAGAGCGCCATGTGATGTTTTGGGACGTGGCCCCTTCTTCAGACATGCTCAGTGACATACCCACCACCATCGAGCAATTATGACCATGGGGCAGAGCCAGGGGAAGATTTGGAAAAGTGTCTAATTTTCAGGACCTGGAGAAATTCCCTGGACTCCGTGTCATTTTGAGTTCACTTTATGTGGAAGTCACATCCCTCAAAAGTGAGTGAGGTTGTGTAATGTTGTTAATGATAAGAACTGGGGGACAACCATCATGGCCGACAGTGAGAGGCAGTGGGTTGATTGACACACTAACGTAGCCTTAGGGCATAATTTGGCAACAATTAGGGCACCACAAAGAAACAAAATAGGGAGATAACACAGAGTTCCAATAATGTAGGGAAATTCCCTGCACCCAGGAGATTGCCCCTGCATCTCTGACAGGGTTTCAGTTTTAGTTGACATGGACATTTATGTGCAAGTAACATCTCTAAGAAGGGGCAATTATAATCATCCATGTCACAAAAGTAGTCGTGTCATATATTATATGGTCATGGTTAAGAGGAAAGGCATGTGTTCCCTTTAAGCTCCCTCATTCCCCCCTCCCTCAAGAATTCTCTTCAACGAGTTTTACTTACCCGGTCCATTCGCGATCCAGCGGCGCGTTCTCTGCGGTGGATTCGGGCTTCCGGCGATTCACTAAGGCAGTTCCTCCGACGTCCACCAGGTGTCGCTGCTGCGCTGAAGTCCGCCGAGGTCCGCCGGAGTCCACGATCCATTGCTGGATCCGTCGCGTGCATGCCGGCACCGATGCGCCACAATCCGATCTCATGCGCCAAAATCCCAGGGCAATTCAGGAAAAATCGGCGCAAATTGGAAATATTCAGGTAACATGTCGGGAAAACGCGAAGCGGGCCCTTAGTAAATGACCCCCAATGTGTGATTGGTGTTTGGGCAAGAAGGGGCGTGACTAGGGTTTCATTCTCTCTCAATCGTTTTTCTTGGGTATGAAGGTTCCTGTTGGGTGTGGAATGTTTTCTTGATGGAACTTTTAAAAGGAAAAATAACTTTAAAACATACAAAGAACATAAAGGGAACATAGGACCCCCTTCTGGTCATCAGAGGGGGTCCCATTGGAGACTCTCTCCTCAATTGGCAGGATATCCATTATACTTTGAACAGAGAGGAACTGTCTGAAAAGTTCGCCTAGGAATTGGAGTTTCAAATGATTTCGTTTTGCTGTAGGTGAAGAAGACTGAAAATAATGGAAGCCCCTGATACTTTTTGGTCTGCTGTTTTTAACGGGATCTGCAATAAGAGTTCTTCTGCAGATACAAATGTGTAACTAGCCTCATTTACAGGGCTTCTAGTATAAAGAAATTCCTAATTGCTCGTGTCCATTTGATGCTTTTAGATATCGTTTCTACTTGGGGTAGTAGGAACTAACTCTGCATGGGCGAGTCCTTTCTATAGTGAACAGTGTGTGATTGGTGATATGGTAAGCAGGGGTGTGGCTTATGTCTCATTCTCTCTTGAGATGTCAAATATATCAGCTTTCTTCGGCCAAAGAGGTTTCACATTGAGTGTGGGATAAGTTCATAATGGAACAAAAACCTTCCACCACATTTCAGGAAAATATTTTTCTTAATTATCTAACGCATCCTAATTATCATTAATAAATCCAGAATTGAGTTGAGACATAAAAGACGACTTTGTTACTAAGCTCTTAAAAGCTTCCCTGAATTGAGCAAGTTGAGTCACAATGAATGTATGCTCTCACGCGTTAACTATAATCTGTCTGACATCTCTTGTGAACATAGTGGAAAAGGATTATGTACATTGATGTGTCCGCACGGCTCTAATACTACATCCAGCGCAGAGATAAAAGTGACACTAAATTGTCATAGATGATAAACAAACATAAAAATTTTACAGATGTAGGCCAATTGTTAACCATGTGGTAACCAATCAGAAGCATAACCCGTGATATTTTTGCTCTCCAAAAAGGCATCCAGACTCTCTCTTGAATATGTACATAGAGTCGGCCACAACAACCTCCTGCGACAGAGAGTCTCACTGCTCTTACAGTAAACAATCCCTGTCTATGGTGGTGATAGAGCCACCTCTCCTCTAGGCGAAGAGGATGCCCCTGTCTATGGTGATGGTAGAACCGCCTCTCCTCTAGGTGTAGAGGATGCACCCTGTCTATGGTGATGTTAGAACTGCCTCTCCTCTAGGTGTAGAGGATGCCCCCTGTCTATGGTGGTGATAGAGCCACCTCTCCTCTAGGTGAAGAGGATGCCCCTGTCTATGGTGATGGTAGAACCGCCTCTCCTCTAGGTGTAGAGGATGCCCCCTGTCTATGGTGATGGTAGCCGGTATTGCGCGTGTCTAGGTAAGGAATATATTTGTACTCTGACCAATGGAAGGTCATGCTTGTTAAATATTGTCCTGGTTGGATAACCCTTAACTGACCACTCCCAAGGGAAGTTATAAAACCCCCTGTGGCTGAAAAGTTCTTGGCCAGTCTAGAGAAAGGTCTTTCTGTGAGTGCTGAGGAACAGCACACCTCTCTGCACCCCGGCCTGCGGACTACAGGCCTGTTGCTGCAGGACCCTGAGCTATAACCGGGGCCTTGAACCCTGCTGCTAAAGCCATCTCTCCAGCCTGAAGATAGCCTAAATACCAGGCTGTGGCATCCTTTGCCAGATGGATCCAACCAGTGACCTGGGCCAATGGAATTGTTTCCTTGGACGTTGCCTACATTGAAGTTTGTGTTTTTCGGAAATAAGTGGGGATGTTGCATATCTATCGATCTGTCTATACAGGGACGGCTCCAGGTTTCAGTAGGCCCTGGGTGACAGAGCCTCAGTAGGCCCCTTTACAGTGAACTCCCATAGCGGCATTACAAATTCAGAAACTGAACAGTCTCTGTTCCCTTAAATATTCCCTAGTTTTATCATCCCCATCAGCTCCCTTATGGTTTTATATAAAGCCCCCTCAACCCCTATGGATTTATAGATACAGCCCCCTCATATCCATGGATTCCTTAGGAACAGCCTTATTGGGCCCCCCCAGCAGCCCTGGGCCCAGCACTTGCCCAGGTATGCCCAGTGCTGGCGCCCGACCTTGTTTCTATCTATCTAAAACAAATAGGCAGCACTTTGAGATCCTAAAAATAAGATGCAGGGATAGTTTATTTCCGTTCACGTTTTAGCGCATTAACCACCTTCTTCTATCATCTATCTATCCAATCTAATTTAATATGTATCCTTTGCAATCCCCGCACCTCATATTTACGGAATATTTCCTACATGTGATGTAAGATGAATAATCTGAACAGCGTCTGGTTCATGTACATAGGAAAATATCTATAGATTAAAAAAATCTAACTATAACTGAGGGGGGTACAGGCTCTCCAGATCTCTCGCACAGGGAATTCCTGAGATATGAAGCAATTAGATCAAAGGTTCTATGAAGAAGGGAATGGAAAAAACTGAAGATAAGAAGTGATCTGTTATGTCAGGAACAGAATGTGGATACGGAACCTCCAGGAGAAGTTTATGTCTTCATTCTTCTATATGAGAAGAAAAGCTTGGGGAAAAAGGAAAATAAGGTGTCCAGAGGGGCGAGATAAGACGGAGGAGAGATGGCCGCACTGCTTGAAAGGACATAGGTGCATTTGCCTTGGATACAACCATGATCCTCATGGAACACCTCTTATTAATAATCCCACTTGGACTTAGAGATGCCAGTGTGAAGCACCAGGAGTTAGACAGTGAGTAGTCAGGAGTAGGCCAAGGTCGGGGCAGGTGGAGGTTCAAGCAATGTCAGCCTATAGGTCTGGTTGGGCAGCACAGATTCATAGCATGGTCAACATAGAAGAGAAGAAGTCGAGAGAAGGTAATGAATTCCGAGGAGAAGTTACAGAAGCAAATACTAATCAATTTTAACAGTAGGATCTACATTTTTATCTTGAAGATCTAGAAGATCAGACAACTTATTTACTACCAATGATGATTGTAATTATGAGGGAATTATTGTAGGCATGTGAAATGGTCCTCAAGAATCAAGAACGGATCCCCTGTGGGTTGGAACAGTGCTAGTGGAGAGAAGACAAGACTGGAAAGGACCACCAGGTTGACTATCGTCATGAACATCCATCTTTACACTTGCGAGTGGTGCCTTAAGACTCTTCTCCCTATTCCCTTTAAAAGTCTGTTTCCTCTGTAATAGAATGGTATTATCCTTTGTGTTCAGGGTTCCTGATACATCCAGGTTCTCTCCACATTCAGCAATGTTCTAGATCGGAGATGACATTCCTGCTGACAAAGCAGTTTACACTGTATTCCGGTTACACCCCTGCTCTTTGATGTTACTTTCCCTATAATCTTACCTGTTGCTCAGAGATTTCCGATGTAGCAGCGAGGGATTGGCGCTGCTCATTGAGGGATTTGTCTGTGCCCAGAAGGCACTTAGACTGATCCATTGTACATGTGCTGAGCTCTCAAGACAATCCTGTCAAGTGCAGGTTATATAAAGATGACGCTTAAGGGATTTTGCAGTATTCTGAGACATAACGATAAAACACCTGCCTAAGATTATGTACTATGTGACTGTACAGCACCATACAAGCAAGATGTCATGTTTTGTGTGAACTGAGACCTGTCTGGGATCAGACAAGATGGGATCAATATCTTAATCCATTCCTCCTAAAGCACACTGGGGGTCATTTACTAAGGGCCCGATTCGCGGTTCCCGACGGGTTACCCGAATATTTCCGATTTGCGCCGATTTCCCCTGAATGCCCTGGGATTTTGGCGCACGCGATCGGATTTTGGCGCATCGGTCCCGGCTGCACGCGACAGAAATGGGGGTGGGGGCCGAACGAAAACCGACGAATTCGGAAAAACCGACGCATACAAAAAAAAAAATCTGTCGCAAGACTTGCACTTACCTTCACTCAGCCCAGCTCGGTGTATTGCAGTGCGTTCAGATGCTTTTCAGCACAGCAGGACGTCGGAGGAACTACCTTAATAAATCCTGTCCGGACCCGAATCCAGCGCAGAGAACGCGCCGCTGGATCGCGGATGGACCGGGTAAGTAAATCTGCCCCACTGTGTCCCATCCAAAATCCAAACCATCTAGGAAGTATAATTTCGGCGCCATACTGTCTGATGCTTACATTTGGGTCCTGTCCTGTCTTCTTTGAGCAGCTCCCTGCCTACAATCCACCATCTTAGTGATACAGACTCCTGCTGGAGTCCTCAGGGGCTGGCAAGGCTATGTGACAAAGCCAGTGCCAGCTCCAGCAGGTATCAAGACTAAAAATAGTGATCGTGAAACATTTTCCACCTAGATCTCTCTAAAGATCTTTAAAACCTATACCTATGGACAGGACAAGTTGGCATCCTATATGCCTAAGAGAGGCGGTTCTACCATCAACATAGACAGGGGGCATCCTCTACACCTAGAGGAGACGGTTTCTACCATCACCATAGACAAGGGCATCCTCTACACCTAGAGGAGAGGTGGTTCTACATCACCATAGACACGGGGCATCCTCTACACCTAGAGGAGAGGCAGTCCTACGTCGCTAAGACAGGGGCATCCTCTACACCAGAGGAGAGGTGGTTCTACCATCGCCATAGACAGGGGCATCCTCTACACCTAGAGAGAGGCGGTTCTACCATCACCATAGATCGAGGCATCCTCTACACTAGAGGAGGGTGGTTTCTACTATCACCCATAGACGAGAAGCATCCTCTACGCCTAGAAAGAGAGGTGATTCAACCGTCAACATAAACAGGGGACATCCTCTACACCTAGAGGAGAGGCGGTTCTACATCACCATAGACAGGGGCATCCTCTACAACAAGAGGAGAGGCGGTTCTAGGTCGCCATAGACAGGGGGCATCCTCTACACCAAGAGGAGAGGTGGTTCTACGGTTGCCATAGACAGGGGGCATCCTCTACACATAGAGAAGAATAGGTTCTACCATCACCATTGACAAGGAGCATCCTCTACACCTAGAGAAAAGGGGGTTCTACCATTACCATAGACAGAGGGCATCCTTATACCTAGAGGAGAGGCGGTTCTACCATCATCATAGACAGGGGGCATCCTCTACACCTAAGAGAGAGGCGGCTCTACCATCACCATAGACAGGGGGCATCCTCTACACCTAGAGGAGAGGTGGTTCTACCATCACCATAGACAGGGGCATCCTCTACACCTAGAGGAGAGGCGGTTTCTCTATCACCATAGATGAGAAATCCTCTATGCCTAGAAGAGAGGTGATTCAACCGACAACATAGACAGGGAAGAGAGGACTACACCAAGAGGAGAGGATGCCATCTCACTCAGTCACCATCACCATAGACAGGGGCATCCTCTACAACAAGAGAGAGGCGGTTCTACGTCGTTAAGACAGGGGCATCCTCTACACCAAGAGGAGAGGTTGTTCTAACGGTCGCCATAGACAGGGGACATCCTCTACATCTAGAGAAGAATAGTGTTCTACCATCACCATAGACAGGAGCATCCTCTACACCTAGAGAAGAGGTGGTTCTATCATCACCATAGACAGCGGGATCCCTATACCTAGAGGAGAGGCGGTTCCACCATCATCCATAGACAGGGGCATTCGCTACACCTAAAGGAGAGGCGGCTCTATGGTGATGGTAGACCCCCCTCTCCTCTAGGTGTAGAGGATGCCTCCGTCTATGGTGATGGTAGAACTGCCTCTCCTCTAGGTGTAGAGGATTCCCCCTGTCTATGGCGATGGTAGAACCGCCTCTCCTCTAGGTGTAGAGGATGCCCCCGTCTATGGTGATGGTAGAACTGCCTCTCCTCTAGGTGTAGAGGATGCCCCCTGTCTATGGTGATAGTAGAACCGCATCTCCTCTAGGTGTAGAGGATGCCCCCTGTCTATGGTGATGGTAGAACCGCCTCTCCTCTAGATGTAGAGGATGCCCCCTGTCTATGGTGATGGTAGAACCTCCTTTCCTCGAGGTGTAGATGATGTCCCCTCTCTATGGTGATGGTAGAGCCGCCTCTCCTTTAGGTGTAGAGAATGCCCCCTGTCTATGGTGATGATAGAACCGCCTCTTCTCTAAGTGTAGAGGATGCTCCTTGCCTATGGTGATGGTAGAACCTATTCTTCTCTAGATGTAGAGGATGTCCCCTGTCTATGGCGACCGTAGAACAACCTCTCCTCTTGGTGTAGAGGATGCCCCCTGTCTTAACGACGTAGAACCGCCTCTCCTCTTGTTGTAGAGGATGCCCCCTGTCTTAACGACGTAGAACCACCTCTCCTCTAGGTGTAGAGGATGCCCTCTGTCTATGGTGATGGTAGAACCTCCTCTCCTCTAGGTGTAGAGGATGCCCCCTGTCTATGTTGTCGGTTGAATCACCTATCTTCTAGACATAGAGGATGCTTCTCATCTATGGTGATAGTAGAACCGCCTCTCCTCTAGGTGTAGAGGATGCCCCCTGTCTATGGTGATGGTAGAACCACCTCTCCTCTAGGTGTAGAGGATGCCCCCTGTCTATGGTGATGGTAGAGCCGCCTCTCCTCTAGGTGTAGAGGATGCCCCCTGTCTATGATGATGGTAGAACCGCCTCTCCTCTAGGTGTAGAGGATGTCCCCTGTTTATGTTGACGGTTGAATCACCTCTCTTCTAGGCGTAGAGGATGCTTCTCGTCTATGGTGAGAGTAGAACCACCTCTCCTCTTGTTGTAGAGGATGCCCCCTGTCTTTAGCGACGTAGGACTGCCTCTCCTCTAGGTGTAGAGGATGCCCCGTGTCTATGGTGATGGTAGAACCACCTCTCCTCTAGGTGTAGAGGATGCCCCTTGTCTATGGTGATGGTAGAACCACGTCTCCTCTAGGTGTAGAGGATGCCCCCTGTCTATGTTGATGGTAGAACCGCCTCTTCTCTAGGCATATAGGATGCCAACTTGTCCTGTCCATAGGTATAGGTTTTTAAAGATCTTTAGAGAGATCTAGGTGGAAAATGTTTCACGATCACTATTTTTAGTCTTGATACCTGCTGGAGCTGGCACTGGCTTTGTCACATAGCCTTGCCAGCCCCTGAGGCCTCCAGCAGGAGTCTGTATCACTAAGATGGTGGATTGTAGGCAGGGAGCTGCTCAAAGAAGACAGGACAGGACCCAAATGTAAGCATCAGACAGTATGGTGCCGAAATTATACTTCCTAGATGGTTTGGATTTTGGATGGGACACAGTGGGGCAGATTTACTTACCCGGTCCATCCGCGATCCAGCGGCGCGTTCTCTGCGCTGGATTCGGGTCCGGACGGGATTTATTAAGGTAGTTCCTCCGACGTCCACCAGGGGGCGCTGCTGTGCTTAAAAGCATCTGAACGCGCTGCAATACACCGAGCTGGGCTGAGTGAAGGTAAGTGCAAGTCTTGCGACAGATTTTTTTTTTTGAATGCGTCGGTTTTTCCGAATTCGTCGGGTTTTCGTTCGGCCACGCCCCCCATTTCTGTCGCGTGCACGCCGGGACCGATGCGCCAAAATCCGATCGCGTGCGCCAAAATCCCAGGGCAATTCAGGGGAAATCGGCGCAAATCGGAAATATTCGGGTAACCCGTCGGGAACCCGCGAATCGGGCCCTTAGTAAATGACCCCCAGTGTGCTTTAGGAGGAATGGATTAAGATATTGATCCCATCTTGTCTGATCCCAGACAGGTCTCAGTTCACACAAAACATGACATCTTGCTCTGTATGGTGCTGTACAGTCACATAGTACATAATCTTAGGCAGGTGTTTTATCGTTATGTCTCAGAATACTGCAAAATCCCCTTAAGCGTCATCTTTATATAGCCTGCACTTGACAGGATTGTCTTGAGAGCTCAGCACATGTACAATGGATCAGTCCTAAGTGCCTTCTGGGCACAGACAAATCCCTCAATGAGCAGCGCCAATCCCTCGCTGCTACATCGGAAATCTCTGAGCAACAGGTAAGATTATAGGGAAAGTAACATCAAAGAGCAGGGGTGTAACCGGAATACAGTGTAAACTGCTTTGTCAGCGGAATGTCATCTCCGATCTAGAACATTGCTGAATGTGGAGAGAACCTGGATGTATCAGGAACCCTGAACACAAAGGAATAATACCATTCTATTACAGAGGAAACAGACTTTTAAAGGGAATAGGGAGAAGAGTCTTAAGGCACCACTCGCAAGTGTAAAGATGGATGTTCATGACGATAGTCAACCTGGTGGTCCTTTCCAGTCTTGTCTTCTCCTCCACTAGCACTGTTCCAACCCACAGGGGATCCGTTCTCTGATTCTTGAGGACCATTTCACATGCCTACAAATAATTCCCTCATAATTACAATCAATCATTGGTAGTAAATAAGTGTCTGATCTTCTAGATCCTTCAAGATAAAATGTAGATCCTACTGTTAAAATTGATTATGTATTTGGCTTCTGTAACTTCTCCTCGGAATTCATTACCTTCTCCTCGACTTCTTCTCTTCTATGTTGACCCATGCTATGAATCTGTGCTGCCCAACCAGACCTATAGGCTGACATTGCTTGAACCTCCACCTGCCCCGACCTTGGCCTACTCCTGACTACTCACTGTCTAACTCCTGGTGCTTCACACTGGCATCTCTAAGCCTACAGTGGGATTATTAATAAGAGGTGTTCCATGAGGATCATGGTTGTATCCAAGGCAAATGCACCTATGTCCTTTCAAGCAGTGCGGCCATCTGTCTCCCGTCTTATCTCGCCCTCCTGGACACCTTATTTTCCTTTTTCCCCAAAGCTTTTCCTCTCATATAGAAGAATAGAAGACATAAACTTCTCCTGGAGGTTCCGTATCCACATTCCTGTTCCTGACATAACAGATCACTTCTTATCTTCAGTTTTTTTCCCATTCCCTTCTTTCATAGAACCTTTGATCTATTTGCTTCATATCTCAGGAATTCCCTGTGCAGAGATCTGGAGAGCCCTGTACCCCCCTCAGTTATGTTAGATTTTTTAATCTATAGATATTTTCCTATGTACATGAACCAGACGCTGTCAGAATATTCATCTTACATCACCATGTAGGAAATATTCCGTAAATATGAGGTGCGGGGATTGCAAAGGATACATATTAAATTAGATTGGATAGATAGATGATAGAAGAAGGTGGTAATGCGCTAAAACGTTGAACGGAAATAAACTAATCCCTGCATCTTATTTTTAGGATCTCAAAGTGCTGCCTATTTTGTTTTAGATAGATAGAAACAAGGTCGGCGTCAGCACTGGGCATACCTGGGCAAGTGCTGGGGCCCAGGGCTGCTGGGGGGGCCCATATAAGGCTGTTCCTAAGGAATCCATGGATATGAGGGGGCTGTATCTTATAAATCCATAGGGGTTGAGGGGGGCTTTATATAAAATAACCATAAGGGAGCTGATGGGGATGATAAACTAGGGAATATTTAAGGGAACAGGAGACTGTTTCAGTTTCTGAATTTGTAATGCCGCTATGGGAGTTCACTGTAAAGGGGCCTACTGAGGCTCTGTCACCCAGGGGCCTACTGAAACCTGGAGCCGTCCCTGGATAGACAGATAGATAGATATGCAACATCCCCCACTTATTTCCGAAACACAAACTTCAATGTAGGCAACAGTCCAAGGAAACAATTCCATTGGCCCAGGTCACTGGTTGGATCCGTCTTGCAAAGGATGCCACAGCCTGGTATTTAGGTATCTTCAGGCTGGAGAGATGGCTTTAGCAGCAGGGTTCAAGGCCCCGGTATAGCTCAGGGTCCTGCAGCAACAGGCCTGTAGTCCGCAGGCCGGGTGCAGAGAGGTGTGCTGTTCCTCAGCACTCACAGAAAGACCTCTCTCTAGACTGGCCAAGAACTTTTCAGCCACAGGGGGTTTTATAACTTCCCTTGGGAGTGGTCAGTTAAGGGTTATCCAACCAGGACAATATTTAACAAGCATGACCTTCCATTGGTCAGAGTACAAATATATTCCTTACCTAGAACAGCTGCAATACCGAATATTATAGCTAGTAGGTTGCAACATTGCTATATATATATATGCTATATATATGGAAATGACTTTTTCATTGGAAGAACACAACTAAAGATCACAATATCGAATTGAGGATATATTGGAGAAGGAGGATTTGCTGCGAATATTGAGAGCTCCAGTCAGAGTTAAAAGTCTTTTTTTCTCTCTCTTCTGTTTAATGTGGGACTTGTTGGATCGGTCCTAGACTCCTGTGTAGCTCTGTGGTGTTAAAGTGTGCTGCTTAGCGTATCCAATACAATTGCTATATGTATATCTTATTGAAGATTATGGAATTAGTTGGTTATACATCTTCCACAGCTTAAGGATTTTGGAAGTGGATAAATTTCGTAACATAACCCGTCCGGCGGGCCGTTACAGATAGATAGAAAATAAGATATATAGATAGCACTGGAGTCCTGGGTTCAAATCCCACCCAGGTCAACATCTGGAAAGAGTTTGTATGTTCTCTCCGTGTTTGCGTGGGTTTCCTCTGAGTCCTCCGGTTTCCTCCCACACTCCAAAACATACTGTTAGGTTGTTTAGATTGTGAGCCCCATTGGGGACAGGGACCAATTTGACATGCTTTGTGCAGCGCTGCGTAATCTGTGTGCGCTATATAAATAAAGAATTATTATTATTATTATAGATAACAAAAGATGATAAGTGCTGCCCTAATAAAGAAGTGGGGGCAACTAACTCACCCTCATCACAAAGACTTGCACAGTGCGTATCTCCCTATCTTCGTAATCTCAGTTAAAGCTCTTATTCTGTTAATTATCTAAAATAGCATCCTCTATAATAAAATTCTCCCATTCCAAGTCTTATTTGTGCGCACCAGTTTTCTGGAATTCACAACCTTTGGGCCTCAATCAAACTTTTCCTCCTGTCCTCAGTACCCTTCATCAGCTCACAGGACTCATTGATAGCAGTGAGGTTCTTCACCAAGGTATTAATGGAACCTTTTACCAGATTTGCAACTTAAACAACAACACAGGCCCACTGATAAATAGGCAACTTAGATACAGCAAGATCACCTCTGTGTAAGGTAATGCATATATCAGACCAGTAGATACAGAAGCTCAGCTCTATCTAAGATAGATAATTATATGAGGGCAGCTTAGATACAGGGCTCAGTTTATGTAAGGTGAATACCTATATAACAGCAGCTTAGATAGAGCAGCTCAGTTTTATGTAAGGTGAATAGCTAGATAAGACAGCTTAGATACAGACACTCTATGATATTGTGAGATCCCTGCTTTAAATAGTAAGAAGAGATGAAGCCCCAGTTTATATCTACAGTGTCTTCTCGAATGTAGTGAGAATGGAGTAATAGGGACTTCTGTAACCTGTGCAGCTGATATTTCTCAATAGCCTCAGTTACTTTCTATATTGAACTACTGCTACTTCTGATATTAAAGGTCAATGAACTTCTAATGGAAAGGAGGTAAATCTAGTAAATTTAAAATGCACGATATACAAAACTAATATCTCAAAGGTTCGGGCCCCTAAAACCAAATTATCTAAGGTCATATGCTGTGTGTGATGGCCCCAAACTTTTGACAAGTTTCCACAGATTATTTTAAATTAAAAATCTTAAAGCGTTATGGATGTTGTGGTTCACTTCAGTTCATTTGGTACGGTCCAAACATTTCAGTTTGATGCAAATTTATGGATTTTATATGGAATTCTATTAGAAATAGGATCCGGTTCATATATATAGCAGAATGTATCTCGAGAGATGTTCTCTCTGTCATATCCAATGTACTGAGAGGTTACAAGAGTTTGATGTGGGTCCAGAGCCAATCACTAAGTGAATTTCAGGACAAAGCCAACTTGGAGGACTGACAAATCTCAAAATGCGGTGTGTGTAGCTAAAATCTCTCATCAGCACTTCCAGAAGCTGAAGCTCTGACCCAACATCAGAGGCCGTAATCTCAGAAACTCTGACTCTGACTCTAATAGAGTCCTGATGAAGGGTGTCTTGTGCTGGTTTCCAAACTCATAAGTGCAACAATTATTAGCCATGTTCACATTCCATCAAGAACATAAAAATTATATATACACTTGTTCTAATGGTCCTCACCTGTCAACTTCCACCAGCAGAAAGGGCTAGAAGGTTGCCTTTCTTCTTCAGGATATACTCTCAACTCCTCCTTCTGTATGGGGTACATTCAGACGGCCACAATTGTGGCCGTGATGTCGACCAATTGCCAAGCCAGATCACGGCCACAATAGCAGACTATGGCTTGGAGAGCATACGTCTCCCAACAGTTTCATCAAACCGGGAAGACTCATCTACCTATGGAGGGAGGAGGGTGAAGACCACTCACCCCTCCATCTCATTCCTACCGGCCCTGTGCTCGCCCAGGATCTAGTCAGGTACCACATGTCTGTCTGAATCCACCTAAGGGGGTATTCTCACTCACCTCCTGATTCTTAAAGGGGTTTAACAACAAACTAAAGTTAGAACCATATCCACAGGGTAGGGCCAACTTTCTGATCAGCCGGGATAATGGAGCAAAATGGTCATGCTCGGCCATCTGCTCCATTAGGCTACATTCACCAACAAGTGTGGGGGATTTATATATGGCCGACATATATACGGTGTATATATACATCCCCCATACACCACAATGGGCGCACGGTGCAGTACCCATGTGCGGCACTGTATAGCTCTGTAGCCCTTAGAAAGATAGGACATGTCCTATCTTTTTAACGGATATATAGCACGTGCGCTGTGCATTTCTATGGAGAGGGGCTGGGGGTGGTGCAGGTTCCTCCTCCTCTCCTGGGCGCGGGTGGGTATGAATGCAGTCTGAGGAGCGGTAATCGTTTCAGTACTGAGACCCCCACTGATCAGCAAGTTAGACCCTATGGCGTGGATAGGCCTAACTTTAGTTGTGGGGGAAAACCTCTTCCAAGGCATAAAATGCTAATATTTCCTAGATGATTCCTTGTTACCCTCGTAATAAATGGTACATCCCCTCATGATAAGAGTATTAAAGTTTCTTGTTACTCATGCTCCAACTGTGCCAAAAAACCCCTGTCCCAGATTAACCTGGGTAATATGTACACAGGAACATATACATGCAGAGATATGTCTCATGGAAGAGATTTAATGAAAAGTGGCCAACATCAGAAATACAAAATATATTTTGTACTGTTATCCCATTAGATGATTGATGTGACCTTAGCTAAACCCTTAGCTAAACCCTTGACTTATTTTTTTAAATGGGGGCAAACAAAGGACAATATGGCCAAAGGCAATCAACTGGATTCTCTTCATGATCCACAAAGATAAAGGATACTGTTCTTGTACTTGCAAGGTCCTGCCTGAGAATCTATCAGTATCTTTAGTATAAGGGTTCTCTGTCCTCCGTAGGAACTTGTCTCGAACATTCTGAATCATCAATTATATCTGCTGCCAAGCCAAAAGTTATCCAAGGGACAAAGCAGATGAAAGTGACCGGGATGAGAAACAGGCGGGTATAAGATGTAAGAATTTTTGATAAGTTTATATATGTGGGGTGTACAGTCCTTAAAAGTATATATATATGGAATTATCAGGGAACTCATCTGGAACACTACTGAGTCTGCACTCAAGTTTCAACAGTTCAATATTATAAGCTTCATAAACTTTTTTTCCAATGGAAAAACCAGAACAAAACCCCCAACCTCAAAACTTAACCCAGACTGCTAACCGACCAAGATTTCTTATTGAACCTTAAATTAGACCCAAAAACTGACTCTTAGGGGGCTATTAATCAGGTTCTTTGACAAAAAAATTGCCGTAGAAGACCTTAAATAATCACAATTGTGAAACTGTCTGGAAAGTTGTTTACCACTTTAGAAACTTTCTGCTATAGAAGAATATGGGGACTCAATGTAAGTCTTGGGAGAATGCTTTGTCATTGTTTGTGCTGAAATAGCAAGGTATATAAGAAAACAGTTCCAGTCCCCTAGTGTCTTGCCAGTAATATGTGGTTTTGGCATAATCTGGATGGCATATTTTAGGGGGTGTTGGCATTTGTGGAAAGGACCTGTACATATGTGAATGCTAGTGGGCACTTTTAGGGCACTGACTGCCTCTTATGACTTATTTCTTGTGATTTATGGGGTTACTGATGGGCTCCTGTGGGGCATTATATAAGCACTCATGGCAATGCTTAGCTTCACATGTAAGAAACCAGGTGCATTTTAGGGGGTAATCTGACTGCTCTTATACTTTAACATGTGTGGGGCCTGCCATTTTTAGGAGTCACTCATCTGATGCCCAGTGATGGTACAGGACCCAAAGCAAAATCTGTTCCCCACTTCATAGTGTCAAAAATCCTCAGGTATGGACGCACCCTGTGCAACCCCTCAACTTGCACACAAGGGGTTACATGATGACTTGTATTGGAACCATGTAGTTGGCATTATGGGGACAGTGGGTTCCGCCAAGAGGGCTTCCAGCAAGCATCACTTATGGGGACTTATGCTGGCCACATTGGTCTCTCTTACAGGGCCACTATGGGCCCTAAGAGTAGTACTGCCTATGTACATCTCCCTTCCACCCATTGTATAGTCACCGCGTTGTGACTCCCCCGCCTACAATTATAAGTGGATCTGGGAAGCATCAAACATCCTGTGGATAATAGAGAGCCGTTCCAAGAATATTTTTTTATTATTATTATTTTGCCAAAATAGTGTCATTCCAGCTGAGCCGGTCCAGAAAGCTGCGCAGATAAGTATTTGCCGGATCATTTTATTGTCCGGGCCCGAGTGAGGAGAGCTCACATTAATTATACGCTGCGCGCACTGGGAGGAAAATACGATGCAGATGGGGAAGATTGCGGCTTCAGCTCTACTATGTCGCGCTGGGCTGTGGGCCCGTGTCGGGAATTTCTGGGAATAGCTGTGGCTTAAATTACAATGTAAAACCAGCAACCTCTAATATAAAGAAAATAATATCCATGTAAATCTAGAAGAACTGCATTCTACAGAAAATCAGATTACGCTGCCCGCACTCACTGCTGCCCTCACGCGCGCTCTCCGGGTAATCCTATTTCTTATTGATTGCATGAAAATTGGCTAGACCTCGTATTCTACATTCAGATGTTTTTCCTGGAGAGATGTGTAATCATACATGTTGTTAGTAGCAGCAGGATTGTGAAATAGGGATTTATATTCAAGGATTCTCCAAGTGCAATGGGGAAGTGAACTCACACTGCGTGATCTGTGCTCCCTGCAACCAATATTAGGTATTGTCCCTGGAGGAGTGTGTAATCATACCTACTGTAATTTTCGGACATAGGCGCTCAAAAAATCCTTGATTTTCTCAGAAATCAAAGGTGCGCCTTATGCCAGTGTGCCTTATATATGAACTGTACTTACAAGACAACGGCTGCCTTGAACTGTGCACAGGTCTACCACCTGACTGGTCATTCGTCCTTATAATTAGGTGTGCCTTATCTCCGGTGCTCCTTATAATGAACTAGACATTGTAGCAGGCATTTATTGATGGTGCGCCTATAATCCTGGGCTTATAGTCTAAAAAAATACGGTATAGTCTTCGCATCATGACGCCCTTTCTGTTGGTATGATGAAAACACCCATCAAAAAACATAAATAAATGCTCCACAGTCTGTGAGAAGGATGTAGTCATATGCACTCAATGGGGGAGATGTATCAGAAATGTGTGAGAGCAGAATGTTCTAGTTGCCCATCGCAACCAATCAGAGTCAGCTTTTACTTTCCCACAGCTGTTTTAAAATAACGCTGAACTCTGATTGGTTTCCATGAGAAACTATAACAGTTTTACCTCAGATACTTCTGATAAATCTCCCCATTGAGTGCATACAAGAGTCACACTTGCCCTAGTAAACCAATTATACATGAAAACCCATGACCAAACCTGATGGTGATGGTACTAGCCGCAACCTGGACCAGAGTCTAAGTGGCCCCTGGCCCCTGGAAGCCAGGTCATTCCATGGGTGCGACTGAGCCCGCTGTGGCAGCCAAGGTAGGAGGAAAGCAGGAAACAGGAACCACAGGATGGCACCAAGGAACCACAGGGAAGATCACCGGAGTAGGAACCACAGGGACAGACCACCGTAGCTGGACACTGGAACAGACCTCAGGATGGCAGGACCTCGGCAGGATGGCAAGACGGCAGGACCCCGGCAGGATGAAGGGACCTCAGGATGGCATGGCCTCAGGAAGACCACTGGGATACGAGACCGCTACAGGAATACAGGACCGCCAGAGGGATACAGGACCGCCACACGGATACAGGACCGCCACAGGAATACAGGACCGCCACAGGGATACAGGAACACCGCAGGAATACAGGAAACCCAGGAACACGGAGGAACACTGGAGTACAGACACACAGAGGAATCTTGGAAACGCTTTAGAAATGCTGAAAAGCGTGGAACATGGAGGAAAACAGAGGAACACGGAGGAACACTTGGAAACACAGAGGGCTTTCACTTTCGGGAGAATGACTTGAAGATCCAGCGGAGAGTGAAGGGAGGTGCCGGATAATAGGGCGAGCCCGGGTTAGCCCAGCACAGTCAGAAGGACGCTGGCCCTTAAGGCAGGACGAGCCGGGGCGCGCCTAGTGGGTGTACCCGCGACCGTATCCTTTAACTCGTAAACATTACTTACTTTAAATACAATGGGCACCTGCACCATAGAAACCTGTGCTTCCATCATTGCTGTATTCCTAAAATTAGGCACAGGACCACCCACAATTTTTCTTGATAAATGCACAGGCATCAATTTTCGTTTTTCAGGCCCACGTAGTGAGATAATCACACTATAATCGTTTAACGAATTGCTAAATTTCTAACAACTACGATAAATGCTAAAGTGTAGAAATATCATCATTTACATAGAAAAATCTCTCAGCAAACACTGGAATGATTATACGACAAGACCCTGTTATCTGTGGAGAATTAATGGGATGGCGGGGAAGAAACGAGTTGTACATAATAATAGCACTGGGGACGTTAGCCAAGGAATTTACATGTATAATCTGTTTAGTAATGCGCAAAGTGGTGACTCGTCGTGTACATATTGGGAGACATTTAT
The DNA here is from genome assembly GCA_019512145.1 of Engystomops pustulosus. Taxonomy (NCBI): domain Eukaryota; kingdom Metazoa; phylum Chordata; class Amphibia; order Anura; family Leptodactylidae; genus Engystomops; species Engystomops pustulosus. The sequence goes on from WNYA01000088.1 coordinate 277,179, forward strand.
CAGAAGTGTCTGAGGTAAAAACTGTATCTAGTTGCCCATGGAAACCAATCAGAGCTCAGCTACATTTTATAAAAACACCGTGGGAAAATGAAAGCTGAACTGATTGGTTGTGTGGGCTAATAGAACAGTTCTGCTTTCAGACCCTTCTTATAAATCTCCCCAGTGGGGTCTATCACTATGTACTTATCACAGATGGTGGAGCCAACAGGAAAGAGCGTCATAATGCGATGGCTTCTGTCACAACAGATTGGAAAAAAAAAATCCAAACCTCATAGAATTTATTTTGTGTTTAGCTGGTAGTTTTATACTCATATCGAGCAACTGAGTGAAAAACAACATGGCCGCCAGAGGGAGGGGCTGCATTGGCAAGTAGGGCCATGGATAGCTACAAAATGAAGCACTTGTCCACATGAAGAAAACACATATATTTGCAAAGAAGCACAAAAAATACAGTTTTTTTCACCAGTTTCGCATCATCTGTGCATCATTCAAAGTCCATGTTTCTTCCATTTGTGGACGATGGCGCAAGGGGCTGGAAGCAATATGTGTGGCTATCCATCAAGCAGAGCAGAGCGCCAGTGACGTTTTGGGACGTGGCCCCTTCTTCAGACAATGCTCAGTGACATACCCACCACCTCGGGCAATTATGACATGGGGCAGAGCCAGGGGAAGATGGAAAAGTGTCTAATTTTCAGGACCTGGAGAAATAAATCCCTGGACTCCGTGTCATTTTGAGTTCACTTAGTCGCTTTATGTGGAAGTCACATCCCTAAAACACGAGTTTTAGAACTGGGTGACAACCATCATGACCGACATTGAGAAGCAGTGGGTTGATTGACACACTAACGTAGCCTTAGGGCATAATTTGGCAAACTTTAGAGTACCAGGGTGAAAAATAGGGAAATAACACAGAGTTCCAGAAATGTAGGGAAATTCCCTGCACCCTGTATCTCTGACAGTGTTTCAGTTTTAGTTGACATGGGCATTTATGTGCAGGTAACATCTCTAAGAAGGGGCAATTATAATCATCCATGTCACAAAAGTAGTCGTGTATATTATATGGCATGGTTAAGAGGAAAGGCATGTGTTCCCTTTAAGCTCCCTCATTCCCCCCTCCCTCAGAATTCTTCAACGAGTTTTACTTACCCGGTCCATTCGCGATCCAGCGGCGCGTTCTCTGCGGTGGATTCGGGCTTCCGGCGATTCACTAAGGCAGTTCCTCCGACGTCCACCAGGTGTCGCTGCTGCGTGAAGTCCGCGAGGTCCGCCGGAGTCCACGATCCATTGCTGGAAGCCGTCGCGTGCATGCCGGGCCGATGCGCCACATCCGATCTCATGGCCAAAAATCCCAGGGCAATTCAGGAAAAATCGCGCAAATTGGAAATAGTCAGGTAACATGTCGGAAAACGCGAAGCGGGCCCTTAGTAAATGACCCCCAATGTGTGATTGGGTTTGGGCAAGAAGGGGCGTGACTAGGGTTTCATTCTCTCTCAACGTTTTCTTGGGTATGAAGGTTCTGTTGGGTGTGGATGTTTTCTTGATGGAACTTTTAAAAGGAAAAATAACTTTAAACAATAACATACAAAGAACATAAAGGGAAACATAGGACCCCCCTTCTGGTCATCAGAGGGGGTCCCATTGGAGACTCTATCCTCAATTGGCAGGATATCCATTATACTTTGAACAGAGAGGAACTGTCTTAAAAGTTCGCCTAGGAATTGGAGTTTCAAATGATTTCGTTTTGCTGTAGGTGAAGAAGACTGAAAATAATGGAAGCCCCTGATACTTTTGGTCTGCTGTTTTTACGGGATCTGCAAATAGAGGTCTTCTGCAGATACAAATGTGTAACTAGCCTCATTTACAGGGGTTCTAGTATAAAAGAAATTCCTAATTGCTCGTGTCCATTTGATGCTTTTAGATATCGTTTCTACTTGGGGTAGTAGGAATAACTCTGCATGGGCGAGTCCTTTCTATAGTGAACAGTGTGTGATTTGGTGATATGGTAAGCAGGGGGGTGGCTTATGTCTCATTCTCTCTTGAGATGTCAAATATATCAGCTTTCTTCGGCCAAAGAGGGTTCACATTGAGTGTGGGATAAGTTCATAATGGAACAAAACCTTCCACAACATTTCAGGAAAATATTTTCTTAATTATATACGCATCCTAATTATCATTAATAAATCCAGAATTGAGTTGAGACATAAAAGACGACTTTGTTACTAAGCCTTAAAAGCTTCCCTGAATTGAGCAAGTTGAGTCACAATGAATGTATGCTCTCACGCGTTAACTATAATCTGTCTGACATCTCTTGTGAAACATAGTGGAAAGGATTATGTACATTGATGTGTCCGCACGGCTCTAATACTACATCCAGCGCAGAGATAAAAGTGACCTAAATTGTCATAGATGATAAACAAACATAAAAATTTTACAGATGTAGGCCAATTGTTAACCATGTGGTAACCAATCAGAAGCATAAACCCGTGATATTTTGCTCTCCAACAAAAGGCATCCAGACTCTCTCTTGAATATGTACATAGAGTCGGCCACAACAACCTCCTGCGACAGAGAGTCTCACTGCTCTTACAGTAAACAATCCCTGTCTATGGTGGTGATAGAGCCACCTCTCCTCTAGCGAGAGAGGATGCCCTGTCTATGGTGATGTGGTAGAACCTCCTCTCCTCTAGGTGTAGAGATGCCCCTGTCTATGGTGGTGATAGAGCCACCTCTCCTCTAGGCGAAGAGGATGCCCCTGTCTAGGTGATGGTAGAACCGCCTCTCTCTTAGGTGTAGAGGATGCCCCTGTCTATGGTGATGTTAGAAACCGCCTCTCCTCTAGGTGTAGAGGAAAGCCCTGTCTATGGTGATGGTAGACCCCCTCTCTAGGTGTAGAGGATGCCCCTGTCATGGTGATGGTAGAACTGCCTCCTTAGGTGTAGAGGATGCCCCTGTCTATGGCGTGGTGAACCGCCTCTCCTTAGGGTAGAGGATGGCCCTGTCTATGGTGATGGTAGAACCGCCTCTCCTCTAGATGTAGAGGATGGCCCTGTCTATGGTGATGGTAGAACCGCCTCTCCTCTAGATGTAGAGGATGGCCCTGTCTATGGTGATGGTTAGAACCTCTTTCCTCGAGGTGTAGATGATGTCCCCTCTCTATGGTGATGGTAGAGCCGCTCTCCTTTAGTGTGTAGCGAATGCCCCTGTCTATGGTGATGGTGGAAACGCCTCTCCTCTAGGTATAGGGATGCCCGCCTGTCTATGGTGATGATAGAACCACCTCTTCTCTAGGGTAGAGGATGCTCCTTGTCTATGGTGATGGTAGAACCTATTCTTCTCTAGATGTAGAGGATGTCCCCTGTCTATGGCGACCGTGTTTAGAACAACCTCTCTCATTGGTGTAGAGGATGCCCCCTGTCTTAACGACGTGAGAACGCCTCTCTCTTGTTGTAGAGGATGCCCCTGTCTATGGTGATGGGTAGAACCTCCTCTCTCTTGGTTGTAGGGATGCCCCTGTCTATGTTGTCGGTTGAATCACCTCTCTTCTAGGCATAGAGGATGTTCTCATCTATGGTGATAGTAGAACCGCCTCTCCTCTAGGTGTAGAGGATGCCCCTGTCTATGGTGATGGTTAGAACCACCTCTCCTCTAGGTGTAGAGGATGCCCCTGTCCGTATGGTGATGGTAGAGCGCCTCTCCTAGGTGTAGAGGATGCCCCCTGTCTATGATGATGGTAGAACCGCCTTCTCTAGGTATAAGGATGCCCCCTCTGTCTATGGTAATGGTAGAACCCCCTTTCTCTAGGTGTAGAGGATGCTCCTTGTCAATGGTGGAGGGTAGAACCTATTCTTCTCTATGTGTAGAGGATGCCCCCGTCTATGGCAAACCGTAGAACCACTCTCTCTTGGTTGTAGAGGATGCCCCCTGTCTATGGCGACCTAGAACCGCCTCTCCTCTTGTTGTAGAGGATCCCCCTGTCTATGGTGATGGTAGAACCGCCTCTCCTCTAGGTGTAGAGGATGTCCCCTGTTTATGTTGACGGTTGAATCACATCTTCTAGGCGTAGAGGATGCTTCTCGTCTATGGTGATAGTAGAACCACCCTCCTCTTGTTGAGAGGATGCCCCTGTCTATGGCGATGGATTGGAACGGCTCTCCTCTTAGGGGTAGAGGATGGCCTCGATCTATGGTGATGGAGTAGAACCGCTCTTCTCTAGGTGTAGAGGATGCCCTGTCTATGGCGATGGTAGAACCACCTCCTCTTGGTGTAGAGGATGCCCCCTGTCTTAGCGACGTAGGACTGCCTCTCCTCTAGGTGTAGAGGATGCCCCGTGTCTATGGTGATGGTAGAACCACCTTCTCTCTAGGTGTATGAGGATGCCCCTTGTCTATGGTGATGGTAGAACCACGTCTCCTCTAGGTGTAGAGGATGCCCCCTGTCTATGTTGATGGTAGAACCGCCTCTTCTCTAGGCATATAGGATGCCAATCTGTCCTGTCCATAGGTATAGGTTTTAAAGATCTTTAGAGAGATCAGGTGGAAAATGTTCACGATCACTATTTTAGTCTGTTGTACCTGTGAGTGGCACTGGCTTTGTCACATAGCCTTGCCAGCCCCTGAGGACTCCAGCAGGAGTCTGTATCATAAGATGGTGGATTGTAGGCAGGGAGCTGCTCAAAGAGACAGGACAGGACCCAAATGTAAGCATCAGACAGTATGGCGCCGAAATTATACTTCCTAGATGGTTTGGATTTTGGATGGGACACAGTGGGGAGATTTACTATACCGGTCCATCCGACGATCCAGCGGCGGTTCTCTGACGCTGGATTCGGGTCGGACAGGATTTTTAAGGTAGTTCCTCCGACGTCCTGCGTGCTGAAAAAGCATCTGAACGCATGCAATTACACCGAGCTGGGCTGAGTGAAGGTAAGTGCAAGTCTGCCGACAGATTTTTTTTTTTGAATGCGTCGGTTTTTCGAATTCGTCGGGTTTTCGTTCGGCCACGCCCCCCCAATTCTGTCGCGTGCACGCCGGGACCGATGCGCCAAAATCCGATCGTCGTGCGCCAAAATCCCCGGGCAATTCAGGGGAAATCGGCGCAAATCGGAAATATTCGGGTAACCCGTCGGGAACCGCGAATCGGGCCCTTAGTAAATGACCCCCCAGTGTGCTTTAGGAGGAATGGAATTAAGATATTGATCCCACTGTCTGATCCCAGACAGGTCTCAGTTCACACAAAAATGACATCTTGCTGTATGGTGCTGTACAGTCAATAGTACATAATTTAGGCAGGTGTTTTATCGTTATGTCTCAGAATACTGCAAAATCCCTTAAGGTCATCTTTTATATAACCTGCACTTGACAGGATTGTCTTGAGAGCTCAGCACATGTACAATGGATCAGTACTAAGTGCTTCTGGGCACAGACAAATCCTCAATGAGCAGCGCCAATCCCTCGCTGCTACATCGGAAATCTTGAGCAACAGGTAAGATTATAGGGAAAGTAACATCAAAGAGCAGGGGTGTAACCGGAATACAGTGTGAAACTGCTTTGTCAGCGGAATGTCATCTCCGATCTAGAACATTGCGAATGTGGAGAGAAACTGGATGTATCAGGAACCCTGAACACAAAGGATAATACCATTCTATTACAGAGGAAAACAGACTTTTAAAGGGAATAGGGAGAAGAGTCTTAAGGCACCACTCGCAAGTGTAAAGATGGATGTTCATGACGATAGTCAACCTGGTGGTCCTTTTCCAGTCTTGTCTTCTCTCCACTAGCACTGTTCCAACCCACAGGGGATCCGTTCTCTGATTCTTGAGGACCATTTCACATGCCTACAAAAATTCCCTCTATAATTACAATCAATCATTGGTAGTAAATAAGTGTCTGATCTTCTAGATACTTCAAGATAAAATGTAGATCCTACTGTTAAAATTGATTATGTATTTGGCTTCTGTAACTTCTCCTCGGAATTCATTACCTTCTCCTCGACTTCTTCTCTTCTTATGTTGACCCATGCTATGAATCTGTGCTGCCCAACCAGACCTATAGGCTGACATTGCTTGAACTCCACCTGCCCCGACCTTTGGCCTACTCCGACTACTCACGTCTAACTCCTGGTGCTTCACACTGGCATCTCTAAGCCTACCAGTGGGATATTAATAAGAGGTGTTCCATGAGGATCATGGTTGATCCAAGGCAAATGCACCTATGTCTTTCAAGCAGTGCGGCCATCGTCTCCCGTCTATCTCGCCCTCCTGGACACCTTATTTTCCTTTTTCCCCAAGCTTTTCTTCTCATATAGAAGAATAGAAGACATAAACTTCTCTGGAGGTTCCGTATCCACATTTCGTTCCTGAATAAAGATCACTTCTTATCTTCAGTTTTTTCCCATTCCCTTCTTCATAGAACCTTTGATCTAATTGCTTCATATCTCAGGAATTCCCTGTGGGGCTGGAGGAGAGCCTGTACCCCCCTCAGTTATGTTAGATTTTTTAATCTATAGATATTTTCCTATGTACATGAACAGACGCTGTCAGATTATTCATCTTACATCACCATGTAGGAAATTTCCGTAAATATGAGGTGCGGGGGGATGCAAAGGATACATATAAATTAGATGGATAGATAGATGATGTAGAAGAAGGTGGTTAATGCGCTTTTGCTAAACGTGAACGGAAATAAAATCTTAATCCTGCATTTATTTTTAGGATCTCAAAGTGTGCCTATTTGTTTAGATAGATAGAAACAAGGTCGGCCGCCAGCACTGGGCATACCTGGGCAAGTGCTGGGGCCCAGGGCTGCTGGGGGGGCCCATATAAGCTTGTTCCTAAGGAATCCAGGATATGAGGGGGCTGTATCTTATAATCCATAGGGGTTGAGGGGGGCTTTATATAAATAACCATAAGGGAGCTGATGGGGATGATAAAATAGGGAATATTTAAGGGAACAGAGACTGTTCAGTTTCTGAATTTGTAATGCCGCTTGGGAGTAGTTCCCTGTAAAGGGGCCCTACTGAGGGCTCTGTCACCCAGGGCCTACTGAAACCTGGAGCCGTCCCTGTATAGACAGATCGATAGATATGCAACATCCCCCACTTATTTCCGAAAAACACAAACTTAATGTAGGCAAACAGTCCAAGGAAACAATTCCATTGGCCCAGGTTCACTGGTTGATCCATCTGGCAAAGGATGCCACAGCTGGTATTTAGGCATCTTCAGGCTGGAGAGATGGCTTTAGCAGCAGGGTTCAAGGCCCCGGTATAGCTCAGGGTCCTGCAGCAACAGGCCTGTAGTCCGCAGGCCGGGGTGCAGAGAGGTGTGCTGTTCCTCAGCACTCACAGAGAAAGACCTTTCTCTAGACTGGCCAAGAAACTTTTCAGCCACAGGGGGTGTTTATAACTTCCCTTGGGAGTGGTCAGTTAAGGGTTATCCAACCAGGACAATATTAAACAAGCATGACCTTCCATTGGTCAGAGTACAAATATATTCCTTACCTAGAACAGCTGCACATACCGAATATTATAGCTAGTAGGTTACATTGCTATATATATGGAAATGACTTTTTCATTGGAAGAACAACAACTAAAGATCACAATATCGAATTGAGGATATATTGGAGAAGGAGGATTTGCTGCGAATATGAGAGCTCCAGTCAGAGTTAAAAGTTTTTTTCTTTCTCTTCTGTTTAATGTGGGACTTGTTGGATCGGTCCTGACTCTGTGTAGCTCTGTGGGTGTTAAAGTGTGCTGCTTAGCGTTATACAATACAATTGCTATATGTATATCTTATTGAAGATATGGAATTAGTGGTTACATCTTCCACAGCTTAAGGATTTTGGAAGTGGATAAATTTCGTAACATAACTCGTCCGGCGGGCCGTTACAGATAGATAGAAAATAAGATATATAGATAGATAACAAAAGATGATAAGTGCTGCCCTAATAAAGAAGTGGGGGGCTTCAAAACCATTAATAGGAGCTGGCACCCACACTGTTACAATGGTGCTTCTAAGTTTTTCCTAAAAATTGATAGAAGATAGATAGAACGGTAGATGTTAGACAGATAGATAATATAGTAGCTAGAATGAAATAGATAATATAGATAGGTAGATAATTAGATTCAAGATATAAGATGGATAGATAGATAGATAGATAGATAGATAGATAGATAGATAGATAGATAGATAGATAGATAGATAGAAGAAGTAAAATCCAAGTCAGCACAATCCTATGGACTCCTAATAAGGAGGGGTGCAGCACCCCCAAAGGGTCTGGCTTGATCCTCTTGTAGCTAAATAAAGTAAAAAGCGGGCAGCACTCCATGGTTCAAAATTTCAAAATAAAAGGTGAACTTTATTGAACAAGTGGCCACTTGTTCAATAAAGTTCACCTTTTATTTTGAAATTTTTACTTTATTAGATAGATAGTATAGAGAGAGATAGATAGATGATAGCTGATAGAATAGATAGATAGATAGATAGATAGATAGATAGACAGATAGATAGATAGTAGATAGATATGAGATAGATAGATAGATAGATAGATAGATAGATAGATAGATAGATAGATAGATAGATAGATAATAGTTAGATGATCTTAGTGCTTCTCACAGCTGAGATTTTGTTACAACTGTCTCCACTCTGGGTAATATTCTAGAAGCAGCTGATCTTTCATCTTTATAGACAGCGAAGTGTTACTGATACCTGGGAGGTTCCTGACTGATATATATGTGTATATACAGTAGATAGATGAGACAGCCGGGATCTGCACTCCTTCATATACTCCTTCTCCATTACTTTATCTTATCTCTGCTCTTGTCTCCGTATTTATCTTCCATGTGATTTATATTGAGCTTTTAATCTCATTAGTGATAAGATTTCACTTTTAGACCTGGCTCCATTATTCATAATGCCAACACTTCACTAATACTGAGCTTATGAGGAAAACGGCTTCTAAAATTTAGGAAATGTTTTAAAAGCAGAATTTGGAAAAAATATTGCTGAATATTTAAGTGAAGTAATGCAAATTGGGTAATGGAGGGTTAAAGGGGAAGGTGTCACCAGAAAATGAAGTTTTTCTGTTTAACCTAATTTTTAGGAATTTTTTATGATGTCATGTCACTATCTATATTTAATAAAATGTACTCCACCTTGCAATGATCACCAAGGACACTAGGCTGGCCTTGATGCTATGATAAAAGCTACCCATAGTCACCACCAGGGGGAGGTAGAGAAGATTAGACCCACTCCTAGGGGAATTGATCCTGCAGGATCTGTAGCAATGGGTGCGGGAAGCCCCAATAGTGGTAAGCAGTGAACTCTCGTAGTAGTGGGTGCAAGTTTTTTCAATAGTATGCAGTGAGCTCCCTCTAGTGGTGAGTGCATGTAGCTCCAATAGTAAGCAGCGTGTTTCCCCTTGTGGCGAGTGCTGGTATCCCCACTAGTATGTAGTGACCCCCATCAGCATGGCTGCAGGTAGCACTAACTTTATGGAGTAAGCTCTCCAGAGCCAGGGGTGCAGGTAGCACTATCCTTACTCCATAAAGTTAGGGCTACGCACCCCTGGGCTCTGGAGAGGCTACTCATAAAGGTAGTGCTGACCTGCTGATGGGGGCACTTACATACTAGTGGGGATACCAGCACTCCACACAAGGCGGAAACACGTGTTATATTGGAGCTAGCTACATGCTCACTCCCCACTAGAGGGAGCTCATGCTATATTGAAAAACTTGCACCCACTACTACGAAGAGTTCACTGCTTACCACTATTGGGGCTTGCTGCACCCCATTGCTTAAGATTCTGCAGGATCAATTACTTAGGGGGGGTCTAATCTTCTCTACTCCCCTGGTGTGGACTATGGGTAGGCTTTATCATAGCATCAAGGCCACAGCCTAGGGTCCTTGGTGATCATTTCAGATTGGAGGAATTTTATAAATATAGATAGTGACATGACAGCATTAAAAATTCCTAAAATTTAGGTTAAAACAGAAAAACTTCATTTTCTGGGTGGAACATTCCACTTTAACCCTATGCAACACCCTGGGGCCCGATTTGCAAGGCGAAGGACGTGCGCGAATGGCCCCAACGCATGTCATCACATAAACAGGGGACATTGCAGTGGTTAATCCTGCCTGCAAGGCAGAAGTTAATTGTTCTGTGGAGGTAAGAGTTGTAACCAATCACATGTATTGCCTCCTGGTGGTAAGAGAGATTCTGTCCGGGTATGGAGGAGCAGCCACCCCTGACCCAGGAGATGATTAAAACCCCTGGCCCAGAAGGTTATGGCGTCTTTGGACTTCGGACGTAGGAATGTGGAGGAGTTAGTAGGAGCTGAGCGTAGCTCAGGGGAGACTGGAGTCTCTCCAGTACAGGCTCGTAGGAGTCTAATACCTTAGCCACACCAGACAAGAGCAGGAGGCCTGCCCCAGCCTCTGAAGAGTGGAAAACTAGGGTTAGTGTAGTGAGGAAAGGGGGTATCATCCTACCTGTAAGGGTGGAACATTGAAGCCCATGGAACAAGCTGAAGCATCATCAGGACACAGCTACCGGCCCAGGCCTGCCATTCGAGCCAGGGGATGGTGCTCGACTCCTGTGGCTCCCTCCAAGTACCTCCCAGCACTCCATCACTTTGTTCACGGCATGTTGTGAAGTTTCCTGCGGTTCCAATAACGAACTGTAAATAGTTTTCCGTCAACCTTTTGCCTCCGTCTGGTCCCTGCTACGACAACCCATCATACACCGGCACCCTGTCCACCACACAGAGACTTACATCTAGGACACCCAAAGGGTTGCCCCAGGGGAATCCGCTATATAGAAGCCTCTCCGCATCTTTCTTGCCAAACCACCTGCTGGAGGCCTGCAAGGCTTGTAGGGACAGCCCTCGAGTTCCCCCATACCAAGCACCGTGACACAGCGGGCTTAGGCCCCGAAACCCCAGTACACTCGGTACTGCGGGCCCAGGCTGTCTCCAGGCCCGAGGAGAAAGGCTAGGCCCCGGTGGGGGATGGCTGTTGCACCTACATTACCCAATTTGCATTACTTCACTGAAATATTCACAATATTTTTCCAAATTCTGCTTTAAAAACATTTCCTAAATTTAGAAGCCGTTTTTCTCATAAAGCTCCGTAGGATGAGTTGAAGTGTTGGCATTATGCATAATGGAGCAGGTCTAAAGTGAATCTTATCCATAATGAGATTAAAAAGCTCAATATTAAATCACATGGAATATAAAAATACGGAGACACGTAGAGATTATAGACTAAGATAAAGTAATGGAGAAGGAGTCTATGGACGGAGAGTGACAGATCCCTGGCTGTCTCATCTATCTACTGTATATCCCATATATATCCGTCCGGAGCCTCCCAGGTCCGAAACACTCACTGTGCCATAAAGATGAAAGTCCGTGCTTCAGAATAGACCCAGTGGAACAGTGGTACCAAAATCAGCTGTTGTGAGCAGCACTCGGACTGTATGCTGCAGAGGGGGAAAAGAGGGGGGGATGGGAACGAGGAGAGAGGCGAGAGAGCGTGTTTAGCGAGCGAGCGAGCGCGAGAGCGAGCGAGCGAGGGAGCGTAGCGAGCGCAGAGCGAGCGAGCGAGCGGCCGACGAGAGAGCGAGCGAGCGAGCGAGCGATCTATCTCTCTCAGAGCTATCTATCGGGAGCGCAGAAAGCTATCGAGCGAATCGAGCTATCTATCGATATATTCTCATAGATAGCGATCTAGCTATCTAGCTAATATCGATCTAGATATATAGTATCTATTATTCTAGCTATCGTTCAGAGCGATCGATCTGATCGAGTATCGATGTATCCATCTATCAAGCTATGCTAGCGATCGATTATCTATCTATCTATCTATCACATCTTATATCGTGAATCTAATTATCTACCTATCTTATATCTATTTCATTCTAGCTACTATATTATCTATCTGTCTAACATCTACCGTTCTATCTATCTTCTATCAATTTTTAGGAAAAACTTAGAAGCACCATTGTAACAGTGTGGGTGCCAGCTCCTATTAAGGTTTTTGAAACCCCATTCTTTATTAGGCAGCACTTATCATCTTTTGTTATCTATCTATATATCTATTTTCTATCTATCTGTAACGGCCCCGCCGGACGTTATGTTACGAAATTTATTCCACTTCCAAAATCTTAAGCTGTGGAAGATGTATAACCAACTAATTCCATATCTTCATAAGATATACATATAGCAATTGTATTGTATACGCACAGCACACACTTTAACACCACAGAGCTACACAGGAGTCCTAGACCGATCCAACCAAGACCACATATCCCAAACAGAAAGAGAGAAAAAAAAGACTTTTTAACTCTGACTGGAATTATTCGCAGCAAATCCTCCTCTCCAATATATCTCTCAATTCGATATTGTGATTCTTTAGTTGTGTTCTTCCAATGAAAAAGTCATTTCCTATGCATAATATAGCAATGTTGCAACCTCTAGCTATAATATTCGGTGATTGCAGCTGTTCTAGGTAAGGAATATATTTGTACTCTGACCAATGGAAGGTCATGCTTGTTTAAATATTGTCCTGGTTGGATAAACCCTTAACTGACCACTCCCAAGGGAAGTTATAAAACCCCCTGTGGCTGAAATTCTTGGCCAGTCTAGAGAAAGGTCTTTCTTGTGAGTGCTGAGGAAAGCACACACTCTCTGCACCCGGCCTGCGGACTAAGGCTGTTGCTGCAGGACCCTGAGCTAACCGGGGCCTTGAACCTCTGCTAAAGCCATCTCTCCAGCCTGAAGATGCCTAAATACCAGGCTGTGGCATCCTTTGCCAGATGGATCAACCAGTGACCTGGGCCAATGGAATTGTTTCCTTGGACTGTTGCCTACATTGAAGTTTGTGTTTTTCGGAAATAAGTGGGGATGTTGCATATCTATCGATCTGTCTATACAGGACGGTCCAGGTTTCAGTAGGCCCACCGGGATGAAGCCTCAGTAGTCCCCTTTACAGTGAACTCCCATAGCGGCATTACAAATTCAGAAACTGAAACAGTCTCCTGTCCCTTAAATATTCCCTAGTTTATCATCCCCATCCAGCTCCCTTATGGTTATTTATAAAGCCCCCTCAAACCCCTATGGAGTTTATAGATACAGCCCCCTCATATCCTGGATTCCTTAGGAACAGCCTTATATGGGCCCCCCCAGCAGCCCTGGGCCCCAGCACTTGCCCAGGTATGCCCGTGCGGCCGCCGACCTTGTTTCTATCTATCTAAAACAAAATAGGCAGCCAACTTTGAGATCCTAAAATAAAGATGAGGATAGTTTATTTCCGTTCAACGTTTTAGCGCATTAACCACCTTCTCTCTATCATCTATCTATCCATCTAATTTAATATGTATCCTTTGCAATCCCCGCCAACAACCTCATATTTACGGAATTTCACTACATGTGATGTAAGATGATAATCTGACAGCGTTGGTTCATGTACATAGGAAAATATCTAGATTAAAAAATCTAACTAACTGAGGGGGGTACAGGCTCTCCAGATCTCCACAGGGAATTCCTGAGATATGAAGCAATTGATCAAAGGTTTCTATGCAAGAAGGGATGGGAAGAAAAAAACTGACAGATAAGAAGTGATGTTATTCAGGAACAGAATGAATGTGGATACGGAACCTCCAGAGAAGTTTATGTCTTCTATCTTCTATATGAGAAGAAAAGCTTTGGGAAAAAGAAAATAAGGTGTCCAGGAGGGCGAGATAAGACGGGAGACAGATGGCGCACTGCTTGAAGGACATAGGTGCATTTGCCTTGGATACAACCATGATCCTCTGGAACACCTCTTATTAATAATCCCACTGTTAGGCTTAGAGATGCCAGTGTGAAGCACCAGGAGTTAGACAGGTGAGTAGTCGGAGTAGGCCAAGGTCGGGGCAGGTGGAGTTCAAGCAATGTCAGCTATAGGTCTGGTTGGGCAGCACAGATTCATAGCAGGGTCAACATAAAGAAAGAAGTCGAGAGAAGGTAATGAATTCCGAGGAGAAGTTACAGAAGCCAAATACTAATCAATTTTAACAGTAGGATCTACATTTTTATCTTGAAGGATCTAGAAGATCAGACACTTATTTACTAACCAATGATGATTGAATTATGAGGGAATTATTTGTAGGCATGTGAAATGGTCCTCAAGAATCAAGAACGGATCCCCGTGGGTTGGAACAGTGCTAGTGGAGGAGAACAAGACTGGAAGGACCACCAGGTTGACTATCGTCATGAAACATCCATCTTTACACTTGCGAGTGGTGCCTTAGACTCTTCTCCGCTATTCCCTTTAAAAGTCTGTTTCCTCTTGTAATAGAATGGTATTATCCTTTGTGCAGGGTTCCTGATACATCCAGTTTCTCTCCACATTCGCAATGTTCTAGATCGGAGAGACATTCCATTGCTGACAAAGCAGTTTACACTGTATTCCGGTACACCCCTGCTCTTTGATGTTACTTTCCCTACAATCTTACCTGTTGCTCAGGATTTCCGATGTAGCAGCGAGGGATTGGCGCTGCTCATTGAGGGATTTGGTCTGTGCCCAGAAGCACTTAGGACTGATCCATTGTACATGTGCTGAGCTCTCAAGAACATCCTGTCAAGTGCAGTGTTATATAAAGATGACCTTAAGGGGATTTTGCAGTATTCTGAGACATAACGATAAAACACCTGCCTAAGATTATTACTATGTACTGTACAGCACCATACAGACCAAGATGTCATGTTTTGTGTGAACTGAGACCTGTCGGGATCAGACAAGATGGGATCAATATCTTAATCCATTCCTCCTAAAGCACACTGGGGTCATTTACTAAGGGCCCGATTCGCGGGTTCCCGACGGGTTACCGAATATTTCCGATTTGCGCCGATTTCCCCTGAATTGCCCTGGGATTTTGGCGCACGCGATCGGATTTTGGCGCATCGGTCCCGGCGGACGCGACAGAAATGGGGGGGGCGTGGCCGAACGAAAACCACGAATTCGGAAAAACCGACGATTCAAAAAAAAAAATCTGTCGCAAGACTTGCACTTACCTTCACTCAGCCCAGCTCGGTGTATATTGCAGCGCTTCAGATGCTTTTCAGCACAGCAGGACGTCGTCGAGGAACTACCTTAATAATCCTGTCCGGACCCGAATCCAGGCAGAGAACGCGCCGCTGATCGCGGAGGACGGGTAAGTAAATCTGCTCCCCACTGTGTCCCATTCCAAAATCCAAACCATCTAGGAAGTATAATTCGGCGCCATACTGTCTGATGCTTACATTTGGGTCCTGTCCTGTCTTTTTGAGCAGCTCCCTGCCTACAATCCACCATTAGGGATACAGACTCCTGCTGAGTCTCAGGGGCTGGCAAGGCTATGTGCAAAGCAGCAGTATGCCAGTCAAGGTATCAGACTAAAAAGTGATCGTGAAACATTTTCCACTGAATCTCTCTAAAGATCTTTAAAACCTATACCTATGGACAGGACAAGGTTGGCATCCTATATGCCTAGAGAAGAGGCGGTTCTTCTACCATCAACATAGACAGGGGGCATCCCTCACCTAGAGGAGACGTGGTCTACAATCACCATTAGACAAGGCATCCTCTAACCTAGGGAGAGGTGGTTCTAACCATCACCATAGACCGGGCATCCTCTACACCTCAGAGGAGAGGCAGTCCTAGCGTACTAAGCAACAGGGGGCAATCCTCTACACCAAGAGAGAGGTGGTTCTACCATCGCCATAGACAGGGGGCATCCTCTACACCTAGAGAAGGCGGTTCTACCATCACCATAGATCGAGGACAGTCAGCCTAGGACTACACAAGAGGAGAGGTGGTTCTACTATCACCATAGACGAGAAGCATCCTCTACGCTAAAGAATAGTGATTCATCCGTCAACTAAAAGGGGACATCCTCTACACCTAGAGGAGAGGCGGTTCAAACATCACCATAGACATGGGGGGCATCCTCTACAACAAGAGGAGAGGCGGTTTCTAGGTCGCCATAGACAGGGGGCATCCTTACAACCAAGAGGAGAGGTGGTTTCTACGGTTGCCATAGACAGGGGGCATCCTCTACAATAGAAAGAATAGGTTCTACCATCACCATGACAAGAGCATCCTCTACACTAGAGAAAGGGGGTTCTTACCATTACCAAGTACAGAGGGCATCCTTATACCTAGATGGAGAGGCGGTTCTACCATCTCATAGACAGGGGGTCATCCTCTACACCTAGAGGAGAGGCGGCTTACCATCACCAAGACAGGGGGCATCCTCTACACCTAGAGGAGAGGTGGTTCTCACCATCACCATAGACAGGTGGCATCCTCTACAACCTAGAGAGAGGCGGTTCTACTATCACCATAGATGGAAGCTCCTCTATGCCTAGAAGAGAGGTGATTCAACCGACAACATAGACAGGGGCATCCCTAACCAGAGGAGAGAGGTTCAGGTTCTACCATCACCATAGACATGGGGCATCCTCTACAACAAGGGAGGGGTTTTACGTCGTTAAGCAGGGGGCATCCTCTACACCAAGAGGAGAGGTTGTTCTACGTCGCCGCATAGACAGGGACATCCTCTACATCTAGAGAAGATAGGTTCTACCATCACCATAGACAAGGAGCATCCTCTACACTAGAGAAGAGGTGGTTCTATCAATCACACCATAACAGCGGGCATCCCTATACCTAGAGGAGAGGCGTTTCCACCATCACCATAGACAGGGGGCATTCGCTACCACCTAAAGAGAGGCGGCTCTACCATCACCATAGAGAGGGGACATCATCTACACCTCGAGGAAAGGGGTTCTACCATCACCATAGACAGGGGCATCCTCTACATCTAGAGGAGAGGCGGTTTACCATCACCATAGACAGGGGGCATCCTCTACCCTAGAGGAGATGCGGTTCTACTATCACCATAGACAGGGGGCTCTCTACACCTAGAGGAAGGCGGTTCTACCATCGCCATAGACAGGGGGCCATCTCTACACCTAAGGAGAGGCAGTTCTACCATCACCATAGACGGGGCATCCTCTACACCTAGAGGAGAGGGGGGGTCTACCATCACCATAGACAGGGCTTCCTTACACTATAGGAGAGGCGGTTCTAAATCACCATAGACAGGGGGGGCATCCTCTACACCTAGGGAGAGGCGGTTCTACCATCACCATAGACAGGGGCATCCTCTTCGCCTAGAGGAGAGGTTGGCTCTATCACCACCATAGACAGGGGGCATACTCTACCCTAGGAGAGGAGGTTCTACCATCACCATAGACAGGGGGCATCCTCTTGCCTAGAGGAGAGGTGGCTCTATCACCACCATAACAGGATTGTTTACTGTAAGAGCAGAGACTCTCTGTCGCAGGAGGTTGTTGTTGGCCGACTCTATGTACATATTCAAGAGAGAGTCTGGGATGCCTTTGGGAGAGCAAAAATTATCACGTGTTTATGCTTCTGATTGGTTACCACATGGTTAACAATTGGCCACTAAGAATACATGCTTAAGGGAGATTTGCGGGGACTGTAACATAAAAGGAGGCCGATAGGGTTAACCGACTCTTATGAGCAATAGCTCTAGGCCGACGAGTAGTCCACCCTCTCCTTCGATCCCTTCCGGCGACTGGAGTCGTATAAAAGTTAGATCCCCAACACCACCCCCCGCCTGTGCGGTCACCACCCATTCAACGCGTCCGTGGGACCATCAATGAATACCTTTTCCACCTAGTTAACAAGAGAAGTGTCAGACAGATTCTAGTTAACGCGTAGAGACATAACATTCATTGTGACTCCAGACTTTGCTCATTCAAGGGAAGCTGTTAAGAGCTTAGTAACAACAGTCGTCTTTTATGTCTCAACTCAATTTCTGATTTGGATTATCTGATAATTAGGATGCGTTAGATAATTAAGAGACAAAATATTTTCCTAAATGTTGGTAGGAAGGTTTCTTCCCATTATGAACACTTATCCACACTCACTGTGAAAACCTCTTGTTGGCCAAGAGGAGAGAAAGAAAGGCGAGATATAATTTGCACATCTCAAGAGGAGGAATGAGAATAAGAACCACACCTGCTTACCCATATCAACCAATCCAAACACTGTCAACTATAGTAAAGGACTCGCCCCCATATGCAGAGTTAGTTCCTACTTCACCCCAAGTAGAAACGGATATCTAAAAGCCAAATGGACACGACCCAAGCAATTAGGAATTTCTTATACTAGAAGCCTGTAAATAGGCTAGTTACACTCTTGTATCTGACAGAAGAACTCTATTGCAGATTCCCGTGAAAACACAAGGACCATAAAAAGTACAGGTCTTCCATTATTTTCAGTCTCTGTCCCTACAGCAAACGAAAATCATTGAAACTCCACATCTAGGCAAACTTTATAGACAGTTAACTCTCTGTTCAAAGTATATATGGATATCCTCCTCATTGAGGCTAGAGGAGTCCTCCAATGGACCCCCCCTGATGACCAGAATGGGGTCCTATGTTTCCCCTTTATGTTCTTTGTATGTTTTTAATATTTTTCTCCTTTTAAAAGTTTCCATCAAGAAAACACCACACCCAACATGGAAACCTTCATACAAAGAAACACGATTGAGAGAGAATGAACCACCGCCGCTCTTCTTGCCCAAGCAACCAATACACATTGGGGTGTCATTTTACTAAGGGCCAGATTCGCGTGTCCCGAACCAGTTACCTGAATATTTTCCAATTTGCTGCGGCGATTTTTCTGATGGTCCTGGGGAGTTTTGGCGCATTAGATCAGATTGTGCAGCATCGGTGCAGAGGAAAGCGAACGGGTGGTGGGGGGGGGCGCCGTGCCAAACCGCGACAAAAACTGCTAAAAAAGGTGGACGGTACTTCCCCAGCAAGGATCGTGGACTCCGGCGCCTTTCCGGCTGACTCTGCTGAGCGCAGCCGCGACCACTGGTGGACGTCGGAACTGCCCTTAGTGAATCCGCGGAAAGGCCCATCCACCGCAGAGACACGCGCACGCTGGATCGGAATGGACCGGCGGGTAAGTACCAAAACCGTTGAAGATAATTCTGAGGGAGGGGGGATGAGGGAGCTTAAAGGAGACAACACATGCCTTTCTTTAACCATGACCACTAGTAATATCATTGACCACGACTACTTTTGTGACTGGATGATTCATAATGCCCTTACTTAGGATGTACCCGCACAATAAGTCCATTTCAATAAAACTGTGAAACCCTGTCAGAGAGTTCCAGGGCAACCCGGGTGCGGGTACATTTCCCATACATATTGGAACTACTGTGTTATTCCCCTATTGTTACCCTGGTCCTCTAATGTTTGCCAAATTAATGCCCGGTAAGGCTACGTTCCTAGGTGTCAACAAACCCACTGCTTCTCACTGTCGGCTCATGATGGTTTCCCCAGTGTATCTAAAACATCAACTCACATTTTGAGGGATGTGGACTTCACATGTAAAGTGACTCCAAAATGACACAGAGCCAGGGAATTTCTCACATGTCCTGAAAATAGACACTTTTCCAAATATTCCCCTGGCCTAGCTGCCCCATGGTCTAATTGCCGATTGGGGGGTTATGTCAACTGAGCTCATGTCTGAAGAAGGCGGCCACGTCCCAAAACGTCACTGGAGCTACTCTGCTCTGCTGATGGAACCAGTTAAGCCACACATATTGCTTCCAGCCCGCTTGCCATAGTCCCACAAATGGAAGAAAACATGGACTTTGATGGAAATGCATGCCGGATTGATGCGAAATGGTGAAAAAAAACTGTATTTGTTTGTGCTTTCCTTTGCAAATAACTCAAGTGTTTCTTCAATGTGGACAAGTGCTTCATGTTGTAGCTATCACCATGGCGCCTACTTGCCAATGCAGCCCTTCTCCCCTCCCTATGGCGGGGCCATGTTGTTTTTATCACTCGTTGCATCGATATGAGGAATAAAAAGTAGACACACGAAGCAGATTAACAAAGCAAATAAAGATTTTATTCGAGGTCTTTGGGATTTTCGGAATTTTTATTTTTCAAATCTGTTGTTTGACAGAAGCCATCGCATTTATGACGTTCCGGTTACGGCTCCACCATCGGTGAAAGAGTACATTAGTTGGATGACCCACTGGGGGAGATGCGAGATTTATTTAAGAAGGGTCTGAAAGCCAGAACTGTCTATTAGACACACAACTCTCCAGAGCCAGGGGTGCAGGTAGCACTATCTTTATGGAGTAAGCTCTCCAGAGCCAGGGGTGCAGGTAGCACTATCTTTATGGAGTAAGCTCTCCAGAGCCAGGGGTGCAGGTAGCACTATCTTTATGGAGTAAACTCCAGAGCCAGGGGTGCAGTGGAGCACTATCTTTATGGAGTAGTAAAAACTCTCCAGAGCCAGGGTGCAGTAGCACTACACATCTTTAGGAGTAATCTTCCAGAGCCAGGGGTGAAGGTGTAGTAGCACATAACTTGATGAGTAAGTCTCCAGAGCCAGGGGTGCAGGTAGCACTATTATTTATGGAGTAAGCTCTCCAGAGCCAGGGGTGCAGGTAGCACTATCTTTATGGAGTAAACTCGCCAGAGCCGAGGGGTGCAGGTAGCACTATCTTTATGGAGTAAAGCTCTCCAGAGCCAGGGGTGCAGGTTAGCACTATCTTTATGAGTAAACTCTCCCAGGAGCCAGGGTTGCAGGGTCGAGCACTATATTTATGAGTAGTAAACTCTCCAGAGCCAGGGGTGCAGGTAGCACTATCTTTATGGAGGTCAAGCTCTCCAGAGCAGGGGTGCAGGTAGCACTATCTTTATGGAGTAAACTCTCCAGAGCCAGGGGTGCAGGTAGCACTATCTTTATGGAGTAAACTCTCCAGAGCCAGGGGTGCAGGTAGCACTATCTTTATGGAGTAAACTCTCCAGAGCCAGGGGTGCAGGTAGCACTATCTTATGGAGTAAAACTCTCCAGAGCCAGGGGTGCAGGTAGGCACTATCTTTATGGAGTA
Source organism: Engystomops pustulosus (assembly GCA_019512145.1). Lineage (NCBI taxonomy): Eukaryota > Metazoa > Chordata > Amphibia > Anura > Leptodactylidae > Engystomops > Engystomops pustulosus. The sequence goes on from WNYA01000088.1 coordinate 298,145, forward strand.
AACTATCCAGGCCAGGGGTGCAGGTAGCACTATCTTTATGGAGTAAACTCTCCAGAGCAGGGGTGCAGGTAGCACTATCTTATGGAGTAACTCTCAAGGCAGGGGTGCAGGTAGCACTATACTTTAGGAGTAAACTCTTCCAGAGCCAGGGGTGCAGGTAGCATATTTTATGGGTAAACTCTCCAGAGCCAGGGGTGAAAGGTAGCACTATCTTTATGGAGTAAACTCTCCAGAGCCAGGGGTGCAGGTAGCACTATCTTTATGGAGTAAACTCTCCTTAGCCATGGGTGCAGGTAGTCCCAGTAGTATGAAGTTAGCTCCCCTTAGTAGTTGGTATAGGTAGCCCCACTTTTATACAGTGTACTCAACCCAGTAATGGGTGCAGGCAGCTCCAGTAGTATGCAGTGAGCCCCATAGTGGGACACTTTTTACGTTGCTACTAGTTGGTACTAGTATTAGAAGTAGGTACTAAGAGCCCCGCTAATATTCAGTGCACTGCACCCAGTGATGGGTGCAGGTAGTCCCAATAGTAAGCAGTGAACTCCCGTAGTAGAGGGTGTGGGTTTTTTCAATAGTATGCAGTGAGCTCCCTCTAGTGGTGGGTGCATGGAGCCCCAATAGTAAGCAGTTTGCTTCCCCTTGTGGCGAGTGCTGGTATCCCCACTAGTATGTTGTGACCCCCATCAGCATGGCTGCAGGTAGCACCACCATTATGCAGTAGGCTCTTCTTAGCAGTGGCTGCAGGTAGCACCACCATTATGCAGTAGGCTCTCCTTAGCAGTGGGTGCAGGTACCACCACCATTATACAGTAGGTTCTCCTTAGCAGTGGGTGCAGGTACCACCACCATTATGCAGTAGGCTCTTCTTAGCAGTGGCTGCAGGTAGCACCACCATTATACAGTAGGCTCTCCTTAGCAGTGGGTGCAGGTACCACCACCATTATGCAGTAGGCTCTACTTAGCAGTGGCTGCAGGTACCACCACCATTATGCAGTAGGCTCTCCTTAGCAGTGGGTGCAGGTACCACCACCATTATGCAGTAGGCTCTCCTTAGCAGTGGGTGCATGTACCTATACCATTATACAGTAGGCTCTCCTTAGCAGTGGGTGCAGGTACCACCACCATTATGCAGTAGGCTCTCCTTAGCAGTGGGTGCAGGTACCTACACCATTATGCAGTAGGCTCTTCTTAGCAGTGGGTGCAGGTACCACCACCATTATGCAGTAGGCTCTTACGAACAAAAAAAGAATAAAACAGACGCCGAAGAAAGAACAGCCTGGGAACGGCCGCCATCAGCGGTAGCTTAGGCACAGCAGACAGAGTGCCGTCGCTAAGCGACCAGCAGGGCGGTGCTCAAACTGCTGAGCCTAGGCGATAAAAGGCCCACCGCCCAAGAGCTATACAGGGCATCACGGCGCAGACTGATCTGGGCTGGCACCGGTGACCCTGAAGCCAGGCATGGTTGTGTTTGTGACACACGGCCAGTAACCTGGTGGGTCTGCAACTCGGCAGACGACACATGTGGCCATGGCCGGCACATGTTGTTAAAATCTGAAGTTCAGCGTTCCTCAAGACATACCCCAATTGTCAGATTTGCTCACGAAGGGCGCCGCATCTGTGCGCATTTCAGGAAGTCAGCTACAGATGCTGGCCAATCTCAGGGCAGCGCAGCGCAGCCTCAACTGCCCGCTCACCCGAATGTTTGTGCGACGTGCCACGAGGTGAATTCAACACTGACCATGTATATCCAGAGTTTACCAGCAGCGCCGGAGCCATTGTAGACTGCCAGATGTAACACTTCCACAGAACTGGTAGTAAGGTCAGTCAGCTTTCCTCAATTATACAAGGAGGAGTGGGACGGGGATTGTCTGATATCTGTCAGGTGCTGAGTAACTTTGAGGAGTCAACCCACAGATGGTCAGTGGCGATGCCGCCTTCAGCCTCACCATACCGACCTGATTGGCATGTTGAAAAACTCTCTGATCAGCATGAAAGTCGGAAAAGCGTTTGCGCTAGTCACAAGAGACGGGGAAAGGATGGGAAGAAGATTCCACTCGTTGATAGCCAAAGCACCCTTCGGTCTTGTTTCTCAGCGCCATATCGGAGGCGTGGGGACGTGGAGGAGGATGAGGAGGAAACAGGAGGAGAATGTTGGCGAGGACACAAGAGGGGACCCTTGTTGGGAGTCATTCACTGTTCAGGCGGTATGGAAGAAGAAGGGGGTTGGAGGAGTTGGTAGGAGGAGGAAAGGACAGTCAGGCCAGTGAGGGGAGGAATTTTACGCGTTGGTACACTGGAGCATATGGCCAGATTTAATGCTAGGCTGGCCTATCCCGTGACCCTACGGTTCAAAGAATTATTACTGCACCGATTAATGGGTGTTAACTCTCCTGGACCCACGGTACAGCAAATTCTTCCCCACTATCATCCCTGCAGAGGAAAGGCGTGTGGAGAATGGCGATGAATACCAGCGGCCCTGGTGCACAAGCTGAAAACAGATTTCCTTCTGACAGCGCTTAGCGGCGCAGATGTGCGTATGTTCTGCGGGGACAAAAAGTAGGATGGAGAAGGAGGCGAGCAGGCAGCTTGTCCGCACTGGCAAGGGTACGCTTTACAGGGCTTTTGCCAGCTTTATGTCACCCCAGCAAAGACACTGTCAACTGTCCCCACGTCTCGGCAGAGTAGGGGATGATCTTACAGAAAATGGTGAGGGAAGTAAGTAGCTGACCATACCATCATCGAAATGATCACACCAGCTCCTACAACACTGGGTTTCAAAGCTGGACATGTGGCACGAAACTGGCGCTGTACGCCTTGGACGGTTCTTGCTTGCCATGCCGCATAGCGTCTTTGTCGAGCGGGTTTTCAGGCAGCGGTGGCATCATCACAGAAATAAGCGTACACGCCTGTCGACTGACAGCGCTGACAGGCTGAACGCTTATAAGCGGAATATAAAGCCTGGATTTTTCATAATTTCCAATCTCCACCAGGGAGGAAGAAGCTCAACCTGACTAATGTAATCCACTCATCCTATCCCCTCATTTTCCTCCTTCTCCTCCCTTTGCTACAGTAAAGAGAGGAAACTGGCTATTTTTTGACAGGGCCCACTGGCTCTAGCTATAAGTTACTTATGCATTTATTTTTCATGGAGGGCCAACCGACCCGGTCCTCATGTTTTAAAAAAACCAATTTTTTTTTTTTGGGGGGGGGGGTGCCACATACAGGAACTCAATATATTCAAATTTTTCTGGAGGGGCCACCGACCAGTTCCTCTGTTTTAAAACAATTTTTGGGAGTGCCACATACAGGCACTCAATTATTCAATTTTTCTGGAGGGCCACATACCTTGATCTCTGGTTTGAAACTTTTGGGGAACTGCCCCCATACCAGGCACTCAATTCTATTCAATTTTTCTGGAGGGCACCTACCTGCTCCTCGGTAGTTGAAAACTTTTGTGAGACAACCATACAGGCACTCAATGGATTCCATTTTTCTGGAGGGCAACTTACCTGCCTCCTCTGGTTTGAAAACTTTTTGGACTGGCCACATACAGGCACTCAATCTATTCACAATTTTCTGGAGGGCCACTACCTGCCTCCTCTGGTTTGAAAAACTTTTTGGGACTGCCACATACAGGCACTATCCAAATTAATTGTCTCCATAGCAGGCCTCCACACGTGTCTCATTGCTACCTCCAAAATCGTCATATAGCTGCTGCCATAATCGTACCCTTATCAAACGAGGTGTGCAGGCAGAAATTTGGGTTGTTTTCATGGATTCCACATCAAAGTTGTTAACTTGTGTCGCCAACCCTGCTGTGTATCACAAAAATACTAATAACTTTTATCATTACCAATATTATTTCAGGCTTCTGCGCATCGTTTTACATTCCCTCACCCGCCATATCAAACTTATAAGAACCTACTACACTGATCTTATCAAAAGGTTCTTAGCAAGTGCTGTTTGGGGAGTAGCCCTAGAGACAGGGGCTGGGATGGCGAAAGCTCGCCTTGGCTGGGATGCGCCAGCTCCGTCCAAGATCCAACTAACATGGATTTTAACGCTTCAGCACCTTTAATCTACCTAGTCACTGCCTTCCAATAATATAATTAATAATTAATAATCGTTTATTGATATAGCGTCATCATATCTGTAGCGCTTTACAAATATAGGAAACAAATACAAATGTAATGTAACAGAGCACAACGTGTAGGGAACAACAGCGATTTCCGGGACTCTTCCGTCCCTAGGCTTAATGACATAGGACAAGATGGGGAGTTAAGGGGTATGACATTCGATGTGGCGAATGGCTTTATCGCGGTACACGAGGGGTAAAAGAATATGTAATGGTAAAGGCCATGTTCTACGGGAATTAGAACAAAATATTTTAAAAAAAATGGATTGCCTGTCGCGCTTGAACCAATCAGCACGTATCTTATATTACACAGGTCCAGGGTGAATGGGAATGAGTAGAACAGTCTGGTGTACTGTTGGATTGCATGGTCGATGTAACAGCATGGGGAGGACGACACAGGACGGCGATTTAGTTGAGAAGAGTTTAAAAACTTCATTGCAGTTAATGAGTGTATAGGCTGCCTAAAGAAATTGGGTTTTAAGAGCACGTTGAAACTTGGAGAGGTTAGGTATTAGTTGATAGTCCAGGCAGAGCATTCCATAGGAATGGTGGCAGCCTAGAGAAGTCTTGGAGACGCGAGGTGGGAGGTCCGCACCGGGAGAGGGTGAGCTAAGATCAATGGCGGATCTAAGAGCACGGGTTGGGCGTCCTTATTAGACTGAGATAAGAGAGGAGAGGTAGGGGGGTGGGCAGCCTTATACAGAGCTTTATGATGAGGTTATTATTTTAAACTATTCGAAAAGGGAAGGGCAGCAAGTGCAGCTACTGGGCCTCATGAACGTTAGCATACATGCGTCCCCCTTAACAAAAGAGCTGTGTCAGGGCGAATTTGGGGTGTTTTCTATGGCTTCCACAACAAAATTGTAACTTTGTCGCCACCGCTGCGTGTAATCCACAAAAATACTGGCAAACCCTTTATCTTACCGATATATTTCAGACGCTTCTTGACGAATATGTTGACATTCCCCTCACCCGCCATATCCTAAACTTATAAGAACGCTCTAACTTGATCTTATACAAAAGGTTCGTAGAAGTGCTGTTTGGGGAGTATAGCCCTAGAGACAGGGGGCTCGGGATTGGAGAAAGATCGTTTCTGGCAGCGGAGCGCTCCAGCTCCAGAACAAGAGCCAACTAACATAGTGGCAGCACCGTGAATCTACTACTAGTCATGCCTCCAACATGGTCCAATTATCAAACGAAGCTGTGTCAGGCAGAAGTTTGGTTTGTTTTCATGGCTTCCAGTTTAACTTTGTCGCCACCCTGCTGTGTAATTCCACAAAAATATACTGGCAAAACTTTTATAATGCACCGATATTATTTGAGCGCTTCTTGCTCACCTCCTTTGGTTCCTCCTCTCTGCCACCCATTGGTTTTTGATGAAGCCTGAGGTCCATTAGGGTATGTCGCCATGACACTATCTGCTGCTTGCCGCTGACTCTGCATGCGTCCCCCTATAGTGTCAGGGTCAATTATTGGATGTTTTACATGTATTGCGTCATTTGTCACTCTGTCATGGCAGCTGTTTGCACCAGAGTTTGGCAAATGGACCTTGCCGATTAAAGGCAGCCTCAGAGGCATCTCATGCATGCTCTGCCACTGCCTGTTTCATGTCCATTTCCGTGAGTGGTTCCATCATTTATGAGGTTCCCAGCCCGTGTTTGGCCAAACTTCCCTGTGCAGAGGCACTTGGTCCCCTTGAAAAATGCGTAGAGTCTCCCATTGACTTCAATGGGGCTCGTTATTCGGAGACGAGCACTCGAGCAGCGGGGGGGAAAAGTTCGTATCGAATACCGAGCACCCGAGCATTTAGTGCTCGACTCATCTTAGTCATTACCATTTTGGAGAATGGATAGTATTCAACTAATATTCATGTTTTTAACCCTTCTCTATGACAGAACTACGAAGAACCACATTTGGGCCACATGTACAATCGTTTTTTTTGTCTGTCTGTTTTTGGGCGTTTTCATTCAGGCGCCACAGTTTTTGCGCCATTTTTGGCCAAACTAGCTGCGCAGCAAAATAACCAGCTTTTCCTCATTTCTCCTAGCAATCAAGAATGGTTTGCTGCGCCTTATGATATTCATCACTTTAACTTTTCATTAGGCGCAAAACAACTGGGCGCAAAAACACTCCAGCCGAGGTGGCGTTAACTGAGAAGAAAGCAATGAGCCCCTTTGCAGAACGCTCATTCTAAGCAGCAAGTTTTCAGCCAGGAACACCTGCAGACACTAAGAACAGATTCATACCAGACATTGATGCTCTGCAGAAAACACCCTCACCCCAACCTCCTGCCCCGTGTCTCTCCGTCCCCATCATTTCACTTATTACTCTCGGCTAAAGGAGAGAAAAAAGAGACTAGAAATCTGTGAAAACTGAGAACTGGCAGACCGCGAGAGGTGACGGTATGGAAGTAATTAGGCCACTCGTGCACTCGCGTTGAACCTCCCGGTAGGACCGGCAGGGCCCTTAGAAGCCGGAGAGACCCGCCTATCGTGGTAGCCTCCTGCGAGACGTGAAGCTAGTGGAGAGCTTTCAAGATCAAATCGATTCGGGAGCGCACCAGTGAGATGAGATCGGTGAGTGCGGCGGGAAGCCAGCATGCCGACTCTATTTACGTTAACACCGCTATTTACAAAAACATCCGCAGAAATCTGAGCTCAAAGCCAAGAGCGTGTGAGAACGTTGCAGAATGTGGCAGATAACTACAGACAAGTGTCCCCCTGTAATTTGCCACAGTATCAAAAGTGTGTATGAGGGGGGCGTAGGATACTGTGCAGGAATTACAGGGGTGCAGCAGGAGACCAGCCACTGGGGGATCCCTCCAGGAGAAGAACCTGCTGAGGAGGTGAACTGGGGTGCAGCGGTGGTTGTTTGTCAAACAACTGGGGTGCTGCTCTGAGTGTTTTTTCATAATGGGTGTGAGGAGAAGCAGAGAGGAGCTTGTAGCAGATACATGTAAGTGGCCCGAATCTAACATTAAGCCGAACTGCGCCAAAATGTACCAAAGTGTTAAATTAAAGTAAAGTGATTAATCAGAGCAGGAAAGGGAAATTACCTTATCACAGATGGTTGTAGATTGTGATAATGCTGGAAAACAGGCGCCCGGAATTTAGGCGCAAAACTACTTCCACTTAGGCGCACAAACGTGATATAAATGTGGCCCTTAGGCGCACCAAAAAGTGTTATAATGGAAATTTCTTCTATTATTCCCATTTATTGTGTGATAGTTTTTTCTTGTTGGGAAAATTGACTGATACGATGAGCATCATCCTCTTAGCATAATGTGACTACACCGCGAACAGAACAGTCCATAAAGTAAAGTTATATGTAACACCAAAACACAAACATGTTTCGGAGTAAAGGTTTATTTCCCCAACCATCCCATATTGACCTTGACGTCGCACTCTCATTCTTATGAAGGCGGAGGACGGGTTCTGTTATTGTGCAGCTAATACAATGGCGCACATCTAAACGTGACTTTTATTATCTTAATTAGAGAGGGTTAGACTGTCTGAAAAGTCTAGCTGAAAAGCAGATACTAGTTATTAAGTTTTGTAGTGATATTATGTGGATTTATTTATTTAGTGTGAACAGATCAATAGTGCACATTTTGGGAAACTCTACACATCTCCAGGTACTTACATTTAGGGATGTGGCAGGTAAACATTTTCTGTTTGGACAAAATTTTTGCCATCAAGTCCAAATTTTAAGTATTTTTTTTTTGTAAAATGTTCAATTGAATCAAAATGCATGAAGGCGCCTCTGGTCTATATAAAACTCTTTGAGCAATTTTGAAATGGGGCCAAGTGTCTGCTTCAGAAAATATCGGTCCCTCTTCCCCAATGGGCCTCAAAAGTATAATCAACCTACCATTAATTGTTTGGAGTGTGGAGGAAACCGGAGGCCCGAGGAAACCCACGCAGGAACAGAGCGAGAACGAAGAGAACATACAAAATCTTGCAGAGTTGACATGCGCTGCCAAGGCTGTAGGGCTAATCAGGAGCAACCATTGCTCCTATCCGCTATCTCATATAAAATCTCCCATATTACAGGTGCTTTACCATACGAAAGGAGCCTCTGACTGACTGTGACTGGTCAATAAAATATGTTTTATTTTGGGGCAGACCCATTTTAGTTTGGGCCAGGGCCCCACACTTTGTCTAGAACCGGCCCTGGTGCACGGGGTACCACCACATATTGCAGTAGGCTCTCTAGCAGTGGCTGAAGATTTAGGACCCCAACATTAGAAGTAGGCTCTCCTTAGCAGTGGCCTGCAGGTACACCACCATATAAAGTCGGCTCTCCCTGTAGAAGGGGGCGGGATGTGGAATTCCCACCCCCCCTTCCATCCTGACCTCCTTTATTTGGGGTGGTAAAAAAAAATGAAAAAGCTAGGATATCATTAGAAGTTGATGAAGTGGTGGTAACACAACAAGTAGTGAAGGTAGGATCTCAATTAGAAGTGGAATGAAGGTTACACAAAACATTAGCAGTAGGCTCTCTATTAGCCAGTGGCTGCAGGAGCCTGGTCCACCAACCACCATTATGCAGATAGGCTCCTCCTTAGCAGTGGGTGCTATTGGTACCCAACGACATTATACAGTAGGCTATCTCTTAGCAGTGGTGCATGGTACCACCAACCCTTATGCGTAGGCATATCTTAGCGCTGGATGCGTAGGTACCACCACCATTTGCAGTAGCTCTCCTTAGCAGTGGGTGCATGGTACTAACCACTTTATGCAGTAGCCTCCTTCAGTGGTGCACGGTACCTAACCACCATTATACAGTAGGCCTTCTCCTAGCAGTGGCGTGTAACTACTTATACATGGCTCTTAGGGCCAGTACCTCACCATATACAGTAGGCTCTCCTTAGCAGTGGTGTGCAGGTACCACTACCTTATTGCAGCAGGCTCTCTAGCAGTGGGTTGACGGTACACCACCTTTGCAGTGCCTCTACCTTGAGTGGGTGCACGGTACTACACCATTTAGGCGTAGGCTCTCCTTAGCCTGGGTGCAGAGGTACCACTACATTATACAGTAGGCTGCCTTAGCGTGGGTGCAACGATACCTACCCATTATTAAGTAGGCATCATAGCCTTTGCAGTGGGTGACGGTAGCCACTACTATTATACAGTAGCGCTCTCTTAGCAGTGGGTTGCCAGGTACCCACCACCATTTGCAGTAGGCTGCTTTCTGGGGCCTTAAGGTGGGTAGGTACACCACCATATGCAGTAGGCTCTCCTTAGCAGTGGGTTGCAGGTCCCTAGAACATCAGTAGGCTCTTCCTTGCACGGTGGCTGCAGGTACAACCACCATTATGCAAGTAGCTCTTCTTAGCAGTGGGCTGCAGGACCACCACCATTATGCAGAGTAGGCTTCTTAATCAGTTGGTCAGGTATCCAACACCATATGACCAGTAGGCTCTCCTTGAAGTGGGTGGCAACGGGCATCAAACATAACCATGGTTCGTAGGACTCTCTTAGAGGGTGCGCTGTACCCACCCACCATTGCGTGCATTGCTGTACATCCGAGCAGGGTGCAGGTACCACCATTATTAACAGTAGGCATCTCCTTGCAGTGGGTGCAGGTACCACCACCATATGGCAGTAGGCTCTCCTTAGAGCATGGGTGCAGGTGTACCACCACCATTATGCATTAGGCTTCCTTAGCAGTGGTGCAAGTACCACCACCATTATACAGTCCTAATGGTGCGGTACCTCTTTATACAGTAGCTCCTAGAGTGGGTGCATTTGTGGTTTTTGACACTATACTTTTTATTTTATTTTATTCGTTTTTGAGGTCTCCTTGAGCATGTGGTTGCAGGTACACCACAATTATGCAGTAGCTCTCCTTAGCAGGGGTGCAGGTACCACCACCATTATGACAGTAGCTCTCACTTATGCAGTGGGTGCCATGGTAAACCTACCAATTTACAGTAGGCTCCATCTAGTCAGTGGTGCAGGTACCTACACATATGCAGTAGATCTCCTTAGCAGTGGGTGGCAGGGACCCCACTATAAGGCGGCATGCAGTCACACCTACACATAATTCATAGCTAAGTGGGTGCAGATCACACATCATACTTAGCAGTCTTGCTGCGTGGTTCAAGCGAGAGTACCACCACCATTATGTCAGTAGGCTCTCTCTAGCAGTGGGTTGCAGTCAGCACCAACTTATCAGTAGGACTTCTCCTTAGCAGACCCTGGGTGCAGACCACATGGTAAAAAACAAATTAGTAGTACTTCTTAGCCAGCTGGTGGTGAGGTTAGCTTACCCACCTAACCATTATGCAGTAGGCTCTATTGCAGTGGGTGCAGGTACCTACCACCATTTGCTACGTAGTGCTCTCCTTAGCAGTTGGTGCAGGTACCACCAACCATTATGCAGTATGCTCTCCTTAGCAGTGAGGTGTCATGACAGACATACAGTGGCCTCCTTAGCAGTTCAGGCCTACACCATTAGACAGTTGAGGCTCTTTTTAGGCAGGGGTGCAGGACCTACACCATTTATCAGTAGGTACTCTAGCAGTGGGTGGCGGGTCACCACAAATTATGACAGTAGGCTTCTTTTAGCAGTGGGTGCAGTACCATACACCATTCATTATACAGGTAGGCTCTCTTAGCAGTGGGTGCATGTATCCACACCATTATAATGCATAGGCCTCTTAGCAGTGGGTGCAGGATCCAACACCATTATACAGTAGCTCTTCGTTATCAGTGGGTGCATCTCGGTACGCTACAACCATTATACAGTAGGCTCTTCTTAGCGTGGGTGCATGTGGGTCCACACCATTATACAGTAGGCTCTCCTTAGCAGTGGGGTGCATAGGGTACCACCACATTTATACAGTTAGCCTCTCTTAGCCGTGGGTGGCGGTAACCCACTTCTACTGATCAGGCTTTCTTAGCAGTGGGTGCAGGTCGACTCAGTAGTAGTGAATTCCCTCCCTAGTAAGCAGGTAAGTCTCACTCTGGATGTAAGCATCAATAAAAGATGGGTGCATGCTGTAGAACAACTAGTAGTCCCATGAAGTAAGGAAGGTAGATGTTGCTCTACCCTACTGGTGAGTATGATAGCAAAAATAACTAAAGATGTGGGCTCACTTGGTGTTGGTTGCAGTGGTAGCACACGTAATTGTACATATGAGGGGTGCAGGTATCCCCAATAGTAGGAAGGGAGCTCCCCTTGTGGTGAGTGCAAGTAGTACCATAATTATATATAAATGTTTTCTTTAATTATGGGAACAGGTAGCACCACTAGTCTGCAGTGAAGTTACCCACCTATGGTAGATTTGCAGGGAGCACCCTAGTATTGAAGGGAGTACACCTAGTGGTTAGATTTGCAGGTAGAAAAAATCAGATGAAGTTGAGTTAAAAAATTAGGGTAGATGATGGTTCGAACCACAGTAGCAAAGTGTGAGTTCACAATAGTTGGTTAGATGCACGCGGTAGCCAGGGGTCGGTAGCACCACTAGCGGCAGGAGTTCCCTAGTGGTAGATGCAGGTAGCACCACTAGTATGCAGTGAGTTACCCCCTAGTGGTAGATGCAGGTCGCACCACTAGTATGCAGTGAGTTACCCCCTAGTGGTAGATGCAGGTAGCACCACTAGTATGCAGTTGAGTTACCCCTAGTGGGTAGATGCAGGTGGTAGACCCAATAGTATGAAGGGAGGTTTATACACCATAGTGGTAGATGCAGGAGAAACAATAGTCTGCAGGAGTACCCCCTGAGTGGTTGACTGCCGGGTAAGATAGCACCACTATGTCTGGCAGTGGATTTCCCCCTAGTGGTAGATGCCGGTTAGCACCACTAGATGAAGGTGAGTTACCCCCTAGTGGAGCATGCAGGTAGCCACCACAGTAAGCAGTGAGGTACCCCTAGTGTAGATCGCAGGTCGCACCACTAAGTCTGCAGTGAGTTTACCCCCTAGTCGGTAGATGACAGGTAGCCACAAGATAGTCCTGAAGTGAAAGACGTTACCTCCTAGTGGTACAATGCAGGTCGCACCGCTAGTAGGCAGGAGTTACCCCCTAGTGGGAGATGAAGGTGCCCATAGTATGCAGTTGATTACCCCCTAGGTGTAGATGCAGGTATGGGTAGCACCACTAGTATGCATGGGATTACCCATCCCTAGTGTGTAGATGCAGGATCGCACCACTAGTAGCAGTGATTTACCCCTAGTGGTAGATGATGGTCGGTTGGCACCATTAGTATGCAGGGGTTAACAAATAGTGGTAGATGCATGGTCGCACCACTAGTATGCAGTGAGTTACCCCCTAGTGGTAGATGCAGGTCGCACCACTAGTATGCAGTAAGTTACCCCCTAGTAGTGCTGGAAGCCCCAATAGTGTGGAGTGTGCTCCCCTAAAAATGGATGCGGGTGGCCCCAATCTTATGCAGTGACCTCCTCTTAGTGATGGGTGTAAGTAGGCACAATTTTGTAACTTATCAGAAAACTCCCCTGTACAGATATGTTACAAATCCGTGCCAAAAATTAATATATCAGTGGCGTTCAACCTCTACGAATAGGACTTGTAGTAAAGGGTTGTTTTGGCCGTGGATAAGAACACTCATGTGAACCAGGCAGAAATATGTCTCATTATACCGAAGCCCTTCCACCGCGGAGATCACAAATGATAATGTGATGTTCTTGCAGTAAGATGACAGACAGACAACGGGTGTCCTGCAGATCAGCCCTAAACTCACATACATCAAAAGTAAGGAAACTTTTCTGAAGTCTGAAATGTCCCCGTTTGTGCCTCACTTCAAAGTCTTTATCTTCAAACACTTCCTTAAAGGGACAGCACAGAGTTTGTGACCCCCCCCAACCTTCCCTTTAACACATAATTAGTGTTTATCTGCAAAACTTCGCACTGATTTCCTTCAGATCCTCGCACTAATTTTCACAGGATTACAGCATTATAACAGCGCGGGGTCGGGGCTGCCAATCATGGTGGAACTAGTCAAAAATTGTGCAAAAACTCATAATAAGGAAAAGAGTCAATGACGATATTAAAACTGCCTTTTTTTTTCCTTCCCAGCCATAATAGCCAATTAAGACCTTGTTTTTTATGGGACAAGTTGTGATTTTAAATGCCATCAATTCTGCCATCTTCTTTTGTTACCGTAAGTTTTTACCACATTGGGGGTCATTTACTAAGGGCCCGATTCGCGTTTTCCCGACGTGTTACCCGAATATTTCCGATTTGCGGCGATTTCCCCTGTATTGCCCCGGGATTTTAGCGCACGCGATCGGATTGTGGCGCATCGGCGCCGGCATGCACGCAACGGAAATCGGTGGGCGTGGCTGATCGAAAACCTGACGGATTCGGAACAACCGCCGCATTTAAAAAAAGAAATGTGTTGCTTGGGACGCGCTTACCTTCACTTGATCCGGCCCGGTGAACTCCAGCGCGTTCAGATGCTTTTCAGCGCAGCAGCGCCACCTGGTGGACGGCGGAGGAACTACCTTGATGAATCCCGGCCGGACCCGAATCCAGCGCAGAGAACGCGCAGCTGGATCGCGAACGGACCGGGTAAGTAAATCTGCCCCATTATCTGTTGCGTGAGAGAGTAATCTGCTGGTACTTTGTTGTCACATAAAAAGTTGCAAAACTATCAAGTTATCAAAAGTCACAGAACATAGACCAGGAAAGGGACTGCCGTCAATTTGCACCAAAACTTGCTAAACAGAAAATCGAAAAATTGTGAATTCCGTCCTATGGTGAAAACTAGTCTATGCAAATAATGAATTTGCTGGATAGAGGGTTTATGTGACTTAAGTGACTTTGCACTCAGCTATGTTCATGTGGCGCAATAGAAAGTCGCAGAACAGAATTTGTACCACAACTGCGACAAATCAAAGACAAAAAAATATATAGAAATTACCCCCAATACTACAGATCCTTAGTCATCATCATAATGTGGAAGGGGTTGTGTAACTGTTTCAAGGTGAGATAAAGTCAATGGTGGATTATAATTTGGTCACCTTGGGGGGTCTCCTGTGGACAAAAAAAATCCCCAGAGGCTCATTGACATCCCAAACCAACCACAGAAAGTACGGACTTGTCAAAAGCTGAAAAAAAAAGCAACAACAAAAAAAAAAAGAATCTATTGCATTCGCATCCTAAAGACACTGATACAATTGGTCAGGAGAGAAGCACAGCAAATCTCTTCTCTCTCTGTGACATTTGTAACATCCCCCACCGGGGCCTAGCCTTTCCTTGGGGCCTGGAGTACCTGAGTGGCTGGCGGTTGCGGCCTAGGCACGCTAGTGTCACGGTGCTTGGTATGGGGAACCGGAGGGCTGTCCTACAGCCTGGCAGGTCTCCAGCAGGGTGGTGTTCGCAAGAAATGATGAGGGAGAGGCTGCTATAGCGGATCTCCCTGGGGCGAACCTTTGGTGTCTAGAGTATGAGTCTCTGTGTGGTGGACAGGGTGCCGGTGATGATGGCAGCCGTAGTAGCAGGGACCAGACGGAGGCAGAATTTGAACAAAAACAACTTACAGTTCTTTATTGGAACCGACAGGAACCATAGCAATGTGCCTTTAACAGAGTAGTGGAGTGCTGAGATGCAGTTGGAGGGTGCCACAGGATGTAGAGCGCCAGCCTGGATGCAGAGGGCAGGCTGGGAGGATCCTAAAAGGATGCTTCAGCTTGTCCTGGGTTGCTTCAGGTATCACCCTTGAAGGTAGGATGATACCCCTTTCCTCACTAAACTAGCTATTAGTTCCACTCTTCAGGCAGGGGCTAGGCTCTTCCTGCTCTGGTCTGGTATGCTAGCTGTACAGAGTCTGTACTGGAGTAACTCCAGTCTGCTTCTGCAGACTCCTAGGTCTGACTGCTCTCTACTCTCTTCTGAGAGAACTTCACTTCTTCTGGAAGTTTCCTGACAGGGTCTAGTTACTCCCCTGGTCAGGTGGTGGTTACTCCTCCAATTACATCTCAGCTCACATCTCAGCTCACAGAGACAAAGTATAACTCCTGTGATTGGCTGACACATATGACATCGGACAAAACACTTAACTCTTGCCTTACCAGGCAGGGTCTACCACTGCAATGTTCCCCTGTGTCCTGTAAGGACTATGTAGTGTGATGTAGTGATACGCTGTGGGGCTGACTAGACCCTACACAGGCTGCAAGCTACATGGTGGGACGTATTCGCAACCACTCCTCTGCCTTGCATCGGCGAGGGTGTTGCACATTGATAAGATTGGTGTCATCCCACTGCCTGAAAGCTTCCAGAGAAGCCCCAACAGAAGCAGACGGAGGAGCCTCGGTCAGCACCGCGGAATGATGGAAGGCAAGTCATTTGGGGGTGCAAATAAATGAGGGGACGGTGCTGTATTTTCAGTGTTATTAATAAATAAATCATGTGGTTATTGTACTGTATATACTGGAGCTGCATATAATTGGAATGGGAATATTTATGGAGGACATGTAATAAATGGGTGGTACTGTATATGGGGGGGGGGTTAAATAAATAAATAAATAAATCAGGGGGCTCTATATAATTCAATTAGGAGGTTATATGGGTGATGCCTAAATACACTAATCTGGTGACTATTCATATATAGTTCTTGTGGTTTAGTCACCACTGAGGTTTCCTATAGATTCACATCTGTGTTCGGCACCAGGGACAAGACGTCACATCGCTGTGCATCACAGGGAATGATCTCCATTATTGTCACAGATTTCTGTGTTGATATCTTTTTAACCAAACGATATATATTACGGGTCTGATTGAGGCGATCGATCTTAGAATTGTGGTCTTCTTTGATCTGCTGCATGACCAACAATCCCAAGGAAAAACTCGTGCTTGATCCAAGATGGCCGCCATGTTCTGGACACAAAGATAGGTAAATATCCTCTTCTAAAATATTTTCAGGGTAGGAGTCAAAATAATATTTAAAGGTCATAACCTCTACAAAAATGAATTTATCTGCGTAAGACATGACCGCGCGGCTCCGTCACACAATGGGGGCATTTATATGTTGTTTGCCGCATGTTTTGCTGCTATGGTGACCAGACAACGGGGGTAGCGTATTCAAGGACACGTCATGATTCACCCGGAGGAAGAAAATATGAAATTGAAAACAATTGTCTTGACTTTCCATGCATTTTGCCTTCTATTGATCCCATGGGTGCACTGATCTATAGGGCAGAGAGGAAATTTGTGTGGGTTATTGTTAACGCAAATGTCACGGCTGTAAATATGAGAAAAGCATAAAGAACAGAATATTATAATATGCAGGAACATGAAGACCCCAAGCTGTGATTGCCAGTATCACTTCATTTACTTTGTACAATTTTTTGGCAGCTGCTGCTATTACAATTATTAATGGCGCTAATTTAAAATTGATAATAATACCCAGCGGTAACTGCGCTGTTATATAAAATCTCTAACGCGGTGTAAAATATACATATAGATGACAGCACAGTGATTGCAGGACAGCACACCAACAATATAAATCTGCTGCTGGGATTTATCATGAGGCTGAAGCCTCCTGACGGATCTAGCAGATGCCGTGGTGGAGGGGGCAACATCATACACTCAGCTCTCCCCACAGCCCCGCCGAGAGGGAGGACCCGGTGATGTCCATATTAAGACAGTGACATCACTGGGGGAACACTCCGTTAATCGGCAGCAGCCTACCACGCCCATTGCCCTTCAAGCTCATTAGCATAATTTTAAAAGTTGATTCTAGAAGTAAGGAGGTCACGGATAACAAATATAAGAAGATGACCACAGTCACGGTGCCTGGATCTATAAGTAAGTGTCCCTGGTTTATCCAGGCTTGACTTTGATGGTTATTTCCTTTAAGATTGTGCAGTCATATTTTACACCTCCTATCACTAGGTTAAATTTTTTTTTTTTTATGAAAGATTTACGCTTTTCACGCTGATAGATCTGCCTAATAATAAATCTATAACAAAGCCATGCACTTTCTAGCAAAGAATGCAGAAAAGCATAGAGTGAGTCGTAACCTCCTCTTGTTTTTGGTGCACTTCAACCTTAAAGCTGTCTGATGTGACGAGTGCCATTCTTTCTGTGCTGTAAGTACATTGATAAACTGGTCCTAAAGTGTTTTTGAGATCTTCAAGGATTGGGTTTCCCTTAAGAAGAAGCCACACCAACTCTGAGATCATCAACATCTTCTGGAATGTTGTAAAAAGTGTTACTACTGCAACCCAGATGACAGGAGGTGTTGGGAGTAAGGATTCACCGCTGGAAATCTGAAGGACTAATCTTGAGAAGCAGTGGTAGATGACAGCTTTTGGACAACTGTAAGCTGAAAAGAAATTAAGCAGGTTACCTCATCCCCTTTAAGTCTGCAAGATAATCACATGTCCAGATTTCAACACTCCCAGCTGATTTTGCCAAATATAGTGTCTGTTGACCACAATGGCGTAACTAGAAGCTGATGGGCCCCAGTGCAAAGTCCGTGCCGGGCCCCCGACTATAATGTATGGTTTATAGTAATAGTCTTCTCATATGGGAAAGTGACACCATAAGCGCCCCCTAAACCTCTTGGGTCCTGGTGCGACCGCAATCTCTGCTCCCTCTCAAGTTACGCCCCTGGTTGACCAGTTCAATGCACTATTCTGCAGTCTTGACTACTATACCATCAGATGAACGAAGACCCCTAAAAATCATAGCTTCATGCTCTTCATACAACCTTTACTTTCATAACTGGAAACTCTTCAGATGAATTGAAACCCCTAGCACCTAACACCACCAATGGTTCTCTGTTCTTCATACAGTCTTGACCTCTAGATCTGGAAACTCTTGAGATGAATCAGAAGTCCTGCCAACAAGACCAACTAACTTCACTTATGCTCTTATGACCTCCATACAATTTTGACCTGTCTGGGATTGGAAGCATCTACCGTAACATTGTCTACTGTTCTTTATACCTAGGAACTGTTGAGTTGAATCCAAATCCCTACCAACAATAGCATCTAACTTCACCAATACTCTTTTTTTGTCTTACAGTTTTGACCTCTATACCTGGAAACTCTTCATATGAATTGGAACCACTGCCAACTATAGAGTCTAATATAACCAATGGTTTTCTATTCTTCATACACTCTTGACCCCTATACCTGGGAACTCTTTAGATGGATCAGAAGTCCTATCAACTTTAATATCTAATTTCACCCATGATCTTATGCTCTTCATACAATCTTCAATACTTGTAGAAATTCCACTGCACTCCTGTTTCAGTATATGATGGTGCCAAAATAGGGTCCCAACCCTGTATGCAAGTAAGGATATGGAAGATGGCACTCAATCCAATCAATCCAATCAGTTTGAGACCAAAACACGACTGACACACAGCCAAGGCCTGAAGCCGCGAATACCGCTTCTATCTTCCAAGCTTAGGATCCCTGTACAATCCGCATCTGAAGAAGGTCTTTTTGACCGAAACGTCATGTATATGTATTAAAGTGGATTGGTACAAGAATAAAAGCATTTATTTTCAAAATTGGATTGAGTGCCTTCATACAATGTTGACCTCTATATCTGGGAATTGGAACCCCTACCACCCATAGCATCTAGCATTGTCTTCTGTTCTTCATAAAGTTTTGACCTCTATAATTAGTTCTTCCGATTTATCTCAAGGGTTTCTAACAACTATAGTATCCTACAGAACCCATGGTCTTCTGGTTCAGTTTAGTATAGAATCTCCATATTTTGATCATGGGATGTTCCTCAAGCCCATAGAAATACTTTTGATCTTGGGTATGTGGTGATTATATTCTGTACGAACTTTTTACAAGTTGGCTCTTTTACTTTGGCTTCTTTGTGTTTCCCTTCAAAATCGCAATAAATAGCTTTTCTTTTTCTAACTCTCATGTAACCTGGAGCTATTAATCTGAGATCTCCACCCTATCCTTGGGAACAATAATTAACTCTGAGGTATTCCATAAAAATATATTCCAGAACCTTTGGATAGCTGCAAGGAATTACAGCATGAGTCAAGTTGGGTGTTCACTCCAAAGGGCAGATGTTAAAATATTGGATTGAGTATTCTGTGGCACTTCGGTAAAGATGGGATGGGGGCACGTTTCATGATTTAAGCCCCTGTATTTCATTGCGTTGCTTCTGTAACCCTGGTGGGATTTCCATGAGATATGCTTTGGCTCATCTCCATAACAAAACTCGAATTTCTGACCTTGAGAGGCTGATGTGTCGATAATGTTCTGCAGGCTTTTTTCACACTGCCAGAATCTTATGAGATATATGATGTCACCTTTGGAATTTCTAAATAATATTTGGTTGGCATGGGTGCAGACTCTGCAATTCTCAGACCTGCGCATTGCATAAAACAAAGGGTTTCTCTATGTCCTACAGAACAAACTTCGAAAAAGAGCAAAATATCTGTGAGAAGGGGGAAGAATTTGCCTAATAATTCTACTTCGGTTTTGTTGAGTGAAATCTTGTGTATTAATAGATTGTTTTTAGATATGAATTGATAGCACCTTTTCCTGGACAAGGAGTGAGAGAGGTGACATGAGAATGTTTTAGCAGGAAAGTGTCACCCAATCATTTGGTAGAACAACAATTTCATGTACATCTTCACCCCCAATCCAGCGCTCTACAGATGGAAGCTTCTTTCTTTTGGGTGAGATTGGGTCATTTTTCAAGGTTCTTCAATAGGTCAAACATTGACACACAGGGCAGCTACTTGTGGGTATGTCAAAGGAGACCATTTTCTACATTCTGGAGGAGGAAAATTAGCATATCCCTTTCCAAGGAACATTTCCTTTACGACTCCCTACACAAGTTGGTGGTGTTCACTACCAACTCTTCGAGTGAAGAAAGGGGAATTACCACTGGTCGTCTCTCAATAGGAAGCAGAGTAGCCGCACCACAAATCAGGCCAAAGATAGGACCTGCTCTTCTGCAGCTGCCCTGCTAAGTGAGATACTGTGGACCTCTGTGGGGTTGTGATCTACCTTAGAGTAAAAGAAATATTGGGATTAAACTATCAAAATAAAACTGGTTTGACGAAGACTTCCCCAACCAAGTCAGTCAAGCTTTATGTACACAGTCATATGCCTCACAAAGGCCAGAATCCTCAGGTTTTCCCTCTCCATAGGAAGCAGAGCAGCCGCACCACAAATCGGGCCAAAGATTGGACCTGCTTTCTGCAGATGGCCTAAGTGAGAAACTGTGGACCTCTATGGGGTTGTGATCTGGTCGCAATGTGTGCAGCCAGGTCACAGCCCCCAATGTGATCATGTGGATGGGGCCTAACTCTACATACAGGAATCCTGGCCGAATTCCCTGCCCTCCTGGTTGGTGAATTTCTATGGAGTAAGAGTGGGAAAAATAGGGAAGCTATAGAAAATGTCTATGTGTTTTGCACCCTGAATTATTGTCATAACAGAGATCTGGGCCAAATGTCTAAGAAAATGGAACAGAAAGTCCACAATGTCTCAAAGATGACAAGAAATCAGAGCCGCTGGATCCCATTGTTTATTCTACTTCTGAATCACATATGGCCTGTATGGCTGCGACATGTTCCAGCACTTGGCATGTATACTGTGACCTAAAAATGAGATGTGAAATAAGGCAGAGCCCTACAGGTTGTATGTGGTATTGCAGCTTAGGCCTATTTCCTTCACTGAATATAAGCAAGCAAAATTTGAAGAAAGTCTGACATGTTTTCTAACCCTGGACAACCCCTTTAAAATCTTCATAGCCTATTTTTTTAATTGTATAAGAATGATACAGACCTTAAAGATCACTGATTTGGGCCATCTGTGACTTATAATAGCTGTGACGTAATATTCAGCACTTCACACAGTATTTTCAAGCAACAATTATATTCTATTATTTTAGGGCCAAAGTGAGGCTACATTGGATTATTGTTCTCACTTCCATTAGTTTTATATTACCCTGAGGTCCCGTTTCATCTCACGTTTCAGTTCAGCATATTATGTACATTTAATGTATGTTTTTGGCGCTGGACTCGCCTGGCCTCCACCCCATATGCAGTAATCAAAGATTTCACAGCAGACTAATAGAGGATGAGGGTGACCTAAGTACATGATCCCTCTGATTACCATTATGTGCCACCCAATACAGATGTTCTGAGACATGAGAACCTAAGACTATACAATCATCACAGGTCCACAGATGAGACAACTGGGATGAAGTCAATGACAACATGACCAGTATTGTAACAGCTCAACATATGGCATTATAACCCTCAGCAGACTAATTTATGGTTTGTGTAGAAGCCACATCCACAAACATAATGTCTAAATCCATAAACCATAATTCTTTCCATCAATTTTTCTCTACCTTTCTGCAGAAGAATATAAGTCCAAAAACACTGCCCCTATGTACAAGAATATAACTACTATAATACTGCCCCCGGCCCCTATTGTACAAGAGAATATAAACTCACTATAATACTGCCCCATATGTACCAGAAAAGAAATTACTATAATAGCCTGCCCCCTAGTACAAGAATATAACGACTTATAAATACGGCCACCTATGTACCGGAATAAACAACTATAATACTGCCCCCTATGTACAAGAATATAACTACTACAAATACTGCCCTATGTAGCAAGAATATAACTACTATAATAATGCGCCCTATTGTGTACAAGAATCTATAATACTATAGTTACGCCCCAATGTACAAGAATCTAATTACATAATACATGCCCCTATGTATCAAGAATATATACTACATAATACTGCCCCCTAGTTACACGAATATAACTACTATAATACTGCTCCCATGTACAAGAATAGAAAACTACTATAATACGGCGCCCTATGTACAAGAATATAAACTACTATGTACTGCCCACTATGTACACGAAATATAACTACTATAATTACTGCCCCTATGTAACAAGAATATATAAAAACTATTATAATACGCGCCCCCCATTGTACAAGCATAAAACTACTATTAATATTGCCCGATGTACAAGAAGATAACTACATATACTGCCCCCATATGTACAAGAATATAACTACATAATAAGTGCCCCTATGTACAAGGAATATAACTACTATAATATGCCCCCTATGACACGGAATATAACTTATATAATATGCCCCCTTGTACAAGAATATAAACTACTATCATACTGCCTCCTCTGTACAAGAATATATCTACTAAAAATTAATGCTCCACGTAAGATATGTAGGTATTATTGCTATTGTCGTTATGGAAAACATAGTATACTCCTTGTGTCACCTCCAGTAAATTCGATCTTCCATGGCTCTTGATCAATATGTCGGTCGGTAGGCGTATTATGTGGTGTTTATCAGTGATATGTTATCTGCTCAGTCCCTTAATATAGCATTTTGCTCTTACTTGTCCACAATTATTGAGATTGCGCATCTTAAAGAAATTGAATCCAAGTCGTTATCTTCCAATCTCGCAGGATCTGAAGAGGCTGCATGAGAGAGGATTGTGCTTCCTCCATAATGTACACACTGAAGGCAACATAAAAGTTAAGTAGGAGTGAAGGGCTTAATTTTTAAATAGATCGATCTCGTAGTAAACAACTACACAGAGTACATGGAATCCCACACATGCAAAAACCAATACAGCTACACTTCCATGTACCATCAACAATTTTTTATTATTATAGCCAGTGGTATAAGAGGCCCATTTATCCAAAATAGGGCCCCATTCTGCAAATGTGGCAAGACGCTGAATAATGAAGGACTAACCCATCAATTACATCACTATGAACATTAGATGAGGTCACAGCTTATCACTTCCCCCTCCCTCGGTACAATGTCCTCTATCTAGATAAACGGACCCATCATAAATCACTACTGACATATAGATGATGTCAAGCTTATCTCCTCCCCTAAGTGTCCATGTCCTCTGATATAGATAAGCACTGGACACATCATTACATCACTCCTTGACAAATAGATGAGTAACAGCTTATCTCTTCCATCCCGTTTACAATGTCTTAAAGATAACACTGACCACATACATTACATCACACTACTGACAATAGATGATGTCACAGCTTATTCTCCTCCCCTCCGCTACAATTGACTATATATAGATAACATGACCCCATCTACATCACTATGACAATAGATGATGTCACAGCTTATCGCCCCCCCTCCCTGTAAATTGACCCTAGATAGATAAAAACACGACCATCATTACATCATACGACAATAGATGAGTCAACGCTTATCTCTCCCCTCCTCCCGCCTGTACCAATGACCTCTAGATAGATAACACTGACCCATCATTACATCACTACTGACAATAGATGATGCACAGGTTATCTCCTCCCCCTCCTGTACAATGGAACTTCTATATAGTACAAGACACATCATTACATCCACTACTGACAATAGATGAGTCACAGCTTATCTCACTCCCCCTCCCTGTACAATGAAACTCTATAAAGATAACACTGACCCACATTAAATCACTACTGGACAAAGATGTGTCACAGGTTATCTCCTCCCCTCCCTGTACATGAACTCTATATAAATAACACACGACAATCATTACATCGACTACGTGACAATAGATGATGTGAGCAGCTTATCTCCTCTTCCCTCCTTGCTCTACAAGAAACTCGATATAGATTAAAGCACTGACCCATCATTACATCACTACGACAATAGATGATGTCACAAGTCTACTCCCCTCCCCCTCCCTGTACAAAATGACCTCTAGATAGATAACACTGAACCATTCATACATCAGTATGACAATAGATGATGTCACAGCTTAATCTCCTCCCCCTCCCTGTACAATGACTCTATTAGATAAACAATGACCCCTCATTACATCTCACTAGTACACAATAGATGACTGTCACATGTTATCTCCTCAACCTCCTGTACAATGACCTCTATATAGATAACCTGAACATCATTACATCACTATTGACAATAGATGATGGTCACAGCTTATCCCTCCCCTCCCTGTTACAATGACCTCTATAGATAACACTGTACCAATAATTACATCACTACTGGACATAGATGATATATGTCACAGATGAATCCCTACCCCTCCCTGTACAATGTCCTCTATATAGGAAACACTGAACCATCATTACACTTCACTACGTGACCAATAGGATGATCTTTTGTCACAAGCTTATCTCCTCCCCTCCCTGTACCACTGACCTCTATATAGATAACATGACACCATCATACATCACTACTGACAATAGATTGCTATAATCTAAGAATAAATCCACAATGCAGGATTTTTCATCATTCTGGGGTTGAATATGTGCCCACTGCAGATTTAACATCTCTCCAGGGCAGGGGAGCAGAGAGACGCAGTGTGAGATATGCCCAAGTGCACTTGAAAGATCTACAACACTGCAATTAAAACAATGTATTTTTTCCCAGTCTTGCATTCCACTAAGAACATACACAAGGTGATTCCACAGTTCTTTTCAAGGGACAATACCCAAACTCAATGGCTGCTGAGCTAGAGCACAGCAGTTGTGAGCACCACTCGCAGTAACATGGGGAAGCTACAATCCTGGAAATAAATGCTTATCACAGTCCTGGCTGAATATGAATAACATAAACAAATTCAAGGGACAGCTACAGTCTTATGCTGCTGATGCTGGTTCCCTTTTAACGCACTTTGACTCGTACAGAAATTGTACCAGTCTCTTATTTCTACCACCCCCCCCCACCTTTCCGCGCAGGAATCTATGCAGGGTGTACAGAGCCTATCTAACAGCGCCAGAGACATGTCCGAACGTATACATATAACTGGCAGTGCTCCTATAACTCTCTATATAAGAAGAAGGTTACAGAACAAAAGCTGCCCCATTGTTTAAAATAACCTCTCCAGCTACTAAAGTTTTCATGGCTCGTAGAACGAAAATGGACCGCAGCACTGAGTGGGTCTGGGGTTTAGTTGGCAGATTACGTGGCGTGCACCACGAGTGACATTTACTTCCTTTGGATTTCCTTGACATCCATTGTTTTATACATTGAACATTGTCGTTTTCAATCCTAAGAATGAAACAGATCCTTATGTAGTCATGTTCACACAGCTGCAGGGCTTGTTACAGTGTGTCAGTGCAGGTAAGACTACCTACAATGACACTAGACAAAACCAAGGCCTGATTAAACCAGTGGCAATGAAACATTGGCTTTGACCACCAGGGGTATCCGCAGATTTGAATGGAGGGTCCTTTGTACTCCGATTATCAGGGGGAGGACCTCATGATCACTAGGGGTTCTACTTGCCAGACGCCACTAGCAGGAGACAATTGGGAAAAATTACTTAACCGGTCCAGCGTGATTCCCGCGGGGCGTTCTCCGCTGGAGGGATTCAAGGGTCTGCAGGGGTTCAATAAGGTCGTGCGCCCGATATCCAGGCAGGGTCGCTGCTGCCGCGACTGGTACGCCGGATTCACCGTCTTCTGTGCATGTAAGTGCTGATCTTGCGACACAGTTCTTTTTTTAAATTCCGCGGTGTCCTATCGCATCAGTCGGTTGTCCGTCGGCCACGCCCCCGATTTTCTGTTGCGCGCGGTCGAGCTGTAGGCCTGTGCAACAATCCGATCGCCAGGGGCGCTCCAAGACCCAGTGACAATTTCTATGCGCACAAATGGTGCAACAAAACGGGAAATATTGGTAAAATGTGCCCCAGTGTCCATGATCACCCAGTCAGAAAACTATTACACTTATTCCTGTGGTTAAGAGGTATTATTTCTTAAAAATTGGGACAGGGAATCTGGAATAACAATGCCGATGCAGAGAGGTCCCTGGAGAGAGTGTGAATCAGACATTTGTATGTTGTTAGTCGCAGCAGGACTGGAAATATGGATGATCCTAGGATTTTAACTCTACCATTGCACTGTGGGTGGTCATCCACTGTTGTGCTCTTAGCTCTGTGCAAATGAGCTTTCTTCACCAACCCCTCTCCTCTCCAGACTGAGGTGTACTCAAAAGACAAGACTGATTTACAGCTGTTACTCAGAAGGTTAGCAGGTGCCAAAGAGCATGACAGGTGAGGACAATCAAACACAACGATCCAGGGACTAATACCTCACCAGTTTGTGTACAGCCAAACCCTCAGGGTGCCATTAATGATTAACATACAGATAAAAGAAATTCAGCCTGATAATTATCTGCCCTTTACTGACAGGATTATTATACTTGTGTGGGCAACAAAAACACGGGGGGAATGTTGTGTACACTACTCCAGCAGGCATTGTGCCTGACATTTCACAGAAGCAGCAAATCACTAATCACTGTCATTTCTACATAGATTATAAGGGGAGTTACAATCACACAGAGCATCAATCACAGGAGATGGACAAAATAACATATAGGAGCAATGTATAGTCCTGTACATAGGGGGCAGTCAGTATTATAGTAGTTATATTCTTGTACATAGGGTGGGCAGTATTATAGTAGTATAATTACTTGGACATAGGGGGGCAGTATTATAGTAGTTGTGTATTCTGGTACATAGGGGGCGGGCCAGTAATATAAGTAGTTGGATTATTGTACATAGGGCGGCCCAGTAATATAGTAGTATCTTCTTGTACATAGGGGGGCAGAGTAAGTAATATAGTAGTTATATTCGTGTAATAGGGGGAAGTAAGATAGTAGTTATATTCTTGCTACATAGAGGGCATATCTATATTAGTTTATTCTTGTACATAGGGGCAGTAATATAGTAGTTATATTATTGTACATAGAGGGCAGTATTATAGTAGTTATATTTTAGTACATAGGGGGGCAGTATTCAGTAGTTATATTCCTGTACATAGGGGAGATTATAGGAGTTATATTCTTGTACATGGGGGCAGTATTCATAGTAGTTCTATTTGTGACATAGAGGCAGTACTTTATGTTTATATATTGTACACAGGGGGCAGTTATTATACGTTAGTTATATTCATGTACATAGGGGGGAGTATGATAGTAGTATATTCTTTTGTACATAGGGGCAGTATATAGTGTTATTATTCTTGTACCTAGGGTGGCAGTATTCTCGTAGTTATATTCCTGTACATAGGGGGCAGTAGTATATAGTGAAGTTATATTCTTGTTACAAGGGGCAGTAGGCAGTCTTAAGTAGTTATATTCCTGTACAATTAGGGTTTTTGTGTGCAGTATTATAGTAGGTATTTCCTGTACATAGGGGGCGGGCCAGTATTATAGTAGTTGATATTCTTGTAATAGGGGGCCAGTATTATAAGTAGTTTTATTCTGTACATAGGGGGGCAGGCTATTTAGGAGTTGTATTCGTGTACATAGGGGGCAGGCGCAGTTAAATAGTAGTAGTTATATTCTCTGTACATAGGGGGCAGTAATATATATAGTAGTTATATTCTGTGTACATAGAGGGCCGAGATTATAGTGAGTTATATTCTGGTACATGGGGCAGTATAAATATAGTAGTTATATTCTTGTACATAGAGGGGCAAGTATATAGTAGTTATATTCTTGTTACATTGGGGGACAAGTCAGTATATATAGTAAATTAGATTCCGTACATTAGGGGGGCGTATTATAGTATTATATTCTTGTTACATAGGGGGCAGGTAGTATATAGTTATATTATTGTTACATAGTGGCACGTAAAAGTTTTTTTTTTTAAATCATAGTAGTACTATTCTTGTAGCATAGGGGGCAGTATTTCGTGTTATATTCTTGTACATAGGAGGGCAGAGATTATAGTAGTTTATTCTTGTGCCTAGGGGAAGCTATTTAGTGTTTATTCTTGTACATAGGGGTTGCAGTATATATAGTGTTATATTCTTGGTACATAGGGTGACAGTTTATTAGTTAGTTATATTCTTGTAACAGGGGGCAGTATTATCGTAGTTTTTCTTGTACATAGGGGGCAGTATATAGTTAGTTATATTCTTGTACATAGGGGGCAGGATATAGATGTTATATTCTTGTACATAGGGGCAGGTATTATAGAGTTAGATTCTTGTACATAGGGGGGCAGTAGTATATAGATATATTCTTGTACATAGTGCGCATCCGTCTCCTCATGCTGACACCCAAGGGGCACATCGGTTGGCCACTTAAAAACTTGAAATTACCCTAAGTTACAAAAAGTTTCGTGCAAGTGATAGCCAAGGCAAATGTCGAATAGATTTGCAGGAAGCCTAGGGGGGGGGGGGGGGGGGGGGAACTATTGATGGAGCGTCAGACTTTTCTGCAATGTGGCCGTTGTGCAGTCCCTCAGAGCTGGCTTGTAAAGTAAAAAGTCCTACAGACACTGAGGTAAAGGTCCTTCCTGGTCTTACTATCCAGTAGGTCTATCTATCTCCACGTTTTCACACACACTGAGCCCATACTCCAGATACTGGGGGCGGAAAGCCAGGAGGTCCATCGACCCCCTCTTGGAATGCCGACTCGCACCCAAGACTCTGCAAAAAAAAGGCAATATCCAGTCCCTCACACTACTTACCCACAGGAGACCATTAGGTTGAGTCCAGGAACCAAAAATTAACTTTCAGAAACATGGAGTCAAAAAAGGACCCTTGGATTTTAACATATCCCGCACACCTCTCTTCATGCTAGGTAGGTGACCCTCTTTTACTGGGTTCTCCAACCTGGTTCCCCAGTAAAAGTTGGAAAGAACAGGTCAGAGGCCTAGCGGCGAAAAGAGTTCTGGCAAAGGAAATACGACAGAGACGTAGAGGGAAGACAGGGACCAGGTTAAGTCTTCAGCAGAGTAACCCGTTCTCTATAGGTCAGCCTCCAGTTCTCTTCCATCGCTGAACCTGGGTATTTCCGGTATCCAACTTCTTTCCCACAATGTCGTTTGGCATTATCTTCCCACCCAAATTTAATCCCAAGGATTTAATATGGGTGGAGGGACTTGGGAACGGATGGCAGATCAAAGCCAGGAAGCATGTATTCCACATGTCCAGGAAAGCCGACTATTCCAAAGGGGGTTTCACCAGAGGGACCCGGAGGGCCCTCGAGTAACTTCTGAGGCTGCAGATAACATCTCCACCTCATGAGGTTCAGATATCACCCACCGTCACATTCATCAGCGTAGCGTAGGTCAACTACCTTCAAGGCAAGCAATGGGGGACCGGCACCCCCGAAAAATCACATGCCTGCAGTTGATCGCAGAAAACAAGTTATGGCAAAACAAATACAGGCGTGGACTAGGGGGGAGCGGTTGTCGCACCCCTGCCTCTACTTCAAAAGTGTTCCCTGCCAACCATTGATCAGAGGAAGGCTCTTCGGCTCTCTATACAAAGTTCTCAGCCAATCGATAAATTGTTCCCGGAATACCGTACTTTGACAAAGTGGCCCATGAGAGATAACTTGATCAAACCCTGTCAAGGCTTTAGCCTGGTCCAGACTACAACATATATCCCACACTCAGAGGCTTGTACATCTCTCAAACATCTCTCTTATGGAGATGGACTGCCCAGGATGGTCCGCCCTCTTACTTGTGCCGTACTGAGAGCCTGCCAACAGTGCGGGGACAAGACAGACCTAACCTAGAAAAAACAGAATTTTGCCAAAATCTTCCGGTCAACGATTCAACAGAGGGGCGATCGGCCTCCAGTTCTTGAGTCACTAGGATCCTTACCTTTGCGACAGCAGAATTAAGGAGGACACTTCATGGATGGAGGCATAGGTGAGGTTTTGACCATTAGTTAAACACAATCCACAGGATCGGGTTAAGCGGTCTTTAGAAACTTTATAAAATTCTGCTGTTATCCCATCTGGTCCTGGTGCTTCTTCAGATTGTAACTTACAATGCCTCTTTAACTCCTCCTCTGTTATTTCCTGCGTCAAGAAGGAAAAAGTCCAAACTTTAGTGTCAGGACCTGGCGTTGCCTCCAAGAATTGAGCCCATTTTGTCTTTATCCAAAAACCTTACTTCTGAAATAATCCCAGGCATAGTAGGATCTTCAACACCCATGATACCTCCCGAGATTCACTGTACAACTACCTGGGGTCAGTGAGACCTGTGATCGATTTATTTTTTTTCCACACGTTCCCGGCAATTTTAATATGGATCTGGAACCCCCCAGAGTACAGTAATCCCGTTCTACAACAAGAGCGTGTAGCGGCTGTAAATGATTACTGCTTTAGCTCCGATTTCAGTCGGATCGTCGTTTGTTTGTCCCCCCCTCCCGCCGAATACAGGACCCAATTCTCTCCGCACAGCTTGAGGATACTGGCTGTACTTACTCTTACCCTTCTCACTGCAGTCCTTTAAGAGGAACTG
>WNYA01000089.1:0-215272 GCA_019512145.1 Engystomops pustulosus
TAATATTTGACATTCTGAAATATTGGTAGTAAATCATTACCAAAAATTTCATATTTGTTGGCAGTTTTGTAATTTATATGTACATTTCTTTCTATATATGACCTCATTCTATTCCTCTCTCTGTTTATATCCATACCTTTAGTCTGTACCTACACAACTTTCCTACAGTAGGTTTTGTGTACATAAACCAGGGAATGATCCTACGGTATGCTGACTGTTCCCTGGCCAAGGCTTTGATCTAGATCAGGACACACTCAGCTTCAGTTTATACTTTTGCATAGACACATTCTGCTCTGTACATAAAAAGTGCCTTAAATTAAACTAAAATTGTAACTAAACTCTTAACAAAATTGCATAAATGAATGGTGCACATGATAACAGTAAACTTTGTAATATACTTTATTAAAGAAATTTGTTCCTGTGTCCTTCTTTTTTCCCTGCCTTTCTTCCTTATGTAAGCAGTTTGTGTGTATCAGCTTTCTGTCCTGTTCTCCACTGGTAGCGGAGGGATAAAGGAAACTGCTAAAGTGTCTAATGACAGAACTCTTTACAGATAATCCCTGGATAGTCGAATCTCCTCATCTTTGGCCTCCTTTCCAGATCTCAAAGCTGCCTCAGACACATTGCTCACTTCAGGAGAAGGAAGAGGCAAACAAAAGGCACTGAGAAGCTGTGTTAATTAATGAAGGATGGTACAGATTTTATAATTATCACCTGTTACATTCATTTTTTTGCAAATTATCTTCAAGGGTTTAGTGACGCTTTTAGGGAATTCTCAATTTTTGTTTAGTTTTGTTTTATATATATATGTATTGGAACCATAAGTATGTTTCTAGTCTCCAACAGATCTGGGCACATGGGGCAGATTTTTAGGGCTGAAGCTGTCAGATTGGTGACAAAGGTTTATAAACAAAGGGCATATCTAAGGCGTAGTAGGTGAATATTAGCGTTCTTCAATATTTATAACGTGCCTTTCGCCTATCTGACATGTATATTTATCTAGTGACATTTAGGCTTGATGAATACTCAGCTGGCAGTCCCTCTCCCTACATTATACACAAAGGAGAATTACAATATCTAGCCCAGCAACAGAATAACAATGATGTCAGCGAACACTGAGATTCTTTATAGGGCTGCATTAGCATTATATACACTGACTCTAATCCACTGTAAGCAGTCTTTTCACGTTTGTTCTACAACTTCATAAATAATGATGGTCATTGTGATTTATTTTTTCTGAAAGTTTTCCAACCCAGGATCAGGAGACTACAAGGCACAAGACAAAGAAAAACTGCAAAAACACTGCAAGGCGCTGTCCACACTTCTGCCAAGGGCTTTTCATATGGATAGGGGAGTGCACGGAGAGGACGCTGGTTAGCCTCTTGCACGTCAAGGATTTTGGATAGTGATTGACAGACCGTCCAGATGCGTCCAATGCAACCCGGACATATTGCTGGACTGGCGGCCGAACAGCCTATCCGGCAAATTGACGCCTCTCCCCAACTAGCCCTGGCTATGATAGGCCATCCCCCTGGCCAATCACACCCATGGCTAGTTGGCTAGGATTTTTGGCCGCCGATCCAGCAATATGTCTGGGTCCTGCTAGATACAGCCCAAATGGAAAGTTTCAATTCATCTCTAGCTATGGACATATCAAATCGGTGGTGGTCTGATACTTGGGACTCTGGTTGGACAAATTGTAGCACTTTAATGAGTATCATTCCATCTTACCAGGTCTCTGATGTCATGGACTGTTAGCAACTCAGTCCTATGTAGGTAATTAGGTCTGAGCTGCAATACCACGCAGAGCCACTATACCATGGACGGAGCTGTTCTCTGTTGGCAATGGAGAAACGGCAGCTCTCATCTAAATGCTGTGGTCTCTTCAAACAAGCAATCAGCAATGATGCAGCCTGTCATACCCCTCATGTCATGCACAATAAAAAAAGAAATATCCCTTTAATGAATTCAGTTTATTATGAACATTAACTATTAGTTGGATTTTGTGAAAGTTTCTGTTCTAATAGTATAAGACACAGATACATTTGTAGAACTAATATAAGCAGACAACCCCCCCCCCCCATCTGCTCATATATAGTATAATAATCAGATATAAGATATACACCCACATTACTCTCACAACAGAAGAACTTTCCCTTTAACCACTGTCCTGGACTAGAGGATTGCCTCATCACTAGACAGAGCTGCTATACCTAGGGCAGGTAGTGACACATTATAGATAGTAACTATATATTATGTCAGCCACCTCCAGATTCGGCAATGCTGACAAGCACAATGTTCTTCCTATTATACAACTGTGATGCCAAAACCACATTGAGTTTCAAGCATTAGTCACAGGTTTCTGTCTGGAGGGTTGAGCAATGCAGCTTTGTTATGTAGACACACAGGCAATGAGGAGCAAATTATAATAGCAAATATCCAATTTTACTCGCTGCTACATCTAATATCAGATTATACAAGAGGATGTGAAGTATCATAACACAGGGATCAATGGATCTGGACACTAAGCAAAAGACAAGCCAACCTTTCACATGAAAATCTACCATCAAAATCAAGTATGATAAACCAGGGTCACTTACTCATAGATCCAGGCACCGTGACAGTGGAAATCGTCTTATATTTGTTATCTATGGCCTCCTTCCTTCTAAAATACGTTTACAGTTATGCTAATGAGCCTGAAGGAATCCTAGTGGTGTTACAAGAGCCTCTCCATGCTGCAGCTTCATAGGCTGTTACACTGTCTCTCCCTGCACCCTCACTGTTGGGGGTGGGGTGTTGCTTTTTGCACACTGTAACATCCTGTGAATCTGGAGGGACTCTGATAAAACCTCCAGAAGCCCCTCAATCTCATTATCATAATTTTAAAGTTTATTTTAAAAGGAAGTAGGCCTTGGATAGCAAATATAAGAAGATTCCCACAGTAACAGTGAGAAGTGTCCCTAGTTTATAATGCTGCATTATGATGGTAGATTTCCTTTAAGAGTGACCACATTATAATGGAACAAGGAGTTTATAATCTATGTCAGTGGTGGCGAACCTATGGCACGGATGCCAGAGGTGGCACTCAAATCCCAATCTATGGGCACCTACCCCACCGCAGAGTTTGCCAGACAGGACTCAAGGCCTCTTGCAGTCCCAGGCAGCACAGGACCCTAAATGGAAGCTACAATGTTAACCATAGCTTTTTCTCCTTCTTTCTACTGTATTTGTGTCCTCAGGTGCCTATACAATTTAAACATGTGACAGAGCAGGGAGTAATAAGCTACTGTTTAAATTGTCGCATCGGGACTTTGCGAAAAATATGTGGGTTTTGAATGTAGTTTGGGCACTCTGCGTCTAAAAGGTTTGCCATCACTGATCTATGTAAATAATAATAATAGTAATAATAATCTAAAAAACTGAGAAAAAAAAAAACATATACTACTAATAGTAACTTACAACAGTAAACAAACACGAATCTATATGAACTTGTCCTAAGTGCAAACTTTTTTCTTAAATGATGGCAATGCTAAGTACCTATTATAAAATTCTGTGCTGGTGCCAAGTTGTAACACTAGTGGTCGCCCGGCAGATGTATACAGCTTCCAAGTAATAAGGAACTGCATACCGGG
This sequence comes from Engystomops pustulosus, assembly GCA_019512145.1. Taxonomy (NCBI): domain Eukaryota; kingdom Metazoa; phylum Chordata; class Amphibia; order Anura; family Leptodactylidae; genus Engystomops; species Engystomops pustulosus. The sequence continues at coordinate 3,633 of WNYA01000089.1, forward strand.
TGCTGGAGGTATACCAGTATATCCAAACATAGTATGGAAATTTCTACACTTGTAGTCTTTGGACGTGTGCTAGCCGTTGATCAGGAGGTGGTTTATAGGACTCTACTATTCTAACATGTCATTAGTAAAACCCACAGGAATAAGACAATATTGCATAATAAACAATAGTAGTAACAAAGGTGTAAGATGACTTTCCCACTACCACGCAGGGACTTCCCATGCTGAGCGGGCCGTGGCCTCCAGCTATAAAAACATGTCTGGTTCCTAGGACTTGTGGGTGGAGGAATTCGATTAGTTGGGGCACATTTACCAAAAACAAGTTCTGGCACTTTTTATAAGCCTGTTGTTAATTTTAGAAATGCCTGGGGCATATTTCCATACTCTACACGTGACCCATTATCCAAATACAGGATAATATCGTAGACAATATATCAGCCCCTGTTGTTATTACAGAATACAGGGTACTGGAGTTTGTTACTGAATTAGCAATTTATGAGCAATCATATGAATAGGGCAGATATTTACAAGATTTGCCTGAGGCAAGAGGCTCAACTCACCTCATGGCTAGTGCACGAGGTAAAACAGGTAAAAGCAAGTTTGCTCTTCTATCAGCCGTCCCTATCATTTCCACTACAGATGGAGGGATGAATAGATGTCCATTGGGAAAAAATGGCGTCTGTATACTGGCCACCACTGACCATAAACAGGGAGTTGTGGTATATTGTAGAGTAATATAGTGACATCTTAGTAGCACATGTAGTCTCTATGGCTCCATATTACAGATCCATAGACTATCTATCACTATTGGGGAAGAATATATCATCCTATACATCATGGCACGCTAATGGATTCTATATACAGTCTCTAGCACTCCGAATAACAGTATGGTCCCACAACAAACAATGGCTACTCTATTGTTTTGGTCCAATACAACACAGACCATGAGTCACATTTTCCTATATGAATGCTACTGCAAACATCAACAATTGTACCATCACGTCATACACTGGTATCTATCGATAATATTAATTTTCAAGTCCCCAATCCTTTGTTCATATGGGAGATAAGACAAGAGATAAGAAGTATAATCTTCTTGCTTCAATGAGAACACATGCACGCTTTACTGAATCAAGTGTGCAAGTGCAATGGAGACTCAGAAGGAATAGCGGCTGATCGATTAAAAACAACCAAAAGTGTAAAAGTTACTCTAAGTAAGTGCAATCACAATGAAGGGAAGATCAATTGTAGCCTGGCACGAGATGAAGCGATCCCTCTTGAAGAATGCTCATTATTCATCTGCACCCTGTTATGGACCTCTGCTGACTCCGTACTGTGACACGGAGGTTGTTTTGCAGAGGCCCTGTGTCCTGCACTGATGGGGTTAAGTTCTATGCAGACGAGCACAAAGTCATTTTAATTAACGCTGCGTGTGCCAAGCCTGGGAATGGTTTGCTGAGTTTTATTTCCAATGAGACGCTTGGCAAGATACCTCCCTGGCTGCCAGAAAAAGAAGGGGCAGAGCAGATGAAATTCCTAAGGGTGGCAAGGGGTGCCGCTCCTGGCTCATATTAACCTCCTCATTCCTGGAGCATATTTTAATCCCAAAAAAACAAGCACAAACTAGACTAAATGTGCCTAATCAATACAATACTTCACACACGTATTGCGATACACTCTCTCATATTACTCCCTCCCTTATTCAGATCTATGTGAAGTAATATATCAACAAATAAGCCATTGATCAAACTCCCCGGGCAGATGTATTATGATCCACAGCAAGTGGGTTTTGTTACATTGTGTCCCCCCCCCTCCGTTCTGACGTTCCTATTCATTACGCTGTGCCTTTAATGGATAAACAAAAACATCTGTGTACTACTGTTGTGCTATGCTCAGGCATTTCATAGGGGGTATATGAGATCTGAGGATAATGATCTATGCAGTATGTACTATAGCTGGATATATAATAATAATGAAATCTTAAGACATATACAGAAATAGCAGGGATGAGTAATCGGTACCAGGGCAGGGCCATCATACTGCTCCTAAACTGGTACAAACAGTATAGTATATCACACAACATTTCTCACCTATTTGATCTTCCGGAATTAACGACTCGATCGGAGGGTCCAGCTCGGAGCTCTGTGCCAAGTAGTTTTTAACCTGTGTCATGAACTGTCGTATGGTGTGCAGCATATCCGTACTCGAGACGTGGCAGTCCTTATTTTCCTGCAGAAAACTGATGTAATCCTGTACAAGACACCCAAAATAAGTGCACTTGTCCCGAGACATTGCCGCTATCTTCTTCACCATCTTCTTCTCCGGAGTCACCAAAGAACTGAAGACCCCGCTCACTTTGCGCAGGTGGGTTTTGACAAGCTTAGAAAATCCCAAAGACGTAGCTCTTTTATTTCTGGACTTGACCGGAGGGGCCATGCTCTCCTGATCGCTCTCTTCTTCACAATAGTCTAAACTATCCCCCTCGTAAAAAGGGGGTACCATGCGTTCAAACTCAAAAGAGTCTGAGGATGATGTGGAGATGCTCATATCACTCAGGCGCTGTATGCGTAGGGTGCCCTGCAACGGTGAGTTGCCGATCTGGCTCACATTCATGTTCTGCATTGTTTTCTGCGGTGAGGAATCTTCAGGCTGGGAGTCAAATGAAGATCTACAGGAACTATTCAGTGATGGAGTCTGGTCGCTGCTCTGCCACCTGTTAAGGGTAGCCTGTTTTTTCAAGCGAGGAGGGGGGATAGGGGTAGGAATTTTAGGAGAGTCCAAGTTCCCGTGCCGATTATTAATAAGTGTTTCTGGCATGCTTGGCTCTGACTGTACAGCTCTGGACAGCTGAAGGTTTGTGCGATGACTGTTAATGGAAGGGGGAGGAGGCCGAGGAGGTGGTGATTTCGCTCTCTCTATGCCATTTGCTTCTTGGGTCCTTGTGCTGTCCCTCTTCAAGCTTCCCCCAGAGTCCTGGCTGTGTACTTTTATGAAGAGAGGATTAATGAAACACAGAGCACCGTTGCTCTGGCTACATTCCAGTTCTGAGGGCGTTCTAGTGCGGAGAGAATGAACTCCATTTATAAGAGGTAGATGATGTGACTGCCTCTTGACGCTGCCTTGGGGGAGAGGCTTGGGAGAAGGTGGAGGATATTTTGGTCTGATGTTTACTGAAGACTTCCAAAAGTCTTAAAGGAAAAAAAAAAAGACACAAAACAATGATCACAGTGTGAACAGAACATGTGCACAAATGTGGCCTATACTATCTCAGGTTTACTACAAAGGAGAATAATCCAACTACTACAATTTGACAACCACAAAATGTCACACTTGCTGTATACTACTATTTATTTAGCATACCGACTACACACTACAAAACCCTCATCTCAGGCCAGCGGCAACAAGTCTGATCCAGCAAGCGCATGGGTCAAGATTTAACGGACTGAGCAGCGTCCTGTCCCGCTGACTTTAGATAAGGGAAATAGCAACAGATCTATCATATTGTCCTATGCAGCACAGGAGTTTGGTTTTATAATGTCTAGAGGCAAGTTACTGTACCAGGGGTGTAACTACAGGCATAATAACTTCTATGGGACCCACAGTATCAGGGGGCCTGGCAACCTAACTAGCATGTGCACGCTAAAATACATATTATACTGCACATTGTTCAGCATAACATAGATACATATTTCTTCACAAATCATCCGAAGTAACGATGTATTTATGTGTGTAAAAATGTATATTTGTGTAGAACTTTATGTGTGTGTATATAAGTAAATAAATGTGTGTAAATGAGTGTGATTGTGTAAACATGGGTGTGTACAATATGTTTATATTCTTTTAAGGGGAAGGGGGCCCATGCAGAAGCCTGAAGTGGGGCCCAGCCTCTCCTATTTACTCCCCTGGACTCTACACAACATGATTCCTTAAAGGCTTCTAGTGTCTTCATTTTTTTCGCCTATGAAAGTCCTTTTTAGAATTATTAACCTATATAAGAAATTCCTACTAACCAGATGAAAGTAGATGCAAGTAGCCCAACATGCACTTTACAATTCTGAATGTAGAGACATAAAAACCTGATATTTATTAGCTTACAAAGTAAACAAAAACTCATCTGTTTTCAGATTATTCAGCTGTTTTTACAGGTATAAAAAGATTTACCTTATAAAATATGCAAAACAAATGTTTTAACATCTAGTAGATTTGTGGTACAAGTTACTTGATTTATCCGTAACCTAATATTAGTCCTTCTAGCCCCTAGACGCAACCAGCTTTGCGAGGCATCAATTAAGAGGGTGCTGAGGTTGTGGTCGCACCCAGAGCCAGGAGTCTTAAATGGACTCGATCAACAGATTTTGCCCCATAAAACTAAACTACCAGCCGTTTGGGTATAAAATGTCCTTTCTAACTTTCCCTCTTCTATGTGAATTTACCTTTAAAATATTTCCTTCAAAGTCATGTGAAAATGAGCAGAGAAGAGTCACTTGAGATGCTCCTATCTATAGTAACTATAAACAGACTTGTTATTCTGTGAGCTAAAGAACCAGAGATACAGACAGTTAAAGACTTAAGGGGAAACTGGATCTTTCATCTTCAGTTCACATTCCAGGTATCTCTGGTTCTGTTGTTCACAGAACCACAAGCATGATGTGACCTGAAAGACAGAAGCACAATATTGGTACAATAAAACAAAACACTTCCCATGCAGCCTCTTGACTCATCTCAGTCTAAATATGACTCTTCTCTGCTCATTTTCAGATGGCTTTAGGGAAGATTTTTTTTGTAAAATTCTTCCCTAAATTTTGTGAATTCTAGAAACCCAACCTCAGGGGGCTAGTAGTTTAATGGAGTAAAATCTGGTGACAGGTTCCCTTTAAATAATCCAAATTGTGTCTCTTCCCCATAAAGAAGATTAGTTCTATAAATCATACATTACGGAGGGAGAGCTTGGTACATAGTATACAATGGAGCCCAGCAGCACAATAAAAACATGTGCACATTAAATAAACCCCTACAATATATGAAATAGATAGATTATTGGATTTGCACATACCATTCCATACTAAGGAACAGCTTTTATGAGTAAAACTTCAGGACAAGCTCATTGCTATTAAAGGGAGCAGAAAACTTTCAGAAAGGGCAGACAAGGCAAAAGAAAAAGCTGAAAGCTCCTCTATTTTTCCAGCCTGAGCCCAGATCATCAGCTGCTCGACTTTTTTCCCTCTCCCCGAGCCTGTAAACACACAGCTGCATACGACTGGATTGCAAAACTTGGAATTTAGCTCAGTGCGTGGTCAGAAAAATGACATGCTGTGTGCTTTTATAGATTATAACAATGAGTAACAGGAAACACAGCTAGGAAACCTAACATATGTCTGGCCTACTTGTAGGAGGCCCAAGACGGATCTAGAGGAGCAAGAAAGACGAGTGCGCCCGAATGTTTATCATCAGCAGGCCAAGTAGGTTAATAGAAAGTCTGCTTTTTGTAAATTTCTAAAGTTAGCTTCATCATTGATAGATTTTTAATTACAATCTAAACACAAGTAGCGAAACTGAAATCTAAGGCCTCATGCACACGACCGTTTTTTTGTTGCGTAGCTCACGGCTGCCATAGACTTGCACAGCGTGGTCACGCCACAAAAAATAGAGCAGGTCCTATTCCTGCCCATATTGCATTCTTTGATTTGATAAATCCTTCTATTTTGTCAAACTCTGACAGCAAGTACCTCAACCAAAAAGCTTTTCATTTTCCTGGCTTTAAAGGGAACCTGTCAGCAGGAAACTCATTTTCACTAAAGTTGAAAAAAGCCCACCTGCATTGCAAAGATGCCTTTGTGACTCCTCTCAGCATTTTCATTGCAATATAATTGTGTGTTTTAACTTACCTGGCTTGCTTTGGTTTGGATACATTTAAAAAAAAACATGTGACTTGTCTGTGCAGCTTACTCCTCAGCTCTCAGCCCCCACTTTTATGCTCCTATACAACTCCTCCCTCCTGCTCCTTCACTCTCACAGGGGCAGAGCTCACAGCCTGGTGAGCTGACATCAGTGGGAGAGGGAGGAGTGGTACAGGAGCAGAAAGGTGGGGACTGAGAGCTGAGGAGTGAGTAGGACAGACAAGTTTTTTTTTAAATGCATCCAAACTAGTGATGGGAATAACGTCTCCTCTTACTGAGCTGACTAATTAGGCTATGCTCACTAAGAAGATCTGGCTCTTCTGGCTCCAGAATGGCTCCCTATTAAATATATAATAGTCAGTTAGTCACCCCACACCACTTTTAACCCAATTGTATCGGGTTAAAGTTGGGGTGGTGAACCGGATAAGGGAGGGGTCAAGTCAGCCATTGTCTCACTGATTTAACGAACATGAGCCGGCTTGTTCGCAAACAACAAATCAGTAATCCAAACCAATGCCAACCCCCGGACTCACCACAGGATTCTGGTAGGAAGCCAGGTAAGTTAGAACACACAATTATATTGTAATGAAAATGCTGCAGGAAGGTAAATAGACATATTTGCAATGTAGCTGTAATGAGCTGAAATGACTTGTTGGGTGTTGGAGATTCTACATTTAGGTATTATCACATGGCATGATTGCTGCACAGCACTATGATTACAGAACTATATATAAGACTTTATAGTGGGGCGTATACATAAAACAAAAAATCTACTCACCAATCCCCAGTTGGGAAATATCTTCAAGTTCAGAATCTGACTTGGCTGTAGCGATGGCATGAGGCAACTTCAAGGTGAAGGGAAGGACGTCCCTGTTGGCAAAAATACATTTAATGTATTAATATCTCAGTCATTTAATGTTCTTCTCTTAAGAGTAAATTTCTTGGAAAAACTTGTATTGAAATTGTCTGGACTTTAATCCCCTGAGGACTCATAAAACTGACGCTACAGAAAGTTTATTAACAACCAAGGGCATATCCCAACATGACACTGCCATAGCTACAACTAATATGCATACAACATACAGACTCATGAGACACATGAATGGAAAATTACCACGGCTTGGCTTAGATCTTTACACCTTGTTCATACCAGAGCAGTTTTGAAACCCTTTCACCAGTTATTTTTTAATGATATTTTTTGAGAAAGGAAAGGAGGCAGCAGTGTGCGGTGTGTAACGTAACACGCCAGGTGTAAACGCACTGTGTCATTGAACAGAAATGACTGAGAGCTATACGTTAGGGTTTTAACAAGTTCCCCCCCATCCCCCAAGTATTCTACATTTTATCCTCTCTTGAGCACCAGGTTTCCATGTCTTTGAGCAGTGACAGCTGACTTGGTGTGGTCAAGAGGCGCTGGCACGAAGCACCAAAGTAACAAGCAGAGACGTGGTCAGAGGAAAGGCTGAGGTCAGAGTTTATGTGTAATGGTAACTCAAGAAGAGGTCATGCCAGGAGATCAAAAGTCAATGTTGTAAATGAAGCAGATTTCAGGAAATCTGGAACAAATTTAGTTGGGTATCAAATAAAAGGGTCCAACACAGATAAGGTATTTGGACCACCTGAATATTTCTATATGCCAAATAGTCCCAGGGTCAACATCTACAAAGAGTTTGTATATTCTCTCCATGTTTTCATGGAGGCCCTCCGGTTTCCTCCCACACTCCAAAACATAATGGTAGGTTGATTAGATTGTGAGCCCCATTGGGGACAGGGGCTGATTTAGCAAACTCTGTGCAGCGTTGAGTAATCTGTGTGCGCTATATAAATAAAGGAATTATTATTAGTAGCCCCTGAATAAAAGAGTACGATTCATTTTTCATATATAAATACATAGCAAGAAGTGATGCAGTGAATTTCAATGCTGCTGGGTTCTCTTTTAAAATAACTGAAAATCCACAGAAAAATTTAAGAAAATCCTTATCAAATAGGATATGCAGCCGTTTATAAAAGAAAAATTCATCTAAAAAGTTAGAGAGGACGTCTCAGAGCACTCTGGGGCTTCAAAAACACAGAAAATCTGAATTTTTAGATTGGATTTCGATTTAGCTGTGAATGGGATGTCTACTACTAGTTGCATACATTACATCGGTTTATTCAAGGATACACATATGAGACACTTCTATGCAGCTTAGTACAAGAGACTTTGATATAGTGTCATAAATATTAGGTTTAGCTTTTTATCCTTGAGTTATTTGCACGCATATATATTTCAGTAGATCATTCATGGATGCATTATGTAATTTCCCTACAAAGAGAGAGGTCAAGGAAAACAGAGCGATTCTTGCATGCAACCAACAGCAAAATGCTTTCTATTCCTATATAGTATCGAGGCCTGTCTAAACACGGCATGAAACGGAGTTGATTTGAGGTTACTCTGGTTGTACAGTCCAAAAACATCATTATATATAGCCGCCTGGATGGAGTCCAACAGCCTGAAAGAAATCTGCATGAATGAAGAGCTTCTGAGGTCAGTGCTAAATGCCAGGCAACCTGATCACAAGCCGCAGTTGTGCAGTATTATTAGTGTATCACAGCCAGGGAAGAGTTTTTATAGTGTAGAAGATTTTATACATTGACATTTAAAGTTATTTATTGGGTAAGGGAACAAGTGATCAAAAATTATGCAACAAATTTTCAATGCATTTTTGGGGATGCTTATGTACAGACAGGGCCGGCTCCAGGTTTCAGTGGGCCCCTGGGCGATGGAGCCTCAGTGGGCCCCTTAACAGTGAACTCTACACATCCAGTATATACACACAGCACATACGCACAGATATACACATGCATGGGGGCTTCACTAAACCAAGTGATGGGCGTTTTCAAATATTAGAAAAGAACACATGGAGGAGCGGTTTCCCAAGGGTGAGGGTGGGGGCTCCAGCCACTCCCAGGGGACAAGTGCCTAGTCTGAGAGCACATGGCATTGAAAGGTACTATATGACATCTTTTTTTCTGTAAAAACCTATTTTTTTTTAATACAAAAACACTTTGGCAGTGTATGTACTATGCTCTATGGGTCTCCTGGTGGCAGGTTCCTTTAAGGACAAGTTCATTGGGAGAAGTTCAGATTATCATTGAAGCCTCAGGAGTTTGGCTGTTTGAGGGCCCCACACAGACACACCTATTACAATCTGGATTTCCCCTCCTTTTCACAGTATGGGGTCCTTTGATGCCAATATCAGTGAAAGCTGTAATAGCAATAAGTAACTGCTGAAATTGCTAAGTCAGTACAGATTCACCATCACTGACCTAGGGTTTTAATATCCTTACAAATACCATCTATTCTCTGGATCCCAAGCCTCCTCAATTATCCAAACCACTAAACCAAAGTAGACATCCATTACAGTCTGTAGAGCAGCAGCACATTTTATTCCATACATTGTGTTATATCAGCTTTTTACAGCGTCATCATCTCCTATACAGAGGAGCATATTGCAGAAAAGTTCATTATTACAGCTGCCTGGAGGACAGACGCCATATATACACAAAAGGTTCTTGGGCAAAGTCACCTCCTTATATTAATATTTACACATTCACATCAGTGCAGAAGGTCCATGGAAGCAAATGACACAGATCACATTTTCGCAAGTCGCGCTACTGCTCTCCTATGTCGCACTGTCGGAAGTTTTCCCATCAGCGTTGAAGGAATTGTTCAGGATTAGTAAAATTGGGCAGGTTTCCAAAATCCATTTCATTCATGTTCAGCCGCAGCTGCCGGCTTACAGTAACGTGTACACGAAATCTCTTTCAATATTCTATCCTAATAAAAGAGAATAAATTAGAAGGGTTTTTACAAGTACTTTAATTTTCGGTTAGGGTTACACCATGAGTTGTGCCACTTAGTAGAGTTTTCTGGTAGTGAATGGGATCGCAGCAGGATTGGATTTTCAGCCGACCTGTAGAAGGTATCCATGATTGCTAAAAATAATCAGCTAATAATCATTTACTCCGGCCAATTAGAAGAAACTAAAACTGGACTAAATTAATATTGATTCTGTAAAATGTGACAGGATGGTGTAGGGAATATTTGGAGAACAAACCCCAATACAGGAATTTACAGAGGACGCTGTAGGAATAGTTTAGCATTGTGCGAAATATACAGAATATGCAAATACAATCTGTACCCCACTGCCCAAGAACCACAGCTAAGGTTATTCAATGTCCTCTGGTCGGACCGGGTGCGGTAAAGGTATGATGGACTTTTTCTCGGTGTCTCGGGAAAGCGCCTTTCTCATGTCTGCAAAGAAAACAGAATACAAGGAAGAATGAACAGAAGTGTAACACAAAGATCATCAAAATAGGACTGGATTTGACTAATATATATATATACACACAAATACACTACAGTAAATTAGCAATATCCATAGGTCTGTTTGTAACCAGGGGTCGGGTGTAAGTAGGGGACCGCCTTTATATATTTATACTTGAGTTTTAGGTAAAGTTCACACACAAGTTTGCAAGGTTACACATTGTGTTACTAATAGCAGAAAAAAATAGCACTGTAACCTGCATCTTTTTACTCTGCTATTAATAAGGTGAATGGAAGTTTTTTTACTTTCTTTTATGCTGTCCTTAGAGAGTGTAACCAGAAACCCCAATGCAGGTGGGAACTGGGCCTTAAGGCTTATTCACACGATCGTGATGGGGACTGCAATATGGCTGCAAAATTTGTGGCCAGATCACATCCGTCATTAAGAGGCGAGGGGTGAGAAGTGTTCTACACCCAGTTTCAGGCCCTGGGAAGCACGCATCCATCTGAATAAGGTCTTAAACTGTTTGCATAATTAAAATATTCAAGCATATAACCATAAATAAAAGCTACAAAGCTGCAGTATACTACATGTTGGCTATTGGTGAAATACAGAGGCTCAGTGGTGACACTCCCGCTACACGCTGTAGGGGCATACTGTCGAAAAGATTATCACCGCTGAGGCTCTGTGAACCAGCAGAGGCCAACATTGTCTGGAGGCGCTGGATAGGAGAAGTGGAAATAGCTAAGGTTTTTTCAATAAATAAATAAAAAAAAAAAAACTATCCAATGACGCCGCCCTTTACAGCTTAAGGCCAGTCCATTTTTTAGATTCTTGACCTGCGTCTCTTTAATTGTTATCACTTGTTGAACACTGTACTTATCAAAGCGATTCTGAATTGTTTTTTTTCCCCACATGTTTACTCTTTTAGGGGTAATTTTGGCTGATAAGTTTTGCTTTATTTACAAAAAAAGAAGAAAAAAAAAATGATGAATTTTTTAGAAAAATTGCCATTTTCGAAATTCAAAATCACACCGCGTTTTCAGGCAGATCGTTTACCACCTAATAACTTGCAGAAATAACAGTTCCCATTTGGTCTACTTTTTACATTTTCATAATTTTTTGAAATGTGTTGGATATTTATTTTGACGTCACGCGGCCTACAAATCGAATAGCGATTTTCGTATTGTTTCAGAATTGACTATTTTGGGGATAAATACTGTTTTAAATCAAATTCTTAGATATTTAGCAACAAAAACCCCTATATAGACCAACCCATTTTCAAATCTGCCACCCCTCAAACTGCAGAAACAGCATTTTACAAAGATGTTAACCCCTTGAGATCTATTCATAGTAATTGAATCAAATGCGGTGAAATTTTAGAAATGGTAAAATTTGTCGGTTTATACTTCATTTAGTCATTTAAGCCCTAAACTTTACACTTTCCAAAGATAAAAGAGAAAACTCACATAAACCATGGGATATGAACAAGCAATCATCTGATTGCTTGTTCTTGATAATACTCTGCAATACTAATGTATCGTGGGGTAAAGACCCCCAGAAGGCATGTTAAATGCCGCGGTCGCGTTGACCGCGGCATTTAACGGGTTAAACACCCGCGATCGGAGCCCACTCCGACCGCGGGTGTTAGCCGGGGATGTCAGCGGTAGATTACCGCTGAAATCCCGCGGCTAACAATGCCGGTTCGGCTGCTGTGCAGTGCTGAACCAGCATAGTCTCCGCGCAGTAGCTGTACTGCGCTGAGCGCTAATCGTCGGAAGCTGCGCAGTACAGCTACGGCGCGGAGCGCTAAGGGGTTAAGGGACAACACTTCCCAATGTTTTTTTTCCTTCTTCATTATTTTGTGTCCAGTGGAAAGTTGGGACACCCACAACCAAGAAAGCATTTTGCGTAAGGGAATGTGTTGGTTACGCTGGGTTCACATCATATTTTTGGTAAGAGTGCACCCATTGACATATTCAATGACATACACTCACCGGCCACTTCATTAGGTACACCATGCTAGTAACGGATTGGACCCCCTTTTGCCTTCAAAACGGCCTCAATTCTTCGTGGCATAGATTCAACAAGGTGCTGGAAGCATTCCTCAGAGATTTTGGTCCATATTGGGTATTACTGCCATTCAGTGAGGAATATTACCGCCATATACTGATTATCATTACCCCCATACAGTGACAGTAGTCCTGAGTAGATGCAGGGACTAGGGGACTGTGATAAGTTAGCTTGCTCATTGTCCAAATATTGCCATTTTTACCCCCTTTTTGTTTTCTGCGTAACAAATTGCACATGTGCAATACTATAGTGATGGTATTTAATATCCAATGCCCTGTACTGGGAAGTGGTAAAAAAAATTCCAAATGCAGTAAAAGTTGTGAAAAAAATGCCTTCGTGACATTTTCTTGTAGACTTTGTTTTTACAGCTTCCACTGTGCACCCCAAACAACAGGTCTACTTTATTCTGTGGGTCAGTACCATCACAGGGATAATATATTCATATAGGTTTAATAATGTTTGTATACATCTACAAAAAAAATTCATCTTGCCATCTTTTGGTGCTAATTTTTTTGGCGCTAACTTTTTTATACTTTGGTGTACTGAGCTGTATGTGGTGTAATTTTTTGTGATATGAGATGACGCTTTCAGTGCTACCATTTTGAGGACTGTACGGCCTTTTGACACCTTTTCATAACACTTTATTATATGTTGCAAAGTGGCATTTTCAACTTTGGATGCTATTTTCCATTATGGGGTTTAACTTGTATGTGGTAAATACAAAGAAGGGGAATGGTGAAGGATTGGGGAATTCAATTTGCGGGTGGTTTGTAGGGCAAAGTGGTTGTTGTGGGGTGGAGGCACAGGTGGATTTGGGATCACCCATATGACAGCTGTCAGTGACCACATATACACTTGCCTCTGCCCATAGCGCTCATCACGTGCACGACCCGGCCGGTGACGCAGCATAGCACCTGGTTAAATGTGCATAGGGTGCTTACTATGAGGTTGTCCTGGCTTCACTGGACGCCTTGTGCAGGTGATGAGCACTTCAGATACAGTCAAATATATATATGTGGCCACAGACAGATGTCATACAGGGGGATTTGAGACACTAAACCACAAGTATTTATAGTTGGTTTAGTGTCCAAAAGCCACCTGACAGGACCACTAAGTGCACAGCTCTGTTTGAGCAGCTCCTGACCTCATCTCTGTGCTCTGCTTCTGTAGGCTCCATTCTGAGAGCTGCCTCACTCCTCATTTTGTTTCCACTGTTTCACAGGCTGAAGACGAGGAGGGGCCGGCACTAAGGCAAAAATAGTAAGAGCAGTGCAATGGGCGTGCAACCCTATTTTCTGCCTGGCTGGAGCTCCAATAATAAACTTTGATAAGGCAGGGAGATGGTACGCGTGCCTGCAGAGAGGGCTCTGCATGCCCTATCTGGCACGTGTGCCATAGGATCGCCACCACGGCACTAGGGTACTAAACGCTAAAATAAACTATTTTTAAAAAGTTAGTAAGGCCTAACTTGCTGATCAGTGGGGGTCTCAATGCTGAGACCCCCACAGATCACGAAAAAAAGGGATCCAATGGGGTCCCACATACCTCTGTCAGACCCCTCGTCGCTCCGTCAGATTAATGGAGCAGATGGCCACGCATGATCGTTCTGCTCCATAATTATCTATGGAACTGAAGGAAATTGCTGAGCTCGGCAATCTCTGTCAGCTCCATAGAGATTAATGGAGCAGAACAGTCATGCGCGGCCGCCTGCTCCATTTATCTGATGACACGACAAGATACGTCATACCTTGTGATCTGTGGGGTTGTCAGTACGGAGACCCCAACTGATCAGCAAGTAGGGACGAACTTTTCTTCTTGGGAAAAACCCTTAACGTTCAAATCGCCCCCTTTCCCTAGATTAGAAATATAAACATGTTAAAGATCTCCAGGTCCCAAAATCGTCAGTATATCAAAATATAAAAACCATTATTCCAGTGGTGAACCCCATAACGGCAAATAGCGCCCAAATGTACTAATCACCACTTTTCACCATTTGGTAACCCATATAGATCAGTGCACCTCTCGCAAAAAAAATTCCTTACACAGCTCCATACACCCAAGTATAAAAAGTTATTAGCATCAGAATACATTTTGTATAAAAGATTTACATTATTGAATTAAAAGCTAAATCAATTTATCTCCGTGACTGTACTGAACAGAAGAATAAAGGGGGAGGTGTAATTTTGAGCGCACAGTGAAAGCTGTAAAATAAAGTAAATGGACCACATGGTTTCATTATTATTCCTGCAGTTGGAATTTTTTTCTGCTGCATGGAATATTAAATATGGACACTAGGAAGTACAATATGTTATGCAGAAAACAAGCCTCATATAGCTCTGTAAAATGGGGGGGGTTACAAAATATTAAAGGAGGGGAGCGGAAAACAAACATGGGAAGGGGTCAAGCTCTTTTAAAATTACAAATTAAAAATCAGTGTTTCAAGAAAAAGAAAAAGAAATGTATACAAAGCTGCTGAATCGGTACACTTGTCACCTGGAGCTGTGGGGTGTGCGTAAAACCTAAATGAGGACAATCTAGTAATGTCAAAGACTTGCTCCAGGCAAGTGTATGAGCCAGCACATTCACATAAATAGCTGCAGACCTTACCTTTATTCACACTTAGGCTCAAGACTCACTTGAGCATCACTGCAATATAATACAAGGAGTCCCTTCTTCTATGCATCGCCAAACTACTCATAACAGTAGGGAAGAAGGGACTCCTTGTACCATATATCACTGTGTAGTTCTGTCAGTGGCTTTAGACCATGAAATCATTATTCACAGGCCGACTACAATTCAGTGCGGCTCAAGTCTTGCTATCGGTTGTGCTGATTTAAGGATGAAAAAATAAAAATGCTGACAAATCATATGTGAACACACCCCAATCTTTTCCTACATCAGTTGACGTCAAACTTGCATTAAAGCCATGTGTCAACGCACCTTAAGGGTACATTCACACACAGCAGATTTGTGGTCGAAATCTCTGAAACCAGTGGGTGAGGGCTACGCTGTGACTTGCATTGTTGCTCTACAAAATGCTGTACTGTAGTTGGAAAACATGGGGGTTGGAAGCAATCCCAGTGACATGTCGGGAATCATTGTTTAAATTGTAGACTATTTTTGGTTTTAAAACAGTTCTATCACTGAGACATCTTCCTACTAGGCCCATGTGCACTCTATGGATACCCATATGACAGCCTGGCCTCTCTCTGGCTGCTATTTTAACCACTTCCTTACCAGGCACTTTTCCGTTTAGCCTTTTTTTTTTTTTTTTTTTTTTAACTCCCCTCATTCCACAAGTCTTGTGTTATATGTGAGTTTAATTTTAATACATATATTTTTTTTACCTATTTCAGGCCCCGCAGGGGCAAATAGTACTGATCTGTAACAGTATGTGGGAAAGTAATTACTCTTCTTACATAGACTTTGCCATAAGAAGAAGGGCCGTGTTGCAAGCATGTGGAGCCTTGTAGCTATTGATGCTCCGCCAGGGCTATGCTTTCCATGATGAGATAAGGAAAACAATGCCTATTTCGCTACCTACAGATCATGCTGAATGACAATCCTGTGAGTCTCTAAGAGACTCCCAGATCACAGAGGCTCTGTGACTAGTCACTTGTCCTCTGGGAGTGGCTGGAGTCAAACTCCCCCCCCCAAAACTTGGGAAACCGCTCATCCATGTGTCCCTTTCAAATATATGAAAACGCCCATCACTCGAGAGTGAGTAAAGAAGAGCAGGGGGCTTCACTAAACCAAGTGATGGGCGTTTTCAAATATTAGAAAAGAACACATGGAGGAGCGGTTTCCCAAGGGTGAGGGTGGGGGCTCCAGCCACTCCCAGGGGACAAGTGCCTAGTCTGAGAGCACATGGCATTGAAAGGTACTACAGTATATGACATCTTTTTTTCTGTAAAAACCTATTTTTTTAATACAAAAACACTTTGGCAGTGTATGTACTATGCTCTATGGCAGTGATGGCTAACCTATGGCACTGGTGCCAGAGGTGGCACTCGGAGCCCTTTCTGTGGGCACTCAGGCCATTACCAGAAATGACTCCAGGTATCTTCCTGCAGTCCCAGACAGCCCAGGACTTGCTGTGCACAGAGCTATTTTAAAGTGACAGTGCTACCTGGGACTATTTTCTGCTATATTGGTGTCCTCAGGGGCTGGTATCAATGAAAACGGTGACAGAGAAGGGAGTATAAATCACAAATTAAATTTCTGTGTTGGCACTTTGCGATAAATAAGCGGTTCTTTGTTGTAGTTTGGGCACTCGGTCTCTAAAAGGTTCGCCATCACTGCTCTATGGGGACTGGGAGAGTGCTAAAATGGGTCTCCTGGTGGCAGGTTCCTTTAAGGACAAGTTCATTGGGAGAAGTTCAGATTATCATTGAAGCCTCAGGATTTTGGCTGTTTGAGGGCCCCACACAGACACCCCTATTACAATCTGGATTTCCCCTCCTTTTCACAGTATGGGGTCCTTTGATGCCAATATCAGTGAACGCTGTAATAGCAATAAGTAACTGCTGAAATTGCTAAGTCAGTACAGATTCACCATCACTGACCTAGGGTTTTAATATCCTTACAAATACCATCTATTCTCTGGATCCCAAGCCTCCTCAATTATCCAAACCACTAAACCAAAGTAGACATCCATTACAGTCTGTAGAGCAGCAGCACATTTTATTCCATACATTGTGTTATATCAGCTTTTTACAGCGTCATCATCTCCTATACAGAGGAGCATATTGCAGAAAAGTTCATTATTACAGCTGCCTGGAGGACAGATGCCATATATACACAAAAGGTTCTTGGGCAAAGTCACCTCCTTATATTAATATTTACACATTCACATCAGTGTAGAAGGTCCATGGAAGCAAATGACACAGATCACATTTTCGCAAGTTGCGCTACTGCTCTCCTATGTCGCACTACTGCTCTCCTATGTTGTACTGTCGGAAGTTTTCCCATCAGCGTTGAAGGAATTGTTCAGGATTAGGAAAATTGGGCAGGTTTCCAAAATCCATTTCATTCATGTTCAGCCGCAGCTGCCGGCTTACAGTAACGTGTACACAAAATCTCTTTTAATATTCTATCCTAAAAAGAGAATAAATTAGAAGGGTTTTTACACATACTTTAATTTTCGGTTAGGGTTACGCCATGAGCCACTTAGTAGAGTTTTATGGTAGTAGATGGGATCGAAGCAGGATTGGATTGTCAGCGGACCTGTAGAAGGTATCCATGATTGCTAAAAAATAATCAGCTAATAATCATTTACTCCGGGCCATTAGATGAAACTAAAACTGGACTAAATGAATATTGAGTCTGGAAAATGTGACAGAATGGTGTAGGGAATATTTGGAGAACAAACCCCAATACAGGAATTTACAGAGGACACTGTAGGAATAGTTTAGCATTGTGCGAAATATACAGAATATGCAAATATAATCTGTACCCCACTGCCCAAGAACCACAGCTAAGGTTATTCAATGTCCTCTGGTCGGACCGGATGCGGTAAGGGTATGATGGACTTTTTCTCTGTGTCTCGGGAAAGCGCCTTTCTCATGTCTGCAAAGAAAACAGAATACAAGGAAGAATGAACAGAAGTGTAACACAAAGATCCTAAAAATAGGACAGGATTTGACTAATACACATACACACACATACATAGAGTACAGTAAATTAACAATATCCATAGGTCCATTTGTAACTAGGGGTCGCCTGTAAGGTGTTCTCAAGTAGGGTACCACCTTTATATATTCATACTTGAATTTTAGGTCCGTGGCACCCTATTGACTCAAGACTGTAAGCTCTTGTGAGCAAAGGCTTCACTCCCATTATTCCATGTCTTTGTACTGTGTACGCTATGGTATATGGTGGCGTTATATAAATAAAGATTATTATTATTTGGCACTTGGAGTCTGGCCAGGTAGCCGCTCCACGGAATAAAAGAGATGTCCGATATTTTGTTATCTCTCTCTCTATACATGTCCTTCTCTCTCTTTATATATACGGTTGCTGCTTACCATAGGCGTCCTCATCTGGCTCCCCGTTGCTGGCTGAATAATACTCGATCACCGTCCTGTACACACTGTAACCCAGCTGCTTGTACATATTAACCGCAACCTGATTAGATACTCTGACAAAAAGATCCACAAAGAACCCTCCTTTCCTGTAGAAGAGGAAACCTGTATTAGCTCAGAACAGAATCCGACACTGAACCGTACATAGAAAAATCATCACCTTTCAGATATTTCTTCAAGCAGCTCCATAAGTTTAGCAGCCAAACCAAGACGTCGGAATTCAGGCGCTACAGAGAGTGCGGTGACGTGTCCGTGCCACTCCTCTCTGGCCACCGATCCTTCTGCTTTCCCCATTACTGCAAGAAAATGATAATTATTTACTAAAAGAGAATAACATGGTCCTAAATTTCCATTATGTACAGATTCATGGTGTGGAGAAGGATCTGCAATTCCAATGTTTATGCAAAATTATCCATAAGTGACATTCCCTTTAGTACATAGTAAAACACAGGACCTACATCTCCAAGATTTCCAATAGAAGCTATGAATAAAACCAGGTGCAGCCACCATCATGTTGTTCTCTCTTTTGGCTTATTCGGACAACATGGTTGGTCAGCGAATCATGGACATGGTGCTAGCTGGATTTCACGGATCAACCACAGTGCAGAGGAAGCAGGGGCTCCTCGTATCATATTTCACTATGATGAACAGAACCCCATTCTCGGTTTGTGAAATCCGGCCACAGAACGGTTCATGACTCCTTGACCATCCTTGGTTGTCTAAATTAGTCCTAACATAAGTAGAGAAGGAATACAAGTGTCCTGAAACTCCCACTGTAATGACTTGGCCTTATTTTGTCTCGAACTTGTGAATTTTGCCAATGTTTGATGACAAGCTCAACCATGTTCTAAAAGTTATGCACAAAAATATTACAAAACTGTACAAATATCTCTGGATTTATGTGCTTCTAGCTGTATGTGACAGATCTTATTTATAGTATAATATCTGTGGCATCATATGACTTTCCTCCACGCCTAAGGGCGATGCCCCACATGGCGTTTTGAACCTGTTTTTGGTCCGTTTTTAAGCAGTCCGTCAAAAAAAGATAATTGGTAAAACCTGTCAAAAACGGATACGTTTTCAAAAAACGCATGTGTTTTTAATGGACTGCTTAAAAACGGACCAAAAACGGGTGCAAAACACCATATGTGGGATCACCCTAAGGGTACATTCAGGTAATTGGTCAAATCTGTTAAAAACTGATGCATTTTTTTGAAAATGTATGCGTTTTTTGACGGACTGCTTAAAAACAGGCCAAAACATGTTCCAAACGCCACAGAACGGTTCATGACTAAGGGTGGTGGCACACATGGTGTTTTGAACCCGTTTTTAAGCAGTCCGTTAAAAAAAAACGCATCAGTTTTCAAACCATTTTGTCCGTTTTCCAATTTCCCTAATTAAGATAACTGGGAAAACCAGTCAAATATGGACGTGTTCTCAAAAAACGCATGCGGGAGTAGCCAAAAAGCCACATGTGGGATTTTAGGTTCTATAGTACTTACTGTAACCCATAAGTTCTCCACCAGGCGCTTCGGCGACAATGAAATATTCCGGCCAGTGCGCCAGATACTGTAAGTAAAAAGGGATCCCATACTGGAGGTGAGAGAGTTAAGGTGATATATAACAATAACGTAGATCACGATATTGTTATCAATTTAATATGTCTGCTATATACCGAGGACATATATACAGAAAGGATACAGTTTCTGTCAGAGGGTCCAAATTTCTGTAGAAAAAAAAAAGTATACATATTAAGATTTATGCAAAAGGGGCCGAGCACAGACGATACAATAAATCAAGAACAGGTCTAGAGACTTCAATATATGTGTAGAAGAAACATAGACCCAAGAGTTATAGAGGCAACCACTATGTAGAAAAACCTCATTTTTTTTTGGAGCTCACAGTTCCTCAAAGTAGCATTGCAACCACATGTCACCCCATCCACAGCACTCTTAGGCCACGGTCAAACGTTCCACTAAGCGTCCGTGCATAACGCAACGCTAGCACACAGGGGGAGGGGGGTTCTCGGCGCGAACGCACATGCGTTTCCATGGATTGGCTTATCAATCATCAGTGACACCCCCACAGATCAGCAAGTTAGGCCCTATCGTGGGAAAAAACATTTAAAGACTTTAAAGGGTGCATTCACACGTTCAGTTTTTCAGATGCAGGTTTTGAAGCCAAAAGCAGGTGTGGATCATAATGGGAGAGAGAAGCTGCTCCTCCTCTTCTTCTTTCACTCCACTCCTGGTTTGGACATAAAAAACTCCATCTGAAAAACTGAACTTGTGAATGCACCCGAAAGGTCATGTGATTGCGTTACCTTATAAACTAAACCGCAAATACAGACAGGTGTGCGTCACCCATATTTTACATGTTCTTATAGATTTCTACAGGAGAGTCCGAGCGCTATATAAATAAAGAATTATTATTATTATCTCTGATAAACAATGTTCTTGTTCAGTTATAAAAACATATCACCTGGATGTGGGGGTAGCCATGGGTTACTATACACAATTGTTGCAAAAATCAGCTGTGAAAACCGGACATTAATGATCACAAATGCATCCATTTATGGTGGATTCTCATGAATTATAGTCTATGGGTGATCCATGAACAGCAGTTCTGTCTCAGGCATGCGCCACCTTTTAACGTATCAAGCACACTTTCCATAACGCACCAAGGTGCATTTAGCGCCACTGTCTGCACACCAGCACGCGTCATGTACATCGTACGTCTTCACAGACCAAACCATAAAACCAGAATTTCACTGATCCCCTCATGTACATAATATACCATACACCGCCATAGGGGGCACAGCCTCCCCCTAATCCTCACCCCGCTATCACCTCCAATACCCTCTGCTAATAGTAAGTCTATTACAATGAGACTGCTAAAAGGTGAATTCAACCTCAAGCTAGATTATTAATGGGGACATCACCCCTTTAATTGCTTGAATGGTCCCGGTGAGATCACCCCTTTAATTACAGGCACCCTGCATAGTCACACACTGATCACACACCTCGCTGGTGGCCATTGCTCCTAGGCATCAGTGATAGAGGCCTTAGGAAACTTGTAGTAAGGTTTAAAACAGGAGCCCATAAATATCCGAAATCCCCCGTGTAGCCCCGCCCCCTCGTCTCACATGTTATTGAACCGAAAGAGGTCGTCGCAGGTGAAGGCTCTCAGCGAGGTCATCCTCTCCCTCAATACCGGGCAGAACACCGGGCAGCACTGGCGGAAGTTGGGCACATACAGTACGAAAGTGTGCACGGAAGTGACGTCAGAGCACCGGCGAAACTGTACGCCGCCATGTTAGATGCTGGCAGGGCTGCTGCCTGCTGTGGTCACATGACTAGGTGCTGCCTTGCTTCTGGACAGGGCGGGGCTTAATAAATCCCGGCATGCTATTCTTACTGGAGCCTGCAGTTGTCACTGGCAGCTGCTAACACATTCCCATTAATAGTGCGAACATGTCCTGTAGGACAGGTGTCTTCTGACATTCCCAATATGGCTGCTGCTTGTCAGCACACAAAAAATGACGCAACTGTACTAACCAGGGGCGGAGAAGACAGACAATTTTTAATGGCACTTCCTTCATAGTGTACTAGAATGGAGCTACTTGGGAAAGGAGAGGGGTCCCTTCTGTCCACTTTTGGTCGACTTTCTCCAGAAACAGACTTTACGTATTTTGCATTATGTCCTCTTTTATGCCAGTTTCTAATGTAAATTGTAGTAAATTTGTCGGGTCCTATTTTCAAGCTATACCAAACGTAATAATACAACAGTGTAAAAGGATTATTTTAGAGCATGCTCATCCCTTCTCCTATGTAGCAGGTAACAGAAATAAGACACAAAAGAAAAACAATGTAGTTTTGAGACGCGTAAGGCTTTCTTTTCACAAACTCGGTCAAAATTGGCTGTGAAAAACCTTCTCTAAGGTCCATTATTCAGAATTTTACTTCAGTCTGCCATCTGTTTTTCATGGACCATCATCAACTCCTAGTCTATGAGAGATCTGTAGAAAAGAGTTCTGAATAGGACATGTTGTACTTTTTAACGAATCGGTCGCACAGCTTGTTCAAATAACGGAGCTGGCCACTGATCCGTTGCATGAAGTGCCAAAAATGTCTGGCACCTGTTTGATTTTTTACTGTTAGGACAGTTTACCTGCACACAGACATGGGCGGATATTTATCAGGGCTTGTACACCAGTTTTTGGTGTAAAAAACTTAAAATTGAGGCAGGAATTGTGATTATCTCCTTTACGTCACCTCCAGGACCTGGAGGGGTGTGAAGGGAGTGGGTCGCTGCACGCTCCTTGCACGTTCCTGCAATAGGCCTGAACAGGCCCAGATCAAAGAGTACTTCTACACTGGTTAGGGCCTGCCATGGAATTGTGATTGGTTCAAGACGACACACCAGATACATCAGGAGGCTGCAGGAGCAACATCATAAATAATATTTTTTGAAAATCCTGATTGTTTTGTGCCTCTGCTACCCTTTAATTCACCACATAGCGCACAGGTGCATGTAACCCATTTCACACTAGCATTTTTCACATGCATGTCCCGCATGTAATTTTTTTAACGCTAATAAAACTCTCGGCATGCTCTACTTTTGCCAGTCAAGCATGTGAAAAACCCCCCATACCAGTCTATGGAGCTGCATCAAAAACACATTGCACTTTGACACACATGCAAGTCCAATGCATTTTTCACTGATCATTTACCACAGTCATCAGTCTTTTTCATTTGTCTGAAAAACATGGGAAACGCATTGAAGTAAAAAAAAAATGCATGTAAAAAATGCAAAGCACTAATAAATCAGATCAAAAACTGAATCACTCTGATGTGATTTGCAATGGAAAGGAGCCTTTCACAGGCAAATGTCTCACAAGAGATGTATGATACATAAGAACACGAATGCTCCATCCCTTCAGTTTCCCATTTTTAAAATAAAGGCACCATTTTCCTTTTTACCTCAAGCAAAACTAAGGCCTATCCCCAGTTTGTAATATTCTTGTTCATTATAGCATTTTAGACTATTCCATTCACACATCTTGTTATCTTACTAAGTTTAGCGTATGATAACATCGGCGTGGGAGACCCTACAAAATATACCAAATTTTTACCATTGCTCCTGATCTATAACATGCTACCTGCATGTAGGACACCGGGAGGAATGTATTAATGTGTTGCACAAGCCTGACTTTAGAAGTGTTTTTTACTGTGATTTTTCATTGTGCCGCAAGAGCTTAATGTATTAGGTGCACCGCAAGAAGAAAAAAGGATGTCAGAAATTACACTCTGCAAAAATTGCGACAAAAAGGTCTAGAAACTAGAAGTGCAGGAAAAGTGTTGGGAAACAAAAGCTGCATCCAAAATGAGAGACAAAAAAACGTTGTGATTGTCGGAAAACAGGTTTTTGTGGCGTCAGCACAGTTGCAAAATAAAGAAACATGGGATTGCCTGACAATAAAATTGTGCAAAAGCATTAATACATTTCCCCCCACCATGTACAATCTGCTCAGCTCATCCTGGTCTATAATATATATTGTCTGCAGATAATACACTCCGTACAATCTACTTAGCTCCTCCTGCTCTATAACACGCCTGCAGATAGGACACTATGTACAATCTGCTCAGCTCTTTCTGCTGTATAATATGTTGCACACAAATAGGACACTATGTTCAATATACTAAGCTTATCCTTATCCTACACTCAACTTGCTTGGCTCCTACTGCTCTATAACATACTTCCTGCAGATAGGAAACTATGTACAATCTGCTATGCTCCTCCTGCTCTATAACATGCTGCCTGCAGATAGGACACTATGTACAATCTACTAAGCTCCTACTTCTATATAACATTTTGCCTTCAGAAAAGTGTAATCTACTCAGCTGTATAATATGTTTCATGCAGATAGAACACCATGTTCAATCTACTAAGCTTGTCCTGCTCTATAACATACTTCCTGCAGATAGGACACCATGTACAATCTGCTTAGCTCCTCCTGCTCTATAACGTGCTGCCTGCAGACACTATACAGGCAGTCCCCGGGTTACATACAAGATAGGTTCTGCAGATTTGTTCTTAAGTTGAATTTGTATGTAAGTCGAAACTGTATACTTTATAATTGTAACCCCTGCCAGAACTTTTTTGGTCTCTATGACTATTGGATTTTACAATTGTTGGGTTGTCATAAGAACCAGGAAAAACAATAAATCTTAATCACAGACACCTGTGATAATTGTTATAGTTGTTTATTGTAGCCTAGGGCTAAAATACACAACTTTACCAATTATCACAGGTGTCTTTGATTAAGATTTTTTGTTTTTCCTTGGGTGTTCTTAAGTAGGGGACCGTATGTATACAATCTACTCAATGGGACGGAATGAGGCTCATGCATTCAATCATTTAAGGCAGTGTTCCCCAATCTTTTTGTGTCTGGGGACCGGCTGTACCCAAAATCCGTGACCAGACCAAAAAAAAATGTACATACCACGTATATGCAAGTATAAGCCGACCTGAGTGTAAAGGAGTATTCCCATGAGGACAAAATTGTTAAATATACTCAGGATAGCAAAATAACACATTCTCTAATTCACTGTTATTAACAAAAATACAGCATTTCACAGATACATCAGTACTGGTGTTTACAATTTTGGTTGTCCCTGGATACGACCGTAAATCTTCTGACTATGGTCAGATTCTTCTCCTGAATAGCTTCTCTTGTTTGCACACTGCAGTGCTCTCTGCCCCTCCCCCCTGCATTGCAAGACCAGCTCAGACACACAATACAAGTTACAGACAAGATAAGGTCTTTATCATGAGGGAGGCATATAGCAGAGCTGACTTTGTGTTGTATTAATTGATAGAAGTAGCAGAGCTCAGTGTATCATGAGTTTTATATTCATCTCATGACTCTGATCAGTCTCATCTCTCTCTTTCTATGTGTCTGAAATAGTAGAATGTTCAGAGGTTAAATAAAAGTGTAGATAAATCCTGTACCCTGATAATATAAGCACAAGCACACAGCATTTCATAGAACAGAGGTATCATGAAGTGTCTGTTTAGACTCTGGAATATTACACTGACCATCACTAAGTGATAGGAGATAAAACAGCAATAAAACTATGTAAAATTGTAAAGCAAGGGGTTAAAAATTATGTTTATTGTGTAAACATCACTAGGGGATTAAAATTTTGAGGACTTTCTTTTATTGGCAAACCCATTTACGGTAAACAGTGCACCCTAATGTATATTGGCATTATATAGGGAATACATTATAAATGATAATTCTTATTACTTGGATTCCAGATTCATGAAAATAATGCATAATGAGGGACAAAAATCCTAAAACAATATTAAACTTCACAGTCAGCACCAGATGGTGCAAGGGAAACAGATGTTATCAATTCACAATTTTTAAGGTCTTTTGCAATAGTTCATCTATTATATCAGATCTTTGATGGGCAGGACCTGGTTAAACAGGCATAACATATTATCCCCATAATTCACTAATACCATTTGTTACCACTTTGTTTATAGAACTTTTTTTAATTCACTAATACCATTTGTTACCACTTTGTTTATAGAACTTTTTTGGAAGGTTTTTAGTTTTCAATACGTTTTATTTGAAAAGTATTGACTTACTCTACCGTAGATTAATTTCTTTTCTTCAAGATATTGTTGTTATATATAAATCCATAAAAAGTACTGACATCTTAATCTTAGCCTGACAGCTTCCTTCCAGGATATGAATGTATATTAGTCACAGTAAACCACTTCCATTGTTAGGAAAAAGATCACTATGTAATAACCCAGTGTTCTGTTTCTGTTTCTTGATTTTTTGGAAGTTTTAAGTTTATTATAATAATTATTATTATGTGGGTGAATGAGATGAACATGAAGTATGGAACTTAATATATTTGTGTTGCTAAATTTGCAGAGATGAGTTGTGGCTGCAAGAAGCTGATATGGCCAGTCAGGTAGAAGAAGAAAATGAAAGCGAACAACTACTCTCATCAAAGATGTCATATATAATCACCAGATGTACAGAAAGTGCTGGTACTATCCTATTCTGCAGCATGAGGGGGAGCCACATGGAGATATTCTTTTACCACATAAGATTTATCCTATATCCAGGGTCGGAGTCGGGTGCCTGGGGCCCACCAGTGAAATTGATTTTGGGGGACCACCTACTACTACATAGAAATATGCTGGGATAAGGGAATTACTAAGTGGGGGCAGTGAAATAAAGGATAAGCTAATCCCTGTCTCCCTCCCTCTCTGCTAGTGCTCAGCTCTTGGTTTGTGTACAGGGGCTGCAGTGGTGACGTTATCTCAGGGGACTAATGTTAGGGATAGTATAAGAGTTACCCCTGGTTTCCTGGGCTTCTGCTGGTGGCTGGGCTGTGGTTAGGGATAGTATAAGAGTTTCCCCTGTTTTCACGGGATTTCTGCTGGTGGCTGGGCTGTGGTTAGGGATAGTATAAGAGTTATCCCTGGTTTCCCGGGCTTCTGCTGGTGGCTGGGCTGTTGTTAGGGATAGTATAAGAGTTTCCCTTGGTTTCCCGGGATTTCTGCTGGTGGCTGGGCTGTGGTTAGGGATAGTATAAGAGTTACACCTGGTGTCCCGGGCTTTCTGCTGGTGGCTGGGCTGTGGTTATGGATAATATAGGAGTTACCCCTGGTTTCCAGGGATTTCTGCTGGTGGCTGGGCTGTGGTTAGGGATAGTATGAGAGTTACCCCTGGTTTCCCGGGCTTTCAGCAGGTGGCTGGGCTGTGGTTAGGGATGTAAGTGTTCACACTGCACCAACCTTCCATTAAGGAAATGCTGAAAACCTTTACAAGAACTGATGACAATAACCCCACCATGGCATCCCCGCACCACATAGACAAGTCACACCTGGCTCTCTGACCCTATAGATATAACAGCACATACTCGAGAGCTGTCTCACACTAGAAGATTACTCAGTGACTACAATTCTGACACAGGAAGAAGTAGGATCTTGTACCTCACAGGTGACTTGTTTTCTCCTTCACATTCAGAAACCTTGTAAAATCTGGTTGCAGAATTTTCTGGTAGATGTGTTCAGCTCTGGGAAGCAGATCCCCCTCACTGCCCCCTAAAAATACCACAGTTACTTGCAGTATAATGTCACCTGGATAAAACAATATCATACACCTTGCCCCCCCTCTAGACTTTAATAAGGCCTCCCATACACTCTGCCACCACCCTCCATATTTTATTAAGACCCCCCTCATACACACTGCCATTCCCACCCCATCCATATTTTTTAAGGCCCCCCATGCACACTGCCACCCCCCAATATTTTATTAAGGCCCCTCCCCCTCCATATTATATTAAGCCCCTCCCCTACATATTTTATTAAGCGCCCCTCCCTCCATAGTTTAGTTAAGGCCCCCCCCCAACTCCATAATTTATTTAAGGCACACCCCTTCCCGCACATATTTTATAAGAGGCGACCTCTCCCTCCACTAATTTATTAAGGTACCCCTTCCCATCCCTAATTTATTTATAGAACCCCTCCCCTCCTATTTATTAAGGTCTGCCCCCCATCCCCTCATAATTTATTAAAGCACCCCCTCCCCGTCCATAATTTATAAGGTCCCTCCCCCTCCGAATTTATTAAAGGCCACCCCTCACCATCCATATTTATTAAGGGCCGCCCCTCCCCTCCATATTTATTAAGCCCCCCATCCCCTCTGATGTTATTATGCCCCACACCCTCACTCCATAATTTATTAACGCAAAAATCAGTTCTGTACCTTGCCGCAATTCTGTCTCTGATCTCCTTGAGCAATTCCTTAGACCTCATGATTCACATGTGCTCTGACATGCACTGAGAGCTGTGAGGTCTTATATAGACAGTCAAGTGCCTTTCCTAATGAAGTCCAATCAGTTTATGAGGTTGCACTTAAACACAGCTGGACTTCAATGAAGGAGTAGAACCATTTCAAGGAGGTTCAGAAGGAAATGGACAGCATGTGAGTTAAATATGAGTGCCACAACAAAGGGTCTGAATACTTATTTCAGTTTTTTTGGTTTAATAAATTAGCAAAAATATCTACATTTCAGTTTTTTTTCAGTCAAGATGGGGTGCAGAGTGTACATTCATGAGCAAAGAAAAAGAATACCAATTGTCTGAAATGAAACAAAGAGTGAAAAATTTAAAGGGGCTAATTACTTGTATATCCTCTGCTACTTGCTCCAATTTACAACAATTCCAACTGTATGGTATGACAATGATGGGCTATAACATTAAAAACTATGTCGTTCGAAGATTAGTTGCTAAAGTAAATTTCCTGTGCAACAAACAAGTGTATAGGTATTTAATGTTTAACTGTACCTTTAGCATTAAAACAGCGAACTGTAAAACTGCGCTTATGCATCATGTTGGTTCTAATAGATGAACCTGTAGCAAATATATGACATATCATTCGGAAGTTACTGGGCAATGACCAGTATGTGCATGCGCCCAAGCTGGCAGTGACTGTTGGAGACTGGCGATGGAGAAGGAGACATGGTGTCGCTGACCAGAGCAGAAGCGTACAATGGAGAAAGACAGACATTATTGTCATTTCGGACTCATTCGGATGATGAGAGGAACTTCTAGCAAGAGCCAGGGAGGAAGAGGAGAAGACCATCCAGGCTCAGAAGAGTCACACAAACAACTGAATGATCGAAGTATGTGCCACATGTAGGAGAAAGGAGATTCTATCATATCCTAGACTCATCGGCTGATGAGAAGCAGACTCAATCAAGACAAATGGGATGGAAGAGGAGCAAGATTATATGAGAGCGTGAAGTCACCTCTCCACAACCCATGGAAACATATGAAGAAGATGCAAGCCAAGAAGAGACACTTGGATTCTGCAGTGGAAGAAAAGACACCAGCCAAGATCCAGAAGAAAGAAGACAAAGAAGAAGACCAGGGCATTTTGTGGAATGAATAGGTAAACTAATCATGTTGGCGGATTTTAGAAGTTAATTATTTACTTTCCTTATGACCGGGTTTGTGCACGGGAGCGGTGTTGGTTTTTGAGATACTATATCTGTGGTTTTGGTTGTGTGTCTGATTAGACTTGTTGGGTTATATGTCTCTTGTATATGTTATGGCGGTTATGGGCATTGTGTGTATTGATTTATTACTTTATTTTTTTAGTGAGAACACATTTTTTTTCTACTTGTTCATGCAAGCATGAACAATCTATTAATTCATGATTGCGGGCATTTAACGGGTAAATCACTGCCGACTCGGAGCCCACTAAACCGGCGGGGGTGTACCCATGGCGCGTGCGCTATTAGTTACAGCCGGACAACCGACGTGCTTCCCGGTTGCCGAGTTCGCCTCAGTTTGCTCTGCAGGAACACATAAGGGGTTTAACATACCAAATCGGGCATCATATTTGTAGCATTGAGAATTGTGAGAAAAAATCTGTATATTCCAGGATTGGTGCTGGGGGTGTAACAATGCTGTTTTAGGGTGATCTCTGCTATTCAACATCTTCAGAATTTCCACGAAGACAAGACTTCTTAAAGGGGATCTCAGGGAATAAGCAATAATTCATAGTACAAATGGGCATCATCAAATATAAGCTCCTATGGATTAGTTGTTATTTAAAATTTGTGCTCGTTAGCTAAGAAAGATGGGTTGAACATAGAGTGTAAGAAGAATTAAAATGTAATGGCCCTTAATAGTCGAGTTGTATTCTCCGCCGCGGTCCGTGTGCAAGACGGTAAGATTGTTGTTGGGGGGACTGCTGGTCACATGTCCATCAAATGTCCTGATAGCTGCATGTGGCCAGGGGTCAGTGTGATCGACCACTACGTTGGCGTAGTGGGTTGGTTGGCATGCCATCCAGTACTGCCGCTGTTTGTGGTGTGGCAGTTACACATCATTACTATGGTCTAATGAACAGTCTGTTATATCATCACTGTTAGCAGAGCCTAAGTAGGGTAGGAGGATTGTTACTGAGAAACCACACAGGATATGAGAACTTGTAGTGTCCATCTTAGTGATAACTCCACCCTACTTAGAGAGGCCTTAAACTTGGTAAATCTAAAATCTAATATTCTAGCTTAGTTTTGTGATAATGACATGATGTTGTTTCTTGGTGGTCATATTTTCATCATGGGTTTTTTGCAGAGTTATATTCCGGAACAACCCCATAGACATGAGCGTCAACACCATGTGGTCCTGTTGTGATGTTTTGGCAGGTGATGAGCCAGCCGCCTTTGTTTCTCCACATACAACTAGAAATAAAATTCTTAATCTTGCAATGCTGTCTTAATCATGTGGACAGGAATCTTATTCCAATAGTCGTGGGAGTCCTTCATGGTTTATTGCACACTGTATGGGCTTTCATATGTTTTGCATCTGAGGAGAGGCTATTCCGTCGGACACACTCTCAGTATAACGCCCTGACGTGGGTGCAGGCTGCATGTGATAGTATAACCTCAGCCACAGGGATATGTGGGAATTCTTTGACCTCTCTCCACCTAGGGTTTCGTCCCAGCGACTGAGTTGTTGCTGGATGCAGGTCAAAGGAAGAGTGCGGTATCCCCCAACTTCTTCCATAAAGAATATGGGGCCTAGCTAGGGCTTTCTTAGGACCCTTGAGTGTACAGAAATTCTTTTTATAACTTGTCCAGATCTGTACCCTTGACGCAATTCGTCTCTTGAGCTTCCTTGGGCAATTTCCTTAGACCTCTGATTTCATCGTGCTCTGACCTGCACTGAGAGCTGTGAGAGTCTTATTAGACTCCCCTTTCCTAATTAAGTCCAATCGTTTATGAGGTTTGAACTAACACAGCTGAGACTCCAAGGAAGGAGTCTGAACCATTTCAAGGAGGGTCAGAAGGACAGGACGCATGTGATGTTAAATATGAGTGCCACACAAAGGGTCTTTCAATCTCTCTTATACTCATTTTTCAGTTTTTTTTTCTTATAACATAACAAAAATAATCAGTCAAAGAGGGGACAGGTTGAAATTGATGAGCAAATAGAAAAAGAATGGATCAATTGCCAATCCCAATTGCGCATGAAATTGAAACCAAGAGTTGATGAATACATTTCAAGGCGGTCTGCAATACTTTCTGTATCCACGTACTTTGCTCAACATTCTACACATCATCCATGTCTGGATGATAATTGATTCTTTGTATAGATAACCCCTCAACCTTGGTGTCCACCGTCCATTCTGTGCCCCCCGTGTCTTCCTATTTCCTGTTTTCCTGTCTTTAGCTTAAAACCGTCCTAACTACTCTAACAGCCAGAAACTGTTCAACTGGAAGCTGTTGCCCTATTGCGTGGTTTTAATCGTGACCCCCTCGCTTATGTCCCACCTTACTCCCTGACACATATATTGGTCAGTTGATCTGGCACAGGCCTACTCGTGCTGTGCATGGCTGGCCAATCGTGTCCGGCCGTTGCATTCGATGGAGAATGGCGATTGGAGTCTGTGAAGGCGATTTTGTTCTGTTATTGATCTAGCTCAGCCAGAAGGCTCCAATGGCGCCATGAGCCTGTTGTATATTTGTATTGTCACTTCGGCCTATCGGCCTGCCTGAAGAGGACTTCTAGCCAAGAGCCACGGGAGGAGAGGAGCAGAATTACTATTTCCCCGCCTCCCAGCAGAGTCCTACCACCCTGCTATGATACGAGAGTATGTGCACACAACACGACGGCGCATTTTTTTTTGAAGAACGGCAAGGTAAGCTCATTCTCCCTAGCTAGACTCATTGGCTGATGAGCAGAAGACTTGTTTTCCATTCAACGAGCTTAATCGTTGGGTATCTGGAGAGGTCGAAGAATGACACTCGAGCTCAGTGAGTCACTCATCCACAACCCATGGAAAAAACCTTGAAGAAGATGCCAGCCAAGAATGAGCCACTTGGGATTCTGCGGTTGAGAAACGAAAACAAAAAAGACCAGCCTAAGAAGATCCAGAAGAAAGAAGACAAAGAAGAAAGAAGACCAGGGGACGGAGCTAGGTAGATCCATCTAATTTAGTAACACATTCATGGGAGATGTGGTACTAAAGGTTCACACATACTCAACATGTTTTGTTATCTATTATTATTCAATGTATTTGTTTCAAAAATTGTTATTATTTGATAATTGTTATTTTTAAATATATTTGCATAGAAAATGTTACAATCTTTTTACAAAAATGTAGTAAATACTCTGCTCATATACATTTTTTTTAAATCATTGTAATTGACCCATATCTGCATTGTAACATGGTACAGCCCATGGTTGTAATACATAGAAATGATGCATGGGCTTTACCATTCTATTCTATAGATAGGGGTCAACTGTATATAAGAGAAAATGACTTGACATGGTGTATGTAATATGATAGATCATGTGTTACATGCAAATATTTGTATGGGACATACAATTAAATAGTAATTGGAGAAACTGATCCTAATTATAACTACTTCACTGTGACCTGTCTGTTGGTGATGATGTTGTATTATAAATAAAGTTAACTGTAAAAAAAAGTGATCACAAACAACAAGTGCGATGGGGACAGTAAACTGAATGTGAGAGAGTCACATGACTTTTGCTATATTCAGTCCATTTTAACCTCTTATGAATAATATTTCCCAGGAATACACATGGGTTGCAGGACGCTACATTGGTAATAAACGTGTGAAATCATGAAGTCGGTGGAAATGAGCAATGTATTTGTTATCTTATTTTCTTATAAAATGTGTTAGCACATAGAAGTTATGATCCCTCTTTAAGTTAAAAATACCAAAACTGCTTCATATGTGTTCATAAATGTAAAAAGGGTTGGCGAAATGTCTCTCGGCTCCACTTCTCCAGGTCATGTGTAGATTATATCGTATATGTAGTTAATGTTTAATAAAATATAATACAGATCTGTCTACCTGAGTCGTGTTATGTTTGTTGGAGCTTATAAGGTGCTGTCAGGCAGGAGATCTCCATTTATGACACCCGTTCCCCTGTATTAGACCACATACATAGAGTTATTTCTGAGACAACCCTCTGTCATGCTGGAAATGTTGTAGATCTTGTTGTAGCAGTGTATGGAGTTCTGAAACCATGGCATGCACCATTGTCCATTCCACAATTCATGGTAGTCATGTCTAGTCCTAAATTTCAGTGAAAATAAAATTGAAAAGTAATGATGTTTGTAGCATCTTAAGGGTAAAACCATCGATTACAGACTGAATGCAATGATGGTGATTAAAGCCGTCGCCTCCTCACATCATCATTCATTCCGCTGTTCATGTCATTGCGCCTGCTAAAGATGCATATACCCGTGGCAGAGGAGGATGTTATCTTGTTTAAAGGAAATCTACTATCACAATCAAGCATGACAAACCATTGACACTTTACTCATAGATCCAGGCACTGTAATTGTGGTAAACTTCTTATATTTGTTATCCATGGCCTCCTTTGCTCTAAAATCAACTTTCAAAATTAATCTAATGAGCCTCAAGGGCTACCTTTAGAATAATTTTAAAAGTTGATTTCAGAAGGAAGGAGGCCATGGATAACAAACATAAAAAGATTACAATAGTCACAATATCTGGATCTGTGAGTAAATGCCCCTGGTTTACCATGCTTAATTTTAATGGTAGATTTCCTTTAAAATACAGCAGGGGAGGAAGGGGACTACAATGTGAGGGAGACAAGGAGGACAAGGGCAACAGTGTAAGGGGGAGGGGGCCACAATGTGAGAGGGAGGAGGAGGAGGAGAAAACCACAATATAAGTTGGAGGGGGCCACAATATGAGGAGGAGAGGGGCCCCAATATAAGGGATGGGGGGTTCATTTAATAATACAGAGCACCTCACTACAGTAAATGAGGAAGGACCTTCAGTTTGGGTTGCTTGATGAGCTTGACTCCTTTGACTCCTTCCCTTTAATTTTATTCCCCCTTCATGTAGCCTCTCCACAGCTGCCTCACTTAAAATACCACTCACATATAATGCACCTTTACTTTTTGTCATTTATTTTCTCCATTAGAGATTTTATTCCTCAATCGTGTGACACAGAAACAGGATTCATCCACTGCAAGAAGTGCAAGAAAACATATACATATGTGTAAAATATCAGTGTCTGACGTCTTGCAGGAAGTACATCACCTATTAGTATACAAGGAATTATTGTTGTTGTAATTTTGACCTCTATATAAATAACATTATTGACCCATTATTATAGTTACTACTGACAACTCACCTCTTGGTCTATCATGTTATATGATGAACTGCTCTAAAAGTTTATACAAACTAATGTTCAGATTATCGAATCATTGCAAAGTGGTTATTTTGATGAAGCCGCATATTATAAATAAAAATTTACATTTGGGTCAAAAACTAAAGTCTAGTGCTTTAAAATAAAACTATAAATGGAAGCACCAATAATGTATAGTAAATGTTTCAATTATTTCAATTTCTCTCATTTCTTTCACCATTAGGAGGGTCCAGCGGTGTCTCGGCTCCCGGCTCTAGACGCACTAAAATCTCTAAATCCATCAGGCAGAGGTGACCCTATAGCAACTATATGTCCCCATGTGTATCAATTATAGATGGATCTACCTGGCCTCCCTGGTCTTCTTCTTTGTCTTCTTTCTTCTGGATCTTGGCTGGTATTTTTTCCTTCCACTGCAGAATCCAGTGTCTCTTCTTGGCTTGCATCTTCTTCATAGGTTTTCCATGGGGTTGTGGAGAGGTGGACTTCACTGACTCGATATAATCTCTCCTCTTCTCCCCATTGCTCTTGATTGAAGTCTGCTTCTCATCAGCCGATGAGTCTAGGATATGAGAATCTCCTTTCTCCCACATGTGGCACATACTTCGGTCATTCATGGTTGTTTGGTGACTCTGCTGCCTGGATGTCTTCTCCTCTTCCTCCGTGGCTCTTGCTAGAAGTCCTCTCATCATCGATGAGTCCGAAATGACAATAATGTCGTCTTTCTCCATTGTAGCGCTTCTGCTCTGGTCAGCAACATGTCTCCTTCTCCATCGCCAGTCTCCACAGTCACTGCCAGCTTGGCGCATGCACAGTACTGGTCATGGCCCAGTAACTGTCCGAATGATATGTCAGTATATTTGCTACAGGTTCATCTATTGAACCAACATGATGCATAAGCGCAGTTTTACAGTTCGCTGTTTTTAATGCTAAAGGTACAGTTAAACATTAAATACTATACAACTGTTTGTGCACAGGAAATTTACTTTTAGCAACTATGTGAACATGTTTTTTAATGTTATAGCCACATCATTGTCATATACCATACATTGGATATTGTGTAAATTGGAGCAGAAGTTACAAGGATATAAAAGTAATTCAGACCCCTTTAAATTTTCACTCTTTGTTTCCATTCAACAATTGGTATTCTTTTTCTTGCTCCTCGAATGTACACTCTGCATCCCCATCTTGACTGAACTATGTAATTTTTGTAATTATAAGCCAAAAAACTGAATAAGTATTAGACCCTTTGTTGTGGCACTCATATTTAACTCACATGCTGTCCATTCCTTCTGACCTCCTTGAATGGTTCTACTCCTTCATTGAGTCCCGCTGTGTTTACAGTGCAACCTCATAAACTGATTGGACTTCATGAGAACTGGCACTGACTGTCTATATAAGACCTCACAGCTCTCAGTGCATGTCGAGCACATGTGAATCATGAGTCTAAGGAATTGCTCAAGGATATCAGAGACGATTGCGGCCAGGTACCGAACCTGATTTTGGTCGTTAATAAATTATGGAGATGAGGGTGGTGGGCATAAGTAAATCAGAGGGGAGGGGGGCTAATAAAATATGTGAGGGGAGGGGCGGCCCTTAATAAATTATGGAGGTGAGGGTGGCCTTTAATAATTCGGAGGGGAGAGGGACCTTAAAATTATGGCGGGAGGGGGTGCTTTAATAAATTATGAGGGGATGAGGGGAGAACCCTTAATAAAATATGGAGGGGAGGGGTATCTTAATATAATATGGATGGAAGGGGTACCTTAATAAATTATGGAGGGGAGAGGTCGCCTCTTATAAAATATGGCGGGCAGGGTGTGCCTATAATAAATTATGGAGTGGGGGGGGGCCTTATAGACTATGGAGGGAGGGGTCGCTTAATAAATAGTAGGGGAGGGGCTTAATATAATTGGAAGGGGAGGGCCTTAAAAAATTGGGGGGTGGCAGTGTTGGCTGGGGGGCCTTAAAAAATAGGATGGGGTGGTGGAATGGCAAGTGTGTATGACGGGGGTCTTAATAAAATATGGAGGGTGGTGGGCAGAGTGTATGGGAGGCCTTTTAAAGTCTAGAGGGGGGTCAAGGTGTAGATATTGTTTTTATCCAGGTTGACATTTACTGCAGTAACTGTGGTATTTTAGGGGGCAGTAGAGGGGATCCTGCTTCCCGAGCTGAACACATTCTACCAGAAAAATTCTGCAACCAGATTTTACAAGGTTCTCGAGTGAAGGAGAAAACAAGTACCTGTGAGGTACAAGATTCCACTTCTCCTGTGTTCAGAAAATTGTATCACTGATAATCTTCTAGTGTAGACAGCTCTTCGAGTATTTGCTTTAGATCTATACTTAGGGTCAGAGAGCCAGGTGTGACTTGTCTATGTGGTGTGCGGGGATGCCATGGTGGGTATTGTCATCAGTTCTTGTAAAGGTTGTTCCAGCATTTTCCTTCTGAAGGTTGGGCAGTGTGTCACCACTACATACCCTAACCACAGCCCCCCAGCCACCGCTGAAAGCCCGGAACCAGGTAACTCTCATACTATCCCTACACAGCCCATGCCACCACGCAGAAATCCCTGGAAACCAGGGTAACTCCATATTATCCTATAACCACAGCCCACCACCAAGAAACCCGGGACCAAACCAGGTGTAAACCTCTATACTATCCCTAACCACAGCCCAGCCACCAGCAAAGATCCCCGGGAAACCAGGGAAACTCCTTATTAATCCCTAACAACAGCCATCCCCAGCAATAGCCCGGGAAACCAGGGATAAACTCTTTATACCTATCCCTAACCGACAGCCCAGCCACCAGCAGAATCCCGTGAAAACAGGGGAACTCTATACTACCAACACAGCCCAGCCACCAGCAGAAGCCCTGATAACCAGGGGTAACTCTATACTAATCCCTAACACTTAGTCCCCTGAGATACCTGTCACCACTGCGCCCCTGTACACAAACCAAGAGCTTAGCACTAAGCAGAGGGAGGGAGACAGGGATTAGCTATCCTTTAATTTCACCTGCCCCCACTTAGTAATTTCCCTTATCCCAGCATATTTCTATGTAGTAGTGTAGGTGTCCCCCAAATCAATTTCATCACGGTGGGCGCCCCAGGCACCCGTACTCCGACCCGGATATGTAAACTTTATTGGTAAAAGAAATCTCCATGTGGGCTCCCCCTCATGCTGCAGAATAGGATAGTACCAGCACTTTCTCTGACATCTGGTGATTATATATGACATCTTTGATGAAGAGTAGTTGTTCGTTCTTTTTTCATTTCTTCTTCTACCGACCTGGCATATCAGCTTCTGCGCCACAACACTCATCTCTGCAAATTTACAACACAAATATACTAGCTTCCATACTTCATTGTTCATCTCATTTCACCCACAAAAATAATTATTATATAAACACTAAACTTCCTAAAATCAGAAACAGAAACGAACACTGGGTTTATTACATAATGATCTTTTTCCGAACATGAAGTGGTTTACGTGTTACTACATTACATTCATATCCTGGAAGGGAAGCTGTCAGCAGATTAAGATTGTCAGTCCTTTTTAGATTATATATAAAAACAATATCTTAGAGAAAAGAAATTAATCTACGGTAGAGTGAAGTCAATACTTTTCAAATAAAACGTATTGAAAACTAAAAAACCTTCCCTCAAAAAGTTCTATAAACAAGTGGTACAAACAATGTATTAGTGAATTATGGGGATAATATTTATGCCTGTTTAACCAGTTCCTGCCACATCAAGATCGTATATAATAGATAAACTATTGCAAAAGACCTTAAAAATGTGAATTGATAACATCGTTTTCCCTTGCACCATCTGGGCTGACTGTGAAGTTTAATATTGTTTGAGGATTTTTTTGTCCCGTCCTTATGCATTATGTCATGAATCTGAAAAACAAAAAATCCAAGGATAAGTAAATTATCATCTAATGTAGTTCCCCTATATAATGCCAATATACATTAGGTGCACTGTTTACCGTAATGGGTTTGCCAATAAAGAACGTCCTCAAAATTTTAATCCCCTATGGATGTTTACACAATACCAAAGATTTATTAACCCCTTGCTTTATACAATTTACATCGTTTGTATTGCTGTTTTATCTCCTATCATTTAGTGATGGCGTGTTAATAGTCCAGAGTCCTAACAGACACTTCATGCATAACCTCTTTTATGAAATGCTGTGTGGCTTGTGCTTAATTATCAGGGTCAGATTTATCTACACTTTTTTATTTAACCTCTGAACAATTCACTATTTCAGACACATAGAAAGAGAAGAGATGAGACTGAGTCAGATTCATGAGATGAATATAAAACTCTGATACACTGAGTCTGCTACTTCTATCACTTAATACAACACAAAGTCAGCTCTGGCTATATGCCTCCGCTCATGATAAAGACCTTATCTTGTCTGTAACTTGTATTGTGTGTCTGACTGGTCTTGCAATGCCAGGGGGGAGGGGCAGAGGCACTGCAGTGTGCAACACAGAGAGAATCTATTCCAGGAAGAAGAATTCTGACCATAGTTCGAAGATTATAACGTCCCGTATCCATGGAACACCAAAATTGTAAACACCAGTAACTGATTATCTGGTGAAATGCCTGTATTTTTGTTAATAACAGTGCTTAGAGAATGGTGTTATTTTGCTATCCTGAGATATTTAACAATTTTGTCCTCATTGGAATACTCCTTTACCTCAGGTCGGCTTAATACTTGCATATACGTGTATGTACATTTTTTTTTGGTCTGGGTCAACGGATTTTGTGGTACCAGCCGTTCCCCAGACACAAAAGAGTTGGGAACACTGCCTTTAAGATTGAATGCATGAGCACTCATTCCGTCCCATTGAGTAGATTGTATACATACGTCCCCCTACTTAAGAACACCCATTTACAGACGCATCCCCTAGTTAACAAATGGACATCTGGTATTTTGTAATTTTACTGTATTTTAGTGCCCTAGGCTAACAATAAACAACTAAACAATTATCACAGAGTGTCTGTGATTAAGATTTATTGTTTTTTCCTGGTTCTATGACACCAACAATTGGTAAATCCAATAGTCATATGAGACCAAAAAAGTTCTGGCAGGGGTTACAAATTATCACGTATACAGTTTCGACGTACATACAATTCACCTAATAGACAAGTCTGCAGACCTCATCTTTTATGTACCGACCCTGGGACTGCCTTAAGTGCTCCGGCAAGGACACGGTATAGAGCAGGATGGAGCTAAATGCTATTGTACATTGGGTCCTATCTGATGAAGTATGTTTAAGAGCAGGACAAGCTTAGTAGATTGAACATGGTGTCTATCTGCTGAAACATATATAGCAGCTGAGTAGATTAGCACTTGTTCTGAAGGCAAAATGTTATCATAGAAGTAGGAGCTTAGTAATTGTACATAAGTGTCTATCTGCCGGCAGCATTTATAGAGCAGGGGAGCATGCAGATTGGTACAATAGTTTCCTATCTGCAAAGTATGTTATA
Source organism: Engystomops pustulosus (assembly GCA_019512145.1). NCBI lineage: Eukaryota > Metazoa > Chordata > Amphibia > Anura > Leptodactylidae > Engystomops > Engystomops pustulosus. The sequence goes on from WNYA01000089.1 coordinate 43,759, forward strand.
GACAGTCAGGAGCCAAGCAAGTTGAGTGTAGATAAGATACTTTAGTATATTTAACATAGTGTCCTATTTGTGTGCAACATATTAGATCAGCAGAAAGAGCTGAAGCGATTGTAATAGTGTCCCTCATGCAGGCGTGTTCATAGAGCAGAGGGAGCTAAGGTAATTTGTACGGAGTGGTATTATATTGGCAGACAATATAATTATAGACCAGCGATGAGCTGAGCGATTGTAATGGTGGGGGGAAATGTATAATCTTTTGCAACAATTTTTATTTGTCAGCATCCCATGTTTCTTTTTTTGCAACTGGTGCTGACGTGACCACAAAAACCTGTTTTCCGACAATCACAACGTTTTTTTGTCTCTTCGTTTTGGATGCAGCTTTTGTTTCCCAACACTTTTCCTGCACTTCTAGTTTCTAGACCGTTTGGGTCGTCATTTTTTGCAGAGTGTAATTTCTGACAACCTTTTTTTCTTCTTGCGGTGCACCTATACATAAGCTCTTGTCGCACAATGAAATCACAGTAAAAACACTTCTAAGTCAAGGCTGTGGCAACACATTAATTAATCATTCCTCCCGGTGGCCCTACAATGCGTATGCATGTTTAAGATCGGAGCAATGGTAAATTTGGTAATTTTTGTAGGGTCTCCCACGCCGATGTTATCATAAACGCTAACTTATAAGATACACAGATGTGTGAATTGGAATAGTCTAAATGCTATAATGAACAAGAATATTACAACTGGGATATGGCCTTATGTTTTGCTTGTAGAGTAAATAAAGGAAAATGGTGCCTTTAATTTTAAATTGGTAACTGAAGGATGGTAGCATCGTGTTCTTATGTCGATACATTCATTGTTGAGACATTTGCCTTGAAAGGCTCCTTTCCATTGCAATCACATTCAGAGTGTTCATTTTTGATCTGATTTAATGTAGTGCTTTGCATTTTTTTACATGCATTTTTTTTTTGACTTCAATGCGTTTCCATGTTTTTCAGACATGAAAAAAGACTGTGACTGTGGTGTAATGATGCAGTGAAAAATCATTGGACTTGCATGTGTGTCAAATTGCAATTGTTTTTGATGCACTCTCATAAACGCTGGTATGGGGGGTTTTTCACCATTGCTTACTGGCAAAGTACGAGCATGGCCGAGAGTTTTATATAGCGTTAAAAAAATTACATGCTGGCGCATGCAATGTGAAAATGCTTGTGTGAAATGGGTTTACTGCAGCCTGTGCGCATATGTTGTGAATAATGGTAGCAGAGGCACAAACAATCAGGATTTTCAAAAAATATTATTTATGATGTCTCCTTGCGGCCTCCTGATTGTATCTGTGTGGTCGTTACTTTGAACCATCACATTCCATGCAGGCCCTAACCAGTGTAGAAGTACCTTTGATCTGGGCCTGATTCTCGGCCTATTGCAGGACGTGCAAGGTCGTGACAGCGACCCATCCCTTCACACCCCTCCCAGGTCCTGAGAGTGACGAAAGGAGATATCCCAATTCCTGGCCTCAATTTAGTTTTTTTACACCAAAAACTGGTGTACAAAAGCCCCTGAGAAAAATATCCGCCCATGTCTGTGTGCAGGTAAACTGTCCCAAACAGTAAAAAATCACACAGTGCCAGGTGCCAGACATTTTTGGGGCACTTCATCAACATTCAGTGGCGCCATCTCCGTTATTTGAACAAGCGGTTGCGACCGATTCGTTAAAAGTACAACATGTCCTCATTCTAGACTCTTTTCTACAGATCTCTCATATACTAGGATTGATGATGGTTCCATTAAAAACAGTGGCGACCTGAAGTTAAATTCTGAATAATGGACCTTAGAGAAGGTTTTTCACAGCCCATTTTTGACCCGAGTTTGTGAAAGAAAGCCTTACCGTCTCTCAAAACTAACTGTTTTTCTTTTGTGTCTATTCTTTCGTGTACCTGCTACATAGAGAAGGGATGAGCATGCTCTAAATAATCCTTTTACACTGTTGTATTATTACGTTTGGTATAGCCTTGAAAATAGGACCCGAACAAATGTACTACAATTTACATTAAAACTGGCATAAAGAGGACATAATGAAAATACGTAAAGTCGTTTCTGGAGAAAGTCTAAAAGTGGACATAAGGACCCCCTCTCCTTTCCCAATAGCTCCATCTAGTACATCTATGAAGGAAGTGCCATTAAAAATTGTCTGTCTCTTCCCGCCCCGTTAGTACAGTTCGTCATTTTTTTGGTGCTGACAACAGCACCATATGTGGAATGCAAAGACACCTGTCCTAACAGGACAATGTTCGCACTATTAAGGGAATGTGTATAGCATCTGCAGTGACACTGCAAGCTCTCCATAAGAATAGCACTGCCGGGATTTATAAAGCCCCGCCCTGTCCAGAAGCAAAGGCCGTCCTAGTCATGTGACCACCATCAGCAGTCAGCCTGCCAGCATCTAACATGTGGGCGTACAGTTCGCCGGTGTCTTGACGTCACTTCCTGTGCACACTTTCGTACTGTATGGTACCCAACTTCCGCCAGTGCTGCCCGTGTTTTGCCCGGTATTGGTAGCGGAGATGATCCCCTCGCTGAGATGGCGCTGTCACCTCGCTGACCTTCTTTCGGTTCCATAACATTGAACTGAGTGGGGGGGGCTACACGGTGGCATTTCATATTTATGGGCTCCTTTTTAAACCCTTCTACGAAGTTTCCTAAGCCTCTATCATCCTGATGCCTAGGAGCAATGGCCACCAGCGAGGTGTGGTGATCAGTGTGTGGACGATATGCAGGGTGCGCTGTCAATTAAGGTGTGTATCTCACCGGGACCATTCAAGCAATAAAGTGGGTATGTACCCCCATTAATAATCTATAGCTTGAGGTTAATTCACCTTTTAGCAAGTCTCATGTAATAAGCTTACTATTAGCAGAGGTATTGAGTGTATAGCGGGGTGAGGATTAGGGGGGGGAGGCTGGCCCCCTAGGGCGGTGTAGGTATATTAATTACATGAGGGGATCAGTGAAATTCTGGTTTTATGGTTGGTCTGTGAAGAGTACGATGTACATAACGCTGCTGGTTGCAGACAGTGCCTAATGCCTTGGTGCGTTATGAATGTGCTTGATTACGTTAAAAGGTGGCGCATGCCTGAGTACAAACGCTTGTTCATGGATCACCCAGCTAGCATAATTCATTAGAATCCACCATAATGGATGCCTTTGGTGAGGGCTCTGGGGTAATGGTCTGTGGGGTGTTCACAGCTGTTTTTTGCAAACAATTTGTATGAGTAACCCATGGCTCCCACCCCCACATCCAGGTGATAGTTTTTATAACTGAACAAGACATGTTTATCAGAGATAATAATAATAATCCTCGTTATTTATTAGCGCTCGACGTCTCCTGTAGAAATCTATAGAACATTTAAATATGGGTTACGCACACCTGTCGGTAGTTGCGGTTAGTTTTATAAGTACGCACATCACATGACCTTTCGTTGCAGTCCCCAACAAGTCATTTTTCAGATGGAGTGTGTTTATGTCTCAACCAGATGGAGTGAAGAAGAAGAGAGGAGGGGGCAGCTTCTCTCTCCACTATGATCCACCACCCTGCTGTTGCTTCAAAACCTGCATCTGAAAAACTGAAACTGTGTGAATCCACCCCGTTAAAGTCTTTACAATGTTTTTTCACACAGTAGGCCTAACTTGCTGTCGTTGGGGTGTCACTGATGATTATAAGCCATCCATGGAAACGCATGTGCGTTCGCGCCGAGACCCCCCTCCCCTGTGTGCTAGCGTTGGCTTTATCACGGACGCTTAGTGGAACGTTTGACCCGGGCCTAAGAGTGCTGGTATGGGGTGACATTGGTTGCAAGAAAAATCTTGGGCGTCTTTGGGACTGTGAGCTCCATAAACAAAATGAGGTTTTTTTACAACATGTGTTGCCTCTATAGACCTTGGGTCTACTGTTTCTTATGAAGATATATGAAAGCCTCAGACCTGTTCTTGATTTATTGTATCGTCTGTGCATCGCACCTTTTGCATAAATCTGAATATGTATACTTTTTTTTTTCTAACAGAACATTTGGACCCCTGACGAAAACTGTATCCTTCGTATATATGTCCTCGTATAGCTACGATATCTAAATTGATAACAATATTCGTATCTACGTTATTTTAGATATCACCTTAACTCTCTCACCCAGTCCAGTATGGGATCTCCTTTTATCTTACATTATCTGGCGCACTGGGCCGGAATATTTCATTGTCGTCCGAGCGCTGGTGGAGAACTGTAGTTGGTTTCATAATACTATAGAACCTAAATCCCACAGTGGCTTTTTTGGCTACTCCCGCATGCGTTTTTTTTTGATAACACGTCCATATTTGACTGGTTTTCCCAGTTATCTTAATTAGGGAAATTGGGAAAACGGACAAATGGTTTTGAAAACTGATGCGTTTTTTTTTTTAAACGGACTGCTTAAAAACGGGTTCAAAACCCATGTTGCCACCACCCTTAGTCATGAACGTTCCTGTGGCGTTTGGGAAACATGTTTTTTGGCCTGTGTTTTTAATGCAGTCCGTCAAAAAAACGCATACATTTTCAAAAAAATATCATCAGTTTTTTAACAGATTTGACCAATTAGCTCTGAATTAGCCCTTAGGGTGTATCCCACATATGGTGTTTTGCACCGGTTTTTGGTCCGTTTTAAGCAGTCATTAAAACACTGCGTTTTTTGAAACGTTCCTTTTTGACAGTTTTACCAATTATCTTTTTTTTGACGGACGCTTAAAAACGGTACCACAAACAGGTTCAAAACCCATGTTGGGCATCGCCCTTAGGGGTTGGAGAAAGTCATATGAAATGCCCAGAATATTATACTATAATAAGTCTGTCACATACACTAAAGTCACATAAATCGCAGATATTTGTACATTTTTGTAAAGATTTTTTGTGCATAACTTTTGAACATGGTCATGAGCTTGTCATCAAACATTGGCAAATTCACAATTCGAGACAAAAACTAGCTCAAGTCATCGTACAGTGGGGTTTCAGGACCTTTTATTCCTTCTCTATTTATGTTAGGACTATTAGACAACAAGGATGGTCAAGGAGTTCATGACCGTTCCTGTGGCCGATTTCACAAACGAGAATGGTGGTTCTGTTCATCATAGTGAAATATGGATCGAGGAGCCCCTGCTTTCCCTGCACTGGTTGATCCGTGCAATCCAGCTTGCACCATGTCCATGATTCGCTGACCAACCATGTGTGTCTCGAATATAAGCCAAAAGGAAACAACATGAGGTGGGCTGCCCTGGTTTTATTCATAGCTTCTATTGAGAATTTGGCGATGTGTCCTGTTTTTACTATTATCTAAAGGGAATGTACTTATGGATCATTTTGGCATAAACATTGGAAATTGCAGATCCTTCTCCCAACATGAATCTGTACATATGAAATTTAGACCCATGTTATTCTCTTTTAGTAAAATAATTATCATTTTCTTGCAGTCATGGGAAAGCAAAGGATCGGTTGGCCAGAGAGGAGTGGCACGACACGTCAACCACCGCACTCTCTGTAACGCCTGAATCCGACTCTGGGTTTGCTGCTAACTTGAGCTGGTTGAAGAAATATCTGAAAGGTGTGATATTTTCTATAGTACGGTTCGTTGTCGTGATTCTGTTCTGAGCAAACAGGTTTCCTCTTCTACAGAAAGGAGGTTCTTTGTGGATCTTTGTTGTCAGAGGTATCTGAACTAATCAGTTCGGTTAATATGTAACAAGCAGCTTGTTACAGTGCTGTACAGGACGGTGATCGATATTTTCAGCCACAACGGGGAGCCAGATGAGGACGCCTATGGTAAGCAGCAAGCGGATTTACAGTCTCACAGCATCCGTATATATAAAGAGAGAGACGGACATGTATAGAGAGATAGATAACAAAATAGAATAGGTTAAAATATTTTTTATATCTAAGAGCAGGCTAACCATCTCATGCAACACCGTGGGCTACAGCTAGTGTAATATATAACCTTTCATATAGATCTATACACTTCTGTTATTGAAGTTCTATATTATCAAATGAATTAAAAAATTTCCTCCCCCGCCTGTCCTGATCATGAACAAATGTGTAATTAGGGGTACATGATATATTATACATAAGTCCAGCTAACCAATATAATGGAGCCGGGTCACATCATGTGCTGCGGATCTTCCCTTCAATTGGAGTTAACCTCGCAACAAATAGAATAACTAGAGCCCCCACCAGACATTCCTTATTCCATGTATCCATTTAGCTTAGGATGGCTTCACACCTTGGGGGGGGGGGGGGGGGGGATTTGGCGTAACCTCCAACACATATGACCAGTCGACATCACCGGTGTCCACCTTCCTGTCTGAGCAATGTATCCGCTCACAGAGGCCTGGAGGGCAGGATGGCATAAATTCATCTGCACCCCTTAGGCTTCTATCGGATATATCTTTCTACGTCTTTCGTTCTTGTCTTTTTCACAGGATACGTTGTATACTGGTCAGACGGAAGCAACCACTATGCCTCCGTCCTACACTCACCGGCCACTTTATTAGTACAAACCTGTCCACACTGCTCGTTAACATAACTTAATTTCTCATCAGCCAATCACATGGCGGCAACCCAGTGCATTTAGCTATGTGAACATGGTTCAAGACAATCTCCTCAGTTCAACACCGCATCATATGGGGAAAAAGGTATTTGAGTGCCTTGAACGTTGGCATGGTTGTGGTGCCAGAAGGCTGGTCTGAGTAATTTCAGCTAGCTGTGGCTGATCTAACGGGATTTTCACGCACAACCATCTCTAGGGTTTCAGCAGAAATGGCCCGAAAAAGAAAAAATATCCAGTGCAACGGCAGTATCGTGGGCGAATCCCTTGTTTGATGTCAGAGGAGCAATGGGCAGACTGTGTTCGAGCTGATAAAAGGCAACATGTACTCGAATCCGCCACCCTTACAACCAGGTTAAGGCAGAAGAGTCATCTCTGAACCCTCAACACAAACCCAGTATGTCGAACTTTGAGGCAGATGGCTCAGCAGCAGTAAGACCACCCGTCTCTGCCCTCCCTTTCAGCTAAGAACAGGAAACTTGAGGCTACAATTTGCACAAGCTCAATCTAAATTGGACTAGAAGATTGGAAAAAACTTTCCCCTGTCTATAGTCTCGATTTCTTTCTTCGCTGCGACACTTCGATGGTAGGTCAAAGTTGGCCGTCAACACAGAAACATGGATCCATACCTGCCTTGTATCACGGTTTCAGGCTGGTGGTGGTGGTGTCATGGTGTGGGAATATTTTCTTGGCACTCTTTGGGCCCCTTGTAAACCATTGAGCATACTCAGCCCTACCTGGTATTTTGCTGACCATTTCCCATCCCTTTAATACCACAATGTCCCAACATCTGATGGCTACTTGTCACAGCGGGATACATGCGCATTGTCCTAAAGCTGGAATCATCGCAGACTGGGTCTTCTTGAACCTGAACAAGGATTCACGTGGTGCACTCAATGGCCTCCCCACGCACCGGCATCCTCATCCAATAGAGCATCTTTTGGGAGGGGTGAATCGGGATTTCACATCCATGATGTCAACCGACAATCTGCGGCACTGTGTGATGCCATCACGTCATATGGAGACCAAAATCTCTGAGAATGCTTCCAGCACCTGTTGAATCTATGGCACGAGAATTGGGCCGTTTTGATAGCAAAAGGGGTCCAATCCGTTACGAGCATGGTGTACCTAATGAGTTGGCCGGGAGTGTATGTCTTAATATGTCATGGTGCACTCTTACCAAAAATATGGATGTGAACCCAGCGAACCAACACATTCCTTACGCAAAATGCTTCGTTGGTGTGGGTGTCCAACTTTCCACTGGACACAAAATCACTGAAGAAGGAAAAAAAACATTGGGAAGGTTTGTCCCCTAACCCTTAGCGCTCCGCGCCGTACTGTTACTGCGCACCTTCCGACGATTAGCGCTCAGCGCATGTACATGCTACTGCGCGGAGACTATCTGGTTCAGCACTGCACAGAGCCGAACCGGCATTGTTAGCCGCGGGATTTTCAGCGGTAATCTACCGCTGACATCCCGCAACACGCCGCGTTCGGAGTGGCTCGATCGCGGGGTTTAAACCCTGTTAATGTCCGCGGGTCACCGCACCGCGGCATTTTAACATGCCTTCCTGTCTGGGGTCGTTACCCCCCGATACCTTAGTATTGCAGATATTATCAGAACACCAAGTCAGATAGTTGCTTTGTTCATATCCATGGTTGATCATGTAAAAATGTAAAAAATGTTTTTCAATAAAAATTACTTTAATAATCAACTAAAAAGCCCATACCCCCAAAACTATAAAGGACATATAACGCTCAAAAGTCTAAATCATAACACAAACCCCACATATATATATCACCAGCGTCCGTACAATCCTAGAATAAAACTAAATAACTATTAACCCTATACTGAACGCCGTAAAAAAAAACGTTCAAAACCCGCCAAAAATTATGATTTTACCTATTATATCCCACTAAAAATGCATAAAAGTGATCAACAAACATATGTACTCGCAGATGATCTGTTGACAAAGAACAACATGTCCCGCAAAAAACAAGCCATCAACCAGCTCTGTACAGCAAACGTAACAATTTATGCCACTTGGAATACGGCCGATGCAAAATGATAGATTTTTCCCACAATTAGGGTTTTTTGGCAAATTTAATAAAACCTAAAAAAATATTCATGTCTGGATCCGCCCGTAATCGTATCGACCCATAGAATAAAGAATACCATGATTATTAGGCTATACGTGAACACTGAAAAAAAAAAAAAAAAGTAAAAATCCAGTACAGAATTGATGCTTTTTCTACTCATGACTCAAAAAAGTTCCTAAATTTCAACAATAGGTGATACCAACCCCAAAATGGTAACACTGGAAAAAGCACTCATCCCGCAAAAAAAATGCGTCACATGACCCAAATAACGGAAAAGCGAAAATTTGATAGCCTTCAAAAGGGGGACAACCAGATAAACAAAACCCTGGCAGCTGCAGGGGCTCCTTCCCTTCTGCTCGCGCTGTGCCCCCATAAACACAAGTAACGGCCACGTGTGGGGGGGTCTCTGCACTCAGGAGCAAATTGTAGAACAAATTTTATGGTGAGTTTTCTCTTTTTATCTTTGGAAAGGTGTAATTTGGGTAAATGAACGTATAACCGACAAAATTTTACCATTCTAATTTCACCGCCATTTTGATTCAATTACTATGAAGTCTCAAGGGTTAACAATCTTTGTAAATGCTGTTTCTGATAGTTTGAGGGGTGCAGATTTGAAAATGGTTGGTTATATGGGTTTTTTTGTTGCCAAATATCTAAAATTTGATTTCAACAGTATTTATCCCCAAAATATCTAACTGAAAATACGGAAATCGCTATTCGATTGGTAAGGCCGCGGTGACGTCAAAATAACTATATCCAAACTTTCAAAATTTAGAAAATGTAAAGTAGACAAATGGGAAATGTTTATTCTGCAAGTTATTTAGGTGGTAAATCGATCTGCCTTACACGCGGTGATTTTGAATTTCGAAAATAGGCAAATTTTCTAAAAATTCTCATTTTTTTTTTTCTTTTTTTTGTAGAAATAAAACCAAAACTTATCAGCCAAATTTACCACTAAAATGAGTACAACATGTGGGGAAAAAACAATCTCAGAATCGCTTTGATAAGTAACGTGTTCAAAAGTTATAACCATATAAGAGAGCAGGTCAGATCAAAAATGGGACTGAGCCTTAAGCTGTAAATGGCTGCGTCCTCTGGTTGTTTTTTTTTTTTTATTTATTTATTGAAAAACCTTAGCTATTTCCACTTCTCCTATCCACCGCCTCCAGACAGGTTGGCCTCTTCTGGTTCACAGAAGCCTCATCGGTGATAACTTTTCGACAGTATGCCCCTACACAGCGTGTAGCGGGAGTTCACCACTGAGCCTCTGTATTTCATTCCCAATAGCCAACATGTAGTTAATCTGCAGCTTTGTAGCTTTATTTATGGTTCATCTATGCTTGACATATTTTAATTAGCAAACAGTTTAAGACTTAATTCCAGATGGGATGCTGCGTTCCCAGGGCCTAACTGGTGTAGAACACCTCCTCACCCCTCGCCTCTTTAGCGGATGTGTCTGGCCACAATTTGCGCCATATTGCAGTCCCCATCACGATCGTGTGAATGAAGCCTTAAGGCCCAGTTCCCACCTGCATGGGGTTTCTGGTTTACACTCTCTAAGGACAGCATACAAAGAAAGTAAAAAAACTTCCTTTCACCTTCATTAATAGCAGAGTAAAAAGATGCAGGTTTACAGTGCCTATTTTTTTCATTTGTTTCTGCTATTAGTAACACATGTGTAACCTTGCAAACTTGTGTGTGACTTACTAAAACTCCATTACATAAATATAAGGCGGTCCCCTACTTAGCCCGCTACCCCTGGTAACAAACAGACCTATGGATATTGCTAATTACTGTAGTGTATTTGTGTGTAATATATATCATTAGTCAATCCAGTCCTATTTTGTTGATGATTCTTTGTTTTACACTCTGTTCATTCTTCCTTGTATTTCTGTTTTCTTTTGCAGACATGAGAAAGGCGCTTCCCGGAGTACACCGAAAAAAGTCCATCATACCTTTACCGCCCCGTTCCGAACCAAGGACATTGAATACCTTAGCTGTGGTTCTTGGGCAGTGGGGTACAGTTGTTTTGCATTTCTGTATATTTCGCACAAGCTAAACTATGCCTACAGCGTCCTCTGTAAATTCCTGTATTGGGGTTTTGGTTCTCCAAATATTCCCTACACACCTCCTGTCCATTTACAGAATCAATTTAATTGTAGTGCCAGTTTTAGTTTTCTCTAATTGGCCGGAGTAATGTGTATTAGCTGATTATTTTTAGCCAATCTGGATACCTTCTACGTCGGCTGAAAACCAATCCTGCGCGATCCCATTCACTACCCATGAAAACTCACTAAGTGGGCACAACTCATGGTGTACCCAACCGAAAATAATAGTAACTTTAAAACCCTTCTAATTTATTCCTCTTTTATTAGGATAGAAATATTGAAGAGATTTCGTGTACACGTTACTTAAGCCGGCACTGCGCGCTGAACTGAAGAAATGGATTTGGAACACCTGCCCAATTTTACTAATCCGGACAATTCTTCAACGCTGATGGAAAACTTCCGACCGTGCGACTAGGAGCAGCATATCCGCGACTTCGAAAAGTGATCTGTGTCATTTGCTTCCATGGACCTTCTGCACTGATGTGATTGTGTAATATTAATATAAGGAGGTGACTTTAGCCCAGAAACCTTTGTGTGTATATATGGCGTCTGGTCCTCCAGGCAGCGTAAAATGATAACGTTTTTCTTTGCAATATGTCATCCTCTGTATAGGAGATGATGACTCTGTAAACAGCGATATACACACATGGTATGGATAAAATGTCTGCTGCTCATATCAGACTGTATGGATGTCTACTTTGTTTAGTGTTTGGATATTGAATGAGGCTTGGGATCCAGAGAATAGTGGTATTTGAAGGATATTCAAACCTAGGTCATGATGTGATCTGTACTGACCTTACAATTTCGCATGTTACTTATTGCTATTACAGCTTTCCTGATTTGGCATCAAAGACCATCAGCTGGTTAAAGTGAGGAATCCATATGTGTACATAGGTGTGTCTGTGTGGGGCCCCCTCAAACCGAAGATCCAAACTCCTGAGGCTTTCAATGATAATCGACTTCTCCCAATGAAACTTGTCCCTTAAAGGAACCTGCCCACCAGGGAACCTCATAGAGCATGTACATACACTGCCAAGTGTTTTTTGTATTAAAAAAAAACGGTTTTTGACAGAAAAAAGACTGTCATATAGTACCTTTCAATTACCACTGATGCTCTCAGCAGACTGGCACTTGCCCCTGGGTAGTGCTATGAGCCCCCACCTCACCCTTGGAAACCGCCCTCCTCCATGTGTTCTTTTCTAATATTTGAAAACGCCCATCACTTGTTGAGTAAGCCCCTGCCTCTTCTTTACTCACTCTGCGAGTGTGGGCGTTTTCATATATTTGAAGGACACATGGATGAGCGTTTCCCAAGCTTTTGGGGGGGGAGTTTAGACTCCACAGCCACTTCCCAGAGGACAAGTACTATCCACAAGTCCTCTGTGAGCTCTGGGAGTCTCTAGAGACGTCACAGGATTCATTCTAGCAGATCTGTAGGTACGAAATAGCATGTTTTTCCTTTATCTCATCATGGAAAGCATAGCCCCGGGCGGAGCATCATAGCTTACAAGCTCCACATGCTTGCAACAAGACAGGCCCTTCTTCTTAATGGCAAATCTAATGTAAGAGAGTATTAACTTTCCCACCATACTGGTTCAGATCAGTACTATTTGCCCCTGCGGGGGCCGGAAATAGGTAAAAAAAATATTATGATAAAATTAAACTCATCATAAACACCAAGACTTGGGAATGAGGGAGTTAAAAAAAAAAAAAAAAAAGGCTAAACGGAAAAGTGCCTGTTAGGATTGGTAAATAGCAGCCAAGGGCCAGGCTGGTCATATTAGGGGTATCCATAGAGTGCACAGGGGCCCTAGTTAGAAATGTCCCTCAGTGATAGACTTGTTTTAAAACCAAAAATAGTCTACACATTAAACAATGTCGCCGCCATGTCCTGGGATTGCTTGTCAACCCCCATGTTTCCAACTACAGTACACATTTTGTAGAGCAACAATGCAAGCCAGCGTAGCCTCACCCCGGTGTTCAGAGATTTTCGCCACAAATCTTGTGGTGTGAATGTACCCATTAGGTGCGTTGCACACATGGCTTTAATATGTCAAGTTTTGACGTCAACTGATTGTTGAAAGATTGGGGGTTGTTCACATATGATTTGGCAGCATTTTTTTTTTCATCCTTAAATCGCACAACCGATAGCAAGACTTGAGCCGCACTGATTTAGTCGGCCTGTAGATAAATATTCATTGCTAAAGCCACTGACAGAACTCACAGTATATCTGGTACAAGGAGTCCCTTCTTCCACTTCAGTTATGAGGAGTTTTGGCGATGCATAGAAGAAGGCTCCTTGTATTATATGGTCAGTGTGCTCAAGTGATCCTTGAGCCTAAGTGTGAATAAAGGTAAGGTCTGCAGCATTTATGTAGATGTGCTGGCCTACCTTCTGGAGCAAGTCTTTGACATTACTATATTGTCCTCATTTCGGTTTAACACGCACACCCCACCGCATCCAGTGACAAGTGTACCGATTCAGCATCTTTGTATACATTTCTTTTTCTTTTTCTTGAAACCTGATTTTTAATTTTTAATTTTAAAAGACTGACCCATGGGAGATGTGGTACTAAAGGTTCACACATACTCAACATGTTTTGTTATCTATTATTATTCAATGTATTTGTTTCAAAAATTGTTATTATTTGATAATTGTTATTTTTAAATATATTTGCATAGAAAATGTTACAATCTTTTTACAAAAATGTAGTAAATACTCTGCTCATATACATTTTTTTTAAATCATTGTAATTGACCCATATCTGCATTGTAACATGGTACAGCCCATGGTTGTAATACATAGAAATGATGCATGGGCTTTACCATTCTATTCTATAGATAGGGGTCAACTGTATATAAGAGAAAATGACTTGACATGGTGTATGTAATATGATAGATCATGTGTTACATGCAAATATTTGTATGGGACATACAATTAAATAGTAATTGGAGAAACTGATCCTAATTATAACTACTTCACTGTGACCTGTCTGTTGGTGATGATGTTGTATTATAAATAAAGTTAACTGTAAAAAAAAGTGATCACAAACAACAAGTGCGATGGGGACAGTAAACTGAATGTGAGAGAGTCACATGACTTTTGCTATATTCAGTCCATTTTAACCTCTTATGAATAATATTTCCCAGCAATACACATGGGTTGCAGGACGCTACATTGGTAATAAACGTGTGAAATCATGAAGTCGGTGGAAATGAGCAATGTATTTGTTATCTTATTTTCTAATAAAATGTGTTAGCACATAGAAGTTATGATCCCTCTTTAAGTTAAAAATACCAAAACTGCTTCATATGTGTTCATAAATGTAAAAAGGGCTGCCGAAATGTCTCTCAGCTCCACTTCTGCAGGTCATGTGTAGATTATACTGTATATGTAGTTAATGTTTAATAAAATATAATACAGATCTGTCTTCCTGAGTCGTGTTATTTGTTGGAGCTTATAAGGTGCTGTCAGGCAGGAGATCTCCATTTATGACACCCGTTCCCCTGTATTAGACCACATACATAGAGTTATTTCTGAGACAACCCTCTGTCATGCTGGAAATGTTGTAGATCTTGTTGTAGCAGTGTATGGAGTTCTGAAACCATGGCATGCACCATTGTCCATTCCACAATTCATGGTAGTCATGTCTAGTCCTAAATTTCAGTGAAAATAAAATTGAAAATAAATGATGTTTGTAGCAACTTAAGGGTAAAACCATCGATTACAGACTGAATGCAATGATGGTGATTAAAGCCGTCGGCTCCTCACATCATCATTCATTCCGCTGTTCATGTCATTGCGCCTGCTAAAGATGCATATACCCGTGGCAGAGGAGGATGTTATCTTGTTTAAAGGAAATCTACTATCACAATCAAGCATGACAAACCATTGACACTTTACTCATAGATCCAGGCACTGTAATTGTGGTAAACTTCTTATATTTGTTATCCATGGCCTCCTTTGCTCTAAAATCAACTTTCAAAATTAATCTAATGAGCCTCAAGGGCTACCTTTAGAATAATTTTAAAAGTTGATTTCAGAAGGAAGGAGGCCATGGATAACAAACATAAAAAGATTACAATAGTCACAATATCTGGATCTGTGAGTAAATGCCCCTGGTTTACCATGCTTAATTTTAATGGTAGATTTCCTTTAAAATACAGCAGGGGAGGAAGGGGACTACAATGTGAGGGAGACAAGGAGGACAAGGGCAACAGTGTAAGGGGGAGGGGGCCACAATGTGAGAGGGAGGAGGAGGAGGAGAAAACCACAATATAAGTTGGAGGGGGCCACAATATGAGGAGGAGAGGGGCCCCAATATAAGGGATGGGGGGTTCATTTAATAATACAGAGCACCTCACTACAGTAAATGAGGAAGGACCTCCGGTTTGGGATGCTTGATGAGCTTGACTCCTTTGACTCCTTCCCTTTAATTTTATTCCCCCTTTATGTAGCCTCTCCACAGTTGCCTCATTTAAAATACCACTCACATATAATGCACCTTTACTTTTTGTCATTTATTTTCTCTATTAGAGCTTTTATTCCTCAATAGTGTGACATAGAAACAGGATTGATCCACTGACATCAAGAAGTGCAAGAAAACATATACATATGTGTAAAATATCAGTGTCTGACGTCTTGCAGGAAGTACATCACCTATTATTATACAAGGAATTATTATTGTTGCAATTTTGACCTCTATATAAATAACATTATTGACCCATTATTATATTTACTACTGACAACTCACCTCTTGGTCTATCATGTTATATGATGAACTGCTCTAAAAGTTTACACAAACTAATGTTCAGATTATCGAATCATTGCAAAGTTGTTATTTTGATAAAGCCGCATATTATAAATAAAAATTTACATTTGGGTCAAAAACTAAAGTCTAGTGCTTTAAAATAAAACTATAAATGGAAGCACCAATAATGTATAGTAAATGTTTCAATTATTTCAATTTCTCTCATTTCTTTCACCATTAGGAGGGTCCAGCGGTGTCTCGGCTCCCGGCTCTAGACGCACTAAAATCTCTAAATCCATCAGGCAGAGATTACAATTCCATCATGTGCTCGGCCAGGGAAGTTACGGGAAAGTCGTGCTGGCAGAAAACACCTTGAGCCACCGACTATTTGCTGTTAAGATCATCAGCAAAAGAGCCCTGCTGGATGAATGCGATGAGGCTGAAGTGATGGTGGAGCGCCGAGTCTTACAGCTGGCATCTGGAAGCCCCTTCCTTGTCCACGCAGACTTTGCATTTCAGACCAAGGTATAATTGTCATCACAAGTCACCAAACTCCATGTTATACAATATATTTTACGTCATTTGTTACCTTTAACAAACTTCCTATAAATTTCTTCCATATTACAGAACCTTTTACTACTTGGGATGGAATACATAGTCTGCGGGGACTTTGACCAATTCTTGCAGTCGAAGGGGCGTCTTACCATCTCCAGTGCAAGGTGAGGATTTAGGATGAGAACAAAGCTGAATTCATATGTAATAAAAAAAATTATAGGTTATATGGTCTAGGATGACGGAAAATATGATTCAGCTAGTTATTATTGTAATTGCTTTTGTAATAGTTTGTAATTTTTTTAGCCTATATGACACATATAACAATAATTATTTTTCTGAAAAGGATAAAGAAACCATGTAGCTGCAGCATAACATCTACAACAGTCTCTCAATTCATACAAAAATGTTATATTTTATTGACTAAATTAAATGAAATGAAATAATACATTTTTTGTGATCATCAGGATGTTGCACTCATTTCTTATCTTCTTCCTTACAGATTCTATGCCGCGGAGCTCGTGTGTGGCATCCAATATCTCCATTCAAAGGGCGTCATTCACCGAGACCTCAAGCCCGAGAACATCTTGGTGGCTGAAACGGGCCATATAAAGATCTCAGATTTCGGTCTCGCACTTGTCAACATGCACGGAGACCGCACAGCCACCGAATACGCTGGGACTGCGGGATATATGGCTCCTGAGGTGAGAGGAATGGACAGAACATACATCACATCCCGCACTCTACAGACTGTTCAATTATAATGAAATTGAGAAAATATTGTTTTTGCTTACAAGATGTAAAGCTTTTTCTTCTCCTTTCTGCAGGTAGTGGCTGAGGAGGAGTATAGCGCCGGAGCTGACTGGTATTCATTGGGAGTCATCATCAATGAAATGGTTACCAGTTCATTTACATACCATCCATCTCTCTTTGATGAGAGCAACTCCGGCGCCCGGGACATCATTTTACAGGTCAGAATCAGACACCTACCTGAAGCTACATTACCTACACAGCTTATGTCTATGTGTACATGAATGTGTGGGAATGGTCCTGTGATTGCTAATTTGGCTACATAATAAGACTACATTACTGATAGAGCTTTAGTTTAGTTATAAACTAATCCATAATTAATCCATCATCTCTCTCTTTAGTCCTCGAAAGATGCAGCCAAACGCCTTGGGAAGTCAATGGGTAACATCAGAAAACACTCCTGTTTTTCAGTGTTATCAATGGGTCACGGTGGAAAGCACCTTAGGGATGCATCCTCCACAAATCCTTTGCTAGTAGAGTAAATCTACACAAATTGAAGCAATTTTATGTGGTTACATGCTCCTCAGCAGATAGGCTCATAGATAGAGGTCTATTATTTCTTTATAATTATCCAGTCTTTTATCTTATTATTTTATATTGTACTTAAAATTAGGACTGTAATAAGGATGACTTTTTTTGGTCTAGTTATGCCACCTAAGCCTTGTCGCAGCTAACACATTTCTATCTTGACACTCATGGAAGCAGCATGAGGGCCTGGAACGACCCGTTTTGTCCCGTGAGCGACAGGCCTTTTAAACGTTTTTCGTTTGTCAATCGAAAAACCTTAGGTGAGACACCACGGCCTATACAGTCAATCAGATCGCGAGGCGCCCTCCTGACCCCTCTGGCAGAAGCAGAAGCGGCAAATGAAGAGCCTGAACGAGGATCTCCGCTTGCACCAAGAAGTCATTCAGTCTACCATTCCAGACCATGGCTGATCTAGAAGACATTGGAAGACTCCATGAGGACGGCACCCACCCACGGCGATGGTAAGTGTCGCAGCGCGTAGGACCTAAGCGCTAAATCTTATTATAAGACATGTGTCAGAGAATTTATTTTTTGACACACCGTAACTACAATTTCCTCGCATCCCAGGAGCCCAGACCTAGGCTGTTCATGGCGTGAGTGGAAAGAATTAAATTTTTTAGTTGCGCGAGCTGGACGGCTTCATGAGGGGAGAAACGAGGAGGCCCGGATTTGTTTTTGTACCGCTAGCACATGTCTATAATAGTAACATCTGTATGGTACTAGATCTAAGATTGTACTCTGTCTATAGTACATGAAAAGTATACCGGTTGGATTTCACTCAAGTCCATGACAATACTGTCATAGGTTTGGGGGAAAAAAGGTGTGTAGCATGGCCGGTATTTAAGGGGTGGAAGGAGGCCCGGATTTTTTTATTTACATATAATGCCTTTTAGACTGTGTATAATCTTGTTTAAAAGGTCATTTGTTTTCCTCATGGTCCAGACTGCAATGTCCTGTGCTTATGGAGATAAAGACAGTATAATGCCGGCTATTAAGACGGTCGGAAGGACCGGTTGGTTTTTAATCATTTTTAATTTTAAACATGTAAGAGGTGTGTCCTTTTACTGTTACATTTGCTTTTTTACATGCTCATCGACTGGATTGTCCTGAAGCTATGGGAACCTCTCAATGAGGTGTGAGATTGGCCGGCATTAAGGGTGGTGGAGGATGGCCGGATCGTTTTTTTTGTCATTAAGTGGACAATCTTTTAGATGATTAGTAATACTATTTTAACAGGTTGTTTATTGTCCTATATGTCCATGACTGGCAATGTCCTGGCATGAATATGGAAATTAAAGTGTTGATTCCATTTTAGACGTTGTCTACAACTTTTTAACTTGACTGTAATTTTCTCATGTTCATCTACTGTATTGTCCGACTCTGTGGGAAAATGAGGGTGAGATGGGGCAGTGTCTATTTAAAGGGCTTTCCAACGGAAGTCGGCCCAAATCCATGGCTCGAGATCGAGTGGTACGACGACCCCTCGCTGATATCAGGATAATGGAAGCAGATGGACGTTATGACGTTATCGCCATTAATCTCTATGAGTTGACGGGAGATGCCTGATCGCGATCGTTATCTCGCGATCTGCAGGGGTGTCAGCACTGAGACCCCACAAATCAGCAAGTTATGACATCCACGTGCCCGTTAAGGAGTGAAAAGGAAGGCTGTTTTTTTTAAAAAATTGATGACGTTCTTGGTTTTATTTTTTTTACAGGTAAATAGATTCATAATGATTGTTTTATTTAATTAGCAGGTTCTGCATTAGCTACGCTCAGGATTCCCTGCTGGCCGCTCTCGCATCACAAATAGCCTAAATCTGGTATGGTATTGCATCTAGATGATAGAAGGTTTCTATCCATAAAACCACCCCAAAATACATAATATATATAATATATATATCTATACATATAATTATACTATATATAACATATATATATATTAGCATTTCGGATTATCGCGTTAATAATCCTAGTATACTGCTAAAAAATAACAATAAATCATGTACAACTTTTAACCCCTAAGCCACCACGGACATTGGGAATATCATGGGTGAGCTTCTGTTTGACCACCATGCGCAGTCCCAACGTATGTGGGATCGCACATGCAGCCAACCCTTGCACGAGCAGCGGGATGTGATAACACTTTAGGTGCCAAGGGTTTGCACTAAGAGGGTGTCCCAGCTTCTTCTCCCAGCGAATCTGCCACCCCCACCCAGAGATTGGAGGTGCCATCGTCTCCATGCAGCTCGTTCTCTCGGCGGTTCGATGAGGACCCTGGGCTGCTTTGGAACCAGCAGTGCAAGGGTCAACCTGATGCTGACAAGACTGTCTAATACATCAGTATGCCAGGTATTATTTGAACAGTGAATCATATGATCCCTTGTCAAGTCCAAGAGAGGGCGACAAAAAAGGGTGAATTAAAAATCACAACAAAACACTGAATCAAATACAGATAGATTTGTTTTTGCCGGGGAACCCCCCCCACCCACAATAAAAATGCTTGAACGGTTATACTTAACACAGTTATTGCGCCCCCAAATATAGTGGTTTTAACCTGCAACCATGTGAGTGATATAGTTTATTAAAATATATCCATTCTATTGGAGGTTTTACTGACCTATCTATGTGAGGAGTTAGAACAATGGGACCATAGCGCATGAAAATCTGTTCTCAACAAAATACGCAAATAGACGCTATTTCCTTCCGATCCGCATTGTGTAACCATACACAGCAGTTTGGATCACATGTGTGCGGGGATATCACTGCATTCAGGAGAAAAGAAACTATCGGAACACATATGATAGCACGACAGGCTATTATACGGCTGAGAAGACATGGGAAGACTCCATGAGGACGGCACATCCCCCACGGATGGTAAGTGGCAGCGCGTAAGACCTAAGCGCTAAATCTTATTATAGACATGTGTGAGACTTTATATTTTTTACACCGGTAACTACATTTCCTCGCACCCATGAGAGCCCAGCTCCTAGTGCTGTTATGGGTGAGTGAGAAATAAATAGGCGCGAGCTGGCCGGCTATGAAGGGGAGAAGAGGAGGCCGGATTTTTTTTTTTAACGCTAGCACATGTCTATAATAGTAACATCTTTATGGTACTATAGATAGATTGTTACTCTGTCTATAGTACATGAAAATATACCGGTGATTTCCTCAAGTCCATGACAATACTGTCATAGGTTTGGGGAAAAAGGTGTGAGATGGCCGGCTATTAAGGGGTGGAAGGAGGCCGGATTTTTTTTTTTTCATATTAATGCCATCTTTTAGATGTGTATTAATCTTGTTTAAAAGGTCATTTTATTTCCTCATGTCCATGACTGCAATGTCCTGTGCTATGGAGAATTAAAGTGCATAATGCCGGCTATTAAGAGGTGGAAGGAGGCCGGATTTTTAATCAATTTTTAATTTATAACATTGTAAGAGGTGTCTTTTACTGTTATTTTGATTTTTTTCATGCTCATGACTGGATTGTCCTGAGCTATGGGAAAATGAGGTGTGAGATGGCCGGCTATTAAGGGGTGGAAGGAGGCCGGATTTTTTTTTTTCATTAATGACATCTTTTAGATGATTATTAATCTATTTTAACAGGTTGCTTTATTTCCTTATGTCCATGACTGGAATGTCCTGTGCAATATGGAAATAAAGTGTATGATTCCCATTTTAAGAGGTGTCTATAACTTTTTTAACTTGACTTGTATTTTCTCATGTTCATTACTGTATTGTCCCGACCTGTGGGAAAATGAGGTGTGAGATGGCCGGTTATTAAAGGGCTTTTCCCACGAAGTTAGGCCCAATCCATGGCGAGAACGAGTGGTCCGACCGACCCCTCGCTGATACTCAGACTAATGGAGCAGATGGCCACGTATGACCGTTCTGCCCAATTAATCTCTATTGAGTTGACGGAGATCGCCGAGCGATCGTTCTCGCGATCTGCAGGGGTGTCAGCACTGAGACCCCCACAAATCAGCAGTTATGCCCTATCCCGTGCCTTCCTTTAAGGAGTTAAAGGAGGCTGTTTTTTTTTAAAATTGATGACGTCTCTTAGATGTTTTTAATTTTTTTTACAGGTAAATAGACTTCATAATGATTTTTTATAATTACTGCAGGTTCTGCATTAGCTCACCTCATGTTCCCTGCTGGCTGCTCCTATCACAACATAGCTAAATCTGGTCATGGTTATGCATCTCAGATGATAGAAGGTTTTTATACCATAAAACACCCAAAAGGGGATGACTCAATGCACAATTCTCTCCAGGAAGAGAAAGCAGCACTCCAGAACGTTTAATGTGATTTATTCACCTGGGGTACAGGATGCATATTGTACAGGTGAATAAATCACTTTAAACGTTCTGGAATGCTGCTTTCTATGGCCAGCAGCAGAGTGGCTCACAAATAATAAACTATGTATTTGCCTTCCGGTGCTCCCCGCACACAGCTCCTCTTCTCCTCGTGGCTTCCAGGGCCTTTCTGGCAGTGGGGGCAGAGGCATGTCTAGGTGCTCTGCCCGCACACAAGCTTTGTGCGGCAGTGTTGTTGCCGCATGATGTCATAGTATGCGTGCGATTAGAGAACATAGAGGTGCCTCTGCTCTCACTGCCAGAAAGACCCTGGGAGCCACGGGAAGAAGAATTTTGTTCAGTACGGTATGATACGGTAGTTGATATTGTATATATAGTCAGTTTCTTTTTATCAATTTATAACTCACTAGCAATTTATGGTTTTAGGTCCCATATATGCTGCGTTATTTCCTTTGCACTATTATTTCTTTTATGACTATTTTTTGTGTGGATTCACCACTTTGGCAGCGTGCTTAACACCTCCATATATACAGAAGTGTGGTTTGAGGCTCTGCTGGTGATCCCATTACCCTAAATAAGGTTATATGCATTGAAACAAGTGGGCCATAGGTGGTGAGCGAATATTTAGGTGTTCATGGTGTGAACCTCGTACTTACCGTGAGGTGCCGTCCTCTGTGCGGCCTGATAGATGCAGGAATTGCTGTGCAGGTGATGAGTGATGTCGCACGTAGGTCACAGGTTGCAAAGGCACCTGATCAAGGGCTGGCGGGCACATGATAACATCCTCATACTTTGTTTGCACCGCAGCTCATTCATCTTTCCAAGATGAAGAAGGCTCCAGTTGGAGTTAGGCAAGTATGAATTTATAATTTTTTTTATCCTTAGACAATGGGGGCAATGTTACTATTCGGTGAGTGAGGGTGACAATAAACATGGGGGACACTGTGAGCTGGCTACTGTGAGGAGCACTGTGATCTGACAATTTTGGGGAGCACTGTGAATTGCTTCATTGTAGTTGGGGACAGGCAGTCGGTCAGGACAAGCAGCATGGGATCAGAGTTGGGGATGTTGTGGAAGGTCTGGGCAGGTGGCAAAGGATCAAAGTCAGGAACAGGCAGTAGGAAACAGCTTTCTCAGAGGCATATAACACAAAGATCCGGCAGGGGAACAGGAAGGGGCCGGGAATTTAACAGAATGGGTAGCCGGCCAGCACCAATTATAGGTGCACTAGCCCTTTAGATCTAAGAATGCCGGCGCGCGTGCCCTAGGAGGAGACCACTGCTGGAAAGCGGACGGGTGAGTGAGGCTGCAGCAGGGAAGAGGGGGGAAAGGGAGTGAGATCGCAGGCGCACCCGTGACAGTAATCTTGGTTCTGGTAACATATCCAAGTAGTAATCTTGGTTCTGGTACTGTACACACAAGAAGTATGGTTTTTCCTGGATGCTTGCTTAGCTTTAAGGGGAATAGAAGATTTTTATACCATAAAACACACAAAATATATATATATATATATATATATATATTTATCTTTCTATATATATATATATACACATATATATATATTAGGCATTTCTATTATCGTATAATCCTAGTATATGCTAAATAACAATAAATCTGTAACTTTTAACCCCTTAAGCCACCACGACATTGGGGAATATCATGGTGAGCTTCTGTTTGCACCACCATGGCAGTCCCCAACGTCATGTGGATCGCACATGACAGCCAACCCTTGGCACGAGCAGCCGGGATTGTGATTAACCCTTTAGGTGCCAAGGGTTGCACCTAAAGAGGTGTCCCACTTCTTCTCCCAGCGATCTGCCACCCCCACCCAGAGTATGGAGGTGCCAATCGTCTCCATGGCAGATCGTCTCTCGGGGTTCGATGAAGGACCCTAGGGCTGCTTTGGACCCAGCAGTGCAAGGGTCAACCTATGCTGACAGACTGTTCTAATACATCAGTATGGCAGTGTATTTATTTGAACAAGTGATCATATGATCCCTTGTTCAAGTCCAAGAGGGGGACAAAAAAGTGGAATAAAAACACAACAAAACACTGAATCAAATACTGAATAGATTTTTTTTGCGACCCCCCCCCCCACAAAAAAAGCTTGTAACGGTTAAACAACAAGTTATTGCGCCCCCAAATATAGTGTTACTGCAATCCTTGAGTGGTATAGTTTTTAAAATATATCCACTCTTTGGAGGTTTTTACTGCCCTTCTATATGAGGAGCTTAGCCAATGGGACATAGCGCATGAAATCTGTTCCAACAAAATACGCCAATAGACGCTCTTTCCTTCCGATCCGCATTGTGTACCCATACAGCAGTTTGTGATCACATGTGGGGATATCACTGCATTCAGGAGAAACTAGGTAACAAACTATGTATATCACATACAGGCTATTATACGGCTGACAGCCAGTCAAGTCGAAAGTGGTAGATACCCCAACTACCACACGCATTTATACCGGCTTTTCAGAATAATCTGCATCTGAGGAAAGTCATTCTGACCGAAACCTTATGTATTGAAGTGGATTGTCATAAGAATAAAAGATTAGATTGAGTGCCATCTTCTATACCTTCATGTAAATATGGGGTTGGGATCCTAGTTTGGCACCATCAAGAACCATAAGGAGTGGTGAGGATTGAAATTCCTACAAAACTTTTGAAGCTCCCCCAGTGGGATAGGACACAGCCACACATGCCCCTCCAGTAGATAGGACACAGCCACACATGCTCCCCCCCCCACCCCCGGTAGATAGGACACTGTCACACATGCCTCCCAAGTAGATAGGACACTCCCACACATCCCCCCCCACAGTAGATAGGATGCCCCTACACATGCCCCCCAGTAGATAAGTAAACACGGCAAAGCAAAAAAGCATAATAAAAAAAATGAATACTGACCTACTTGCGCTCCCTGCAACCGGCTTCTCCTTAATCCTTCTTTTCAGGGTGCCAGCTTATACCGCCATCCACACCTTTTTATGACCCAGGCACCATCACCTAAGCAACGATGGGGGTGACAGCGCCTGGGTCGCTGAAAGGATGCAGGCAGTAGTAACAGTAGCTGGCATCCAGCAATCAGTGTGCATCTTAGAGTCTTAGACATACACAGCGCCAAACGCTGTTGAGGGCAAGGAGTTGGAGTGCAGCTCAGGAACATCTAGTGGCCGGGTCCGGGATTGTAGTTTGACGATTACCTTCATGATGGCGGCCATGCCTGAGTCGCATCCTCCACTATTCTTGTCCCATTCTGGATGTGTTAGGCAGCAGCACAGTAGCTATAGGAGCATCTGAGGACCCTCTTCAGAGTTGCTTAGTGTCGATGAAAGGTTGATTGATGGTTCTCTCTCGATATTAAGAGGATCAAGCTGGGTTATATCAGAATCATTCCCACAGTCCTGAAGTGTGCCCTTGGTTATATGGTGTAAAGAATCTATTCAGATGTATACATTTTGTTTTCACAAATGCTCAGTATCTACTTACTACACTTACAATTACTACAGTTCAGACAAAAGGATAGCTGGAAGCATAGCTGCCTTCCGGTGGGAAATGCAGGGACCTCTATCTCTAATTTTTATTAATTTTGTGCTTACCAAGCATAAGCTAAGGCCTGTACTTTTACCACAAAAACTGGAAAAACTTGTTGACTTGGGGTGGGAGCCTAGGGTGGGAAATGCAGGCACTACAATTTAATAAAATGCCCAGAACTCCCCCCTGTCCAGCAGAAGAGTTCCCCATTAGGAGTAACCTGTCCAGCAGCAGTACCCCACTTTCGGGATAAAATATCCAGCAGCAGAGCCCCCCTTTAGGTGTTATCTGTCCAACAGCAACAACCCACCTTTAGGGGTAAACTGTCCAGCAGCAGAGCCCCCTTTAGGGGTAAACTGTCCAGCAGCAGAGCCCACTAGGGGTAAAATGTCCAGCAGCAGAGTGGCTCACAAATAATAAACTATGTATTTGCCATCCGGTGCAACATGATAAAATCAGTACTTGCCCTCCGGTGCTCCCCACAGGATGCAGGTGATGAGAGATGTTGCATGTAGGTCACAGGCTTTTAAGTCGCCGGCTGCGTTTATTGCCTGGCGTAGAATAAATGCAGCGCAGCATCCTGCTTCCGCCTCTTGATGTATCCCGCTGTGACTATGCATGAGCACCAGCGTATGATAAATGTCTCCCTATATGTTAGTATCATGTGAGCTTATATTGGCACTATATGCTGGTAATACATGTGCTGATATTACAAAAGAACTGTCCAAATGAAATTCAGGTGGCTCCCACTTTCCATTTTGCCTCGGGCCTCATTCACTATAAAACCTAGTCTTGCATGGAATATACAATACAATAATTTACTGATAATTGAGGATATGAATGTCTTCGGTCCAATGAAACCATTACTGCACGGTCAGTACAGCCTGTGTTTTCCTTAGAACTATCCTGGAGCTTAGCAAAAATTTTGTTCTTTCAGGAGAATGGAAAATGGATATAATTCAATTACCACTTCTAGATTATGCAATCGGATTGCTTTCCCACTGCTGCATTACACTTGCCAACATAAACAATAATAGCAAAAAATATTCATTCACCCAAAGTGGAGATTTCCAAGAATCCTGGCGTATGTCGCCACACAGATACTAGAGAAACAACATCTGACCTGAATTAGCATGCTGTTAACAGGCCGACATTTGTGGAACAAATATTTTGGAGAGCCGTCGTGTCTGTAAACAGCTTGTATTATTGCAGAATTCAATCAGCTGAGATATTCAATGTCTCATTCAAGAAAAGTTTCCGTCATCTTGGTGGGGATACTTTATTGTATTCATCTGTAGTTGTTCTCCTTAGGTATTCAGGAAACATTTCCTTCTCTGCTCTTTTGCCCTTGAATTGATCTTCTTCCATCAACTCTCCCTATCACAAGCTGCGTCAAGCGCTTGTAGTAAACCCTCCTGATATATATAGACATTGAGGCCTCCTCATATATACTGCGTGCAGCGTCCTGCCTAGCATAGTGCCATAAGATGTGCCAGTTCCTGGCTATAGCTCCCCCACTTCTTGGCAAGGGGCATCACACTTCACGCCCCTCCATGCGTAATGGGGAATAGTCACAATTCCTGGTTGTACTTCAGGAATTACTACAATTTCAAGGCTTGTACGCCAGAAAACTCTGATAAATCCCCCAGTGATTATCACTACAGCCTTGCAGCGCTGGGGTCCTGGGTTGAGGTCCCATCCAGGTCAACATCTGCAAAGAGTTTGCGTGGGTTTCCTCCCACACTCCAAAAAAACCCCAACATACTGGTAGGTTGATTAGGTTGTGAGCCCCATGGGGACATGGACTGATTTGTGAAGCTCTGTGCAGCGCTGCTGAATCTGTTGGCGCTATATAAATAAAGGAATTATTATTATGTATAGTTAGAGAGGACCTGTCACCAGATTTTGACCACCCTGACTAACAATATTTGCCGATAAAGGGTTACAAGTCCTCCCGATATCACCTAAAATTAGCTGCCAGTGGAGCACTGTACCTTAATTACAGATGTTTTTCTGATATGCAAATTAGATTTTGTGACTTATGCCTGTTGTTTGTGATTCTTCTCCTCTCTCAGGCTGGCAGTGAACCACGCCCCATTATTATGACTGACAGCCTTGTACTTAGGGACCGACTGGTAATATTCAACTACAGACATATAAAGCTCTATGTACAGATGGGAAATATTGTGTCCATTTTTTTTACACGGTGCCTTTAGTTACATCATCACAGGACCTTTAGCCTTCTAACAATAGCAAACTGTACACCATGTTTGTGATCACATGAAATCACAGCAGCCTCCGTTCATGGAGGCTGCTGTGACTTCATGTGGTCAGATACATGTATGGGATACAGTTTGCTATTACGAAGAGGTTAAAGTACCTGAGATGATGTCACTCTGGTCACATTACATGAACTGTGACCAGTAAGGAGGCTTAAGTAGATGGGAGGGGCCGGACGAGCAGGACACACCCTCTGATGCCAGGTAATGTATGTTGTTTAATGTATGTATTAGAGAGAGTGCAGATGGTCTTAGTGTGGGTGTGAAATTTTAGGCATCTGTGTATGTCTGATGCTAACATCTCTTTTCAGACATTTATTTTCTCCCCTTTTTTTCTTAGATACACCCCACATGTCTTTGTGATCAATTGTGGATTAGTTTGTGAATATTTACTGTGTGATACTGTGCATTCATGAATAAAGTTATGCTTTTACATATATTCCGTATGTGATTTCTTATTGAGGGCGGTTCCAGGATGGCCAGGATGCACTAGACATCTTACCTGACAGGGGAAAGACTAATTAGCATATTGGTACCAAAACCAATGCCACTGATTGCTTGGAAACAGTGGAGGCTACAGGAACAAATCTGTAAAGTGACACATGGAATCAAAGGGGGGCATCTGTCATGTGCCAATTGTCTGGCATACAGGGCATAAAAGAGCCACATTTCCTGACACACACCCTCATGTCACTTTTTTGAAAAGTCTTGTGTTACCATATTTGGACACCCATAACCTTTTCATAGTGTGGTATACGTGGCTGGATAAGGTGTTATTTTTTACATGACTAGATGATAATTTTGTTAACACAATTTGAACAACTGTACCACCTAATGATCACTTTTTAGCAATTTTTTATGGGAGGCAAAATGACATTTTTATGTTTATTTATCTGGATACATTTTTGTTTATTTATCTATGGGTTTTGGGGAATTTTTACTACTATTCATTTTTATTTTTAGATTTTTTTTTTACTTAATTTCAGACCCCCTCGGAGCTTTAATTGCTTATCAACTGTATTGCAGAATATATTGGGGCACATTAACTCGTGAGGAGTTCACAACGGTCATGCACTGTGCGGCGATTCACTAAGATCGTGCACCCGATATCCTGCATGTGTCGCTACCCCGCTCAGGTCCGATGGAGTTCACCTTCTTCTTCCTGGTGCATGTAAGTGCTTGATCTTGCGACACAACTTGAAAGTTAAATCCTGTGCTCAGTCCGATTCAGTTGGATCTTCCGATGGCACGCCCTCCGATTTCTGTCGCTTGAAAGCTGTGCAGTAGCGCCAAATTTCGATCACGTGCGACACAATCCCCTGTTAAATACCTGTCACAGCCATGCAAAACCCGAAAATGGCGGAAAATCCAACCGCAAGTCCAGCCGCAGACCCTTAGTAAATAAGCCCCAGTGAGTTTACTGCCTCTATATATGTATAACTATATAATATGATGTTACCAATTACTGAGCGACTATGGTAATAGTCAGCTGGTTTCAGGCCTCTTCGCTGTTAATAAAACAGTCACACAAACATAACACATAACCATTTATTATGTGCAAAATACATAATACAATTCACAATACAAAGAAATCCAGAGACTTGTCTATTGTACTAAGCTGACCTTACAAGAGCACAATGGCCTCGTTTCAACTTAAAAAAAAAACAACACAATTTTGTTTTTAATACATTTTTTTGTTCCTTAAAAAAACTTTTTTTTAAACTTTTTCATTTATTTTAAAAGCAACCTACATAAAATGAAATAACTTTAAATAATTAGTGTTCACTTTCATGAAGTCATACAAGTATCTTGTACAATCTAACAGAATTACAGGGGTATGGACCTGCAAACCCGTTTCAAGATTTCTCTCTATAACTCCACCATTGTCTGGGCCAGCAGACTAGTACAGTACTGTTACACAATATTATATCAATCAATGCCGTTCACTACGTTCTATTGCCTCGCCTCTACCCTATCATATTGGAGGACATCTGTCGAGCACGTACAAAGACCTTGTCATTGCTGGCTATACATGACTTTGGTTGGGGGAATTAAAGGAAATCTACCACCAAGATGAAGGATTGTAAACCAAGCACACTGACATACTGGTATGTGCCCCCTCTGGCAGTATATGTTCTTCTTTTATCTTTTAATGCCCTGGTTTTTAATGAAAAAAAAAGGCTTTTAAAATTATGCAAATGAGCCTTAGGGGCTCCAGGCCTCATTAACACCTATGGAGCCGAGAGCGCCTTAGGCTCATTTGCATAATTTTAAAAGCCTTTTTTTGTAAAAAAACAGGGAATGAGATGATAAAAGAAGAGCAGATCCTGCCAGAGGGGGCACACACCAGTATGTCAGTGTGCTTGGTACCTTCATCCTGGAGGTAGATGTCCTTTAAAGCAGTCCTATCCGGGAATTTAATTTCTTTAATCATATTTCATCTCTTTTTACTTGTTAGCTTTCTGCAACTACACATTACTCAACAGAAAATGAAAATCTTTCTAAAATACTTTGTGCTGTGGGCAAGATCTCTGCTTGCGGTCAGTGAATACAAACACCCGGCGGTGCACTTTTATGAGCAGAACCCATTCAGGAAATGTTTTCTGCATTCTCCATTCACTGACAGAAAGCAAAGATCTTAAAAACTCAACTTTTGTCAGGATATTTTCTTAGAGCTAGTTAAAAATATCTTACATTCAATTACCAAAATACGGTTTTATCCTCCTGTCTGTCTGGTAGTCCCCTTAGGTCACATACAGTACATATGACTGGTGGGGAAGGGGCATTTTAGTCGGGGTGGGTACAGTAGTCATACATGGACCTAGAAATATATACTTCCAGATATCTTTCCCTGGTTTTGCTGCCTGATGATTTTCATACAAAACCACAGTAAAACTTTTATTACCCCATTGGGAGTGATGAAAACAATCACTGATTTAATAAGCCATTCGCAGTTTCACGTAAACACCATAAACACAGCGGTAAGTGACATTTTTTCCACAATGTGTGTATGGGATATGAATATGATACATACATATAATACCTAATGTGTGCAGATGGCCTTAGGGTAACAATGGAAAGTGGGGAAATCCAATTCTAACGGTGTCCATACTGGACTATACTGGTGTTGTTATAGTAATAAAGTTATATGTGCACAGACTCCATTTTCTCTGTGTTCTGTACTTTAGTATGTACTGGACTATACCCTAACGGTGTAGACATGAAAAGCATCTCTCCACCTGATATATCGTATGTAATCCTTATGGACACATTTAATGCCTTGGAATGCTAAACCACCTAGATGTCCTTATGGAACGTCCTGGGGGGGGGGGGGAATTTAAAAAAACAAACCAAAAAAAAATACAACTTATCAGAAGATGGTCTTTGCTGCTCCTGTGGAGCACATGTGCAGTGAAGCTGGGATACAGCGCTCTGGCTTCACACATGTCTTTCAGTAAAAGTTATGGCTTTGTTTTTATAAGTTACCTCAGATCCTATAGTCTTCCTACAGGGATATTTAATGCATTAATGGAAAATCTGATTCATATATACATGATATACAAGGTTCAGGTTTTTTTCCTGTGTGGTAATTGTTGGCATACGGAGCAGATTTTTCTATATGCCTCATGTCAGTTTTGTTATGTGGATTTCATTTGGATTTCTATCACTGAACTCAAATAAGCAGATGAAAAAAAAGTAAAATTCTGCACTGAAATTTGCACCAAGTTATGTAGATTTTCCCTGCAGGTTTTGAGGGCTATAAGACAGTTCTATAAGGGAATGCTGGTGGTCTAGTGACCTGTTGGTATTCCTTAAAGGGGTTGGCCACTTTACCTCATGATTTGTGTGTTAGTATGGGGGACAGGATATTAGGTAATTTACCAATATACCGTATATACTCAAGTATAAGCCGAGCCCCCAATTTTACCACAAAAACCTGGTACAACCTATATTTTTTTTACTCAAGTATAAGCCGAGTTTGGGTTTTCAGCACATTTTTTTTGTGCTAAAAAACTAGGCTTATACTCGAGTATATATGGTACATCGATGAAACGTTTTGTACTACTCTTTTAATAAGTAAGGTGAAGCCTCCTGTCTTTTATGATTTTATTCATGTTTTTAAGTTGTTTTCAGTAAAGGTGTAATTTTAACACAGAATAACAAGCCTGGACGATGGAATCCCTACTTTTTTTTGCCTCCTGTCCTTCATCAGTCAGACATTCCTGTCCATAAAATGGAGGCAGATGGAGGGTCATGTTATCATCGCTAACTGCCCTTATATATCAAAAGAGTAGTGCAAAACTTTTAATAGATGTATATTGGTAAATGACTTAATATTCTGCCCTCCCCCCATTTATACACATATTACAGAAAACATGAGGTAAAGTGGCCAACTCTAGTTGAGAAGTTATCCCCAATCCACAGTAGCGGATAACTCCCTAACGGGAAAGGGCCGACAGCTGAGACCCCCACTGATTATGAGAACAGGACCCTCCAGCAATTAGGAAAATGGGGGGGGGGGGGTCTTACTAATGCGTGCAGCAGCTGGTCGAACATGCCCCCTGCCATCCATTCAGGTGTAAAGGATGATAGCTTATCGTGAGAAGGTACAAGGACAAAGTAAGCTATAACTGGTCCGGCAGCTATACTACCCGCCCAGCTGAGATGATTAACTGTCTAACAACCAGATTGTCAGCTTTTATGTATTCAACACCCCCCGCTCTGCAGAAATATTACATTCAGATGTAGAAGTTTAGTAAGTTAAGTCTTCTTCAGAAAGGGCTATGGGAGTAATGCCTCCTGACTAAGCGTCAGCTCATATACAACTATTACTTCATTTTGCAGTCATTGTATTTCACTTTCGAGTAATCCCTCAGCGATATCTTTCCTGCCGTATGTAACAGAATCCTTCTGGCAGCCAAAACACAGGAAAGATATAAAACACACGTACATAAAACCCTTCAAAAACACCGAATATAGCAAACACTGCCTATGACAACAATTGTTATATACCCATTACAACATATAGATGTGATGCTCTAGAGCCAGCAAGAGATAACATGTTCTTATATATTAAATGTTAACTACTCATGCACTTTTATGAGTTATATGTAAAATAAACAGTTTTCCCGAAACTGTCTTACGACTCTCTAAGAAATATATCTAGAATGAAAAACTATTAGGATTTTTTTTTCCTTTACCATAATAACATTGTATTCCTACTGTGATGCACTGCATCCAACAGTGTAGTCAAACAAATGCTGGTGACAATGAGATACTTCCAGCAATATTATATGCACTTAAGTAGTGTACAGTCTACTACATACTCAACATCAGATGAATGCACATTGAAGAGATCTTGGACAATACCTTGGATTGTTGCACAGTATTACAGTGTAAGTGTCTTCATAGGGCACTACAGGTTATATATACATATGCACACATATATATACTGTTATGCCAAGGGAAGAGCATGACAAGGGGATTGAAAGACATTTCACATGTCATGAACTGACCCTTTTATTGAAGGGAATTTATAAGGAATTTTTACCAAGAAAAATTGCAGACAGTATAAGAAAACAGTCATGTTCAACTCTATCTTTGAGTATGTCCTTAGCTTCAAGCTTAAAAATTAATTGATGTATCTTCCAGAATTGTAGTTTCTCCAAGTTCACTAGAAGTTTTTTCACACTGCTGTGCATTGAACTAAAGCCACTACCCTCTGCTCTGAGTGAATGCTGTAGTATTCAACAGAAACTTGCTACAGCTATTACTCAGAGCAGGGGCTTTGTAGCAGCTCAATGCATAAAGCTGAGTGGTGGAAGGACATGCCCCCAGTGTACATGTAGAAGCTACACTCCTGGAATATAAATGCATTTTACACAATCCTACTAAAAGACACACAACCTCCAGCGCCAATACCTAACTCTGTCTGGAGCTTTGGGTGAAAACAGATTTTAGACTTCCTTTAAGTCCAAGGTTACAATTCATACAATACTGACGTCATAAAATAACCAGTGATTTTGGCAATGAAACAGAAATTCAGATCATATCCCTATTACTAGTCTGGGTAATACGGGAAGGGATTCTGGATACAGATACCAATGTCACTCAAATCTGTGAATTATATAAAAGTGGTTTCCATGCACAAATTTGTTAGATCAATTTTGAGGGAAGATGTTTCCTGAACAATAAATCCACAAGAACATGGGTTAAATGACCATAAGCACTACTCCTTACTGGATGATGGGAGTTGTGGTCCCTGATTGCTGTTCCATTTATAGCCTGTGGGCTGATAGAGGCAGTCAAGATGTGGTAAGAAAACCATTGACTGGGGAGAATGGTGCAATAAAATACTATGCATTACCCAATGTGAAATCCCAAGAAACGTACACATTACAGTACTGATCACAATTTTCCCATACCCCCCTGTTTTCATATACATTAATAGTGGTGAAGGATATCCTTTTCTGGGAAGTGCTTTGTGATACTAAAGCGGACGGAGAGGAGCTTTTTACCAACTGCTTTCTCAAACTGCGCTGAAAGGGAAAGTAATGGTGGCCAAGTAATGGTGGTCACCAACTGAGGGGCATACATGAAAATGGAAGTCTATATAAACAATTGGGAACTGGAATGGAACTTCCATGCCCCAGATTCCTCCTCACTATACGACCACAATGAGTCAAAGATTGGGTGGAACTGGTCGAGCATGCTCCGTTCAACTCATTCTCCAAATCTAATAGGCAGAAGGGTGTACAGCGCTCATACTGTCTCATGACATCACCAGTGATGCACATGATCAAACATATTGGTTCTTATTGATGCCTTCAATTGGAAATAGAAGTTAAAATAACACACATATAAAACAAGGAGTCAATGTCTTAAAAAAATACATAAAATATACATCATAGAAAAGACTCCATCACTAAAGTATATTACAAAATAACAGTACAGACGTGGGCAGGTCCTTGTTCCTCAGGGCATTTACATGTATGAGAGGAGTTGTGTGTATTCGATGGACAAACCATAATATCAGTGCCTATTTTCATGAACAAGACCACCCTCTCTATTCACAATTAAAAAAAAAAACAAAAAAACCCGTTTAATAAAAAAAAGAAAATCCATAGGCACAATACTTCTGTCTTTCAGTACTGTCCATGGAGACAATGGCTACATCTTCTTGCCTAAACAATCACTACTAGCCTATCAGTACAAATGTCCACTGCTCCAAACTTTCATCAAAGACACCATTGGCACGCATGATCCAGAACATCTGAATAGTGGAAAGCTGTTTCCATGTAGATCTTCACTTGAGCACAAATTGGCTACTATTATCCACCGTGTAAGTGTTCAGTAGCACACAATGCCCGATAGAGGAAGATTCCATCTCTGGGGGCCTCCCAGACTTTCTGAGTGCAAAACTAGCCATTGTGGAACTAAAATCCAGCTCCTAAAAATCTGCATCATCTTCATTGTTATTGTCATCGTTACTGTCATAACTGATGATCCCCTGAGGGTCATTATTGATGCGCTTATAGACAAAATGAAAGACTTGGAGGTTTGGTCGGCTGTGAAGCTCGGCTTTGATCTTTTGTGGGTAGGTGTCTTCACTTAGCTGCTGCCAGGTGTCGTCAATATAAAGGAAGAGGCCGTAATTTTCGGGATCCTTTACGTTAAATCTCTGTGCACACATCTGGCAAACATCATCTGTAGTAGTGTAGGGTTTAACTATAAGAGTCTTGCCCGTACACCCACTGTCCACCTCCTGCAGGGCCACCCTCAGGTAGTTCTGTAAAAAAATAAAACAATGGCATGGACAATGTCAATGATTGGTATTGTAATAAAGGATAAATGATTTGGGTTATCCATGTGATGGTATAACATCACATTGGTTGACTTAAATTTGGCTCATTTAGGAAATCTGTAAGTAAGGGTAGGTTGATATGGCTGTATTGGGTCGGTAAAGATTTTTGGTGTATCAGCCACGTTACCGGCCCAACCATAGAGCATCTGTTTTCCCTCCTGAACTTGGCTCAATTTTAGGGTTACGACCCTCCAATTATAATATGTGGGGTACCTGAAAGTCATCAATGGACGGAATGGTCCTATTTGTAGTCCTCCTCTTGTGCCATTGTTTTAATGTATCTCTGGTCTCTGAATTTAGTAATCGCGCTGCCTGCTCCTCCTGGAAATTCTTTATCAAGGATAGGGCTCCATAGGCGCTTGTCAAGTAGTAGCCTCCTAGAAGTAAATCACAGGAGCTATTTTAACACCTTAAATTCACACTAGCAGAACAGCGTACTTGTATCTGAGCAACCATACTTAAACATTATGTTTAACACATTGGGGTAGATTTATCAGAAGTCGCTTTCATTTCCCCACAGCTGTTTATAAAATTGAAGCTGAGCTTTGATTGGTTTCCTTGGGCAACTAGAACAGTTACCTCCGAAACGTATAATAAATCTTCCGCATTATGTTGTTCCCATTTTAATCCTTATGCTAATGAAGCAGTTGGTGCACCAAGGTCATGTCCTCAGTAGAGATAAGCCGGATTGATGTCCACGTTCGACATCAAGAGTCCTCTGGTCAATCATTGCTATGGCTTGTAGCAATGAACCTCAATTTGCCAGATTGGTTCAGCCACCAATCTGGAATTATTTCAGGGTTGGGTGACCGAACCGGAAACACGAAACATCACTTTGTTCATCTCTAGTCTTCAGCACCTGGAGCACCACTATTCCTGCCTGGACAAATACCCTTTCCATAAGATAAGTCAGAGATTTGTCTTCTGGGAATCATGAGGCGATAAAGGAATAAGTGATTTAGACAGGAATAGCAGTGCTTCTGGGAAACCCAGTCACACTAACTGCCTCATTAGCATATGGATTGCACTGGGAATATCTTGGAAATGGCATAATGGAGAGAAATAATAATAAAGTAGTGTTGGAAATCACAGTGCACTTCTCTACAAAATGCTGCCAGCAGATTATAACACTCTGGGAAGGTTGTGGACTCTTAAAGAGACCTTGCAGGACAGAGTAAGTTAAATGAAGAAAAATCACAGGGCTGCTCTTACTTCTGTCAATTTTTTCTGTTCTGTCATAAAAGCAGAAGAATGAAAATAATAACTATTAAAATAAATAGTTTCGGATATGATGAGCACTATACAGCACATAATGGACCTCTCTGGTCTTTTGGGTTCCCACAGCAGTATTTGTTAATTTGCCAGGAAGAAGGTTTATTCAGTGCCCTATATATTTTATATACATCTGTCTGATGTTACTTTATCTCTGGATGCCAGACCTGTACTATTTCTCTACGTCACAGAAACTATTTCTATTTGTAGTCTTTGGGGAGATAAGTGCAGGAAGCAGGAGAGGGCTCCCGGGGTTATCTGAGACGTACAACTCACTCAGCAGGATGGAACAATTTAGTTTAACTTGACCATAATAACATAGGAATTCTGAAATGGAAAAACCATGCAGTAGAAAAAACAACATTACACAGTGAAATAACACGTGCAGCATATTCTTCATCTACGGGAAACGACCAATGTTACTATTATGTGCTATTACTATCATTATTACTACACCACTTTCACCAGTATCCACACCATTTACATATCAAGTGCACATTATTCATGAAAAACACTCAGCTGACAGTATATATTTATGTATACAGTATATATATAAGCTGTATATTACCTTCTCCATGTAGTAGTGATGGGTCCAGCAATTCCATCATATATTCGATTTCAGTGTCAATTTCCAGCATGTCGCACTGAGCAATGACGTAAGTTAGTACTGGCAAAAAGTCGTCAGCGCCATACATCCTCCCTGGTTGAGACAAGAAAATCATGATTACTATAGATGTGAGAAAAATGGCACCAAAATATAGAATAAAATAATAAATCTGAGTAAAGTAAAGACTAAATGTTCCCATACACTTCAGCTGATCCTCACAACCCTGTATCATACACATACATAGTCATGTCATCCCACTGCAATACCAGGCACCACCACTACTCAATGTCAGGCACTGTGCCTGAGAAAACTTAGAGTTCTCACGGATTTATCACGAATGATAAATGGGAATGCTGAATGTTATAACTTCACCAATATAATAAATCTAAAATTGTTCCCTAAATGTTATCATTATGGACATCTCTATAAATTAATATGAACTTTTCTAGTAAACTAAGCTAAAATACACCCAATTGGGGAGATTTATCAGAAGAGTCTGAGAGCAGAATTGTTCTAGTTGCCCATGGCAACCAATCAGAGCTCAGCTTCCAATGTCCCACAGCTGTTTATAAAACTACAGCTGCGCTCTGATTGGTTTCCATGTGCAACTGGAACAGTTTTACCTCAGACATTTCTGATAAACCTCCCCAAATGACAATTTACTAGGTGGATGGCCATAAATTGGGCCTTAGTTAGGCAGCCGAGTATGGCTTCCTTTATGGCACAGAATCCATAGTATAGGATTGGGCCGCACTGTACCCACTTATGACTGGTATCTCTGTAGCAAATTGGCACCTTGAGGCTCCATAGTGTGAATCCATAGGAACTCTTTATGGTGCCGTAGGTGTCTCTTGTTGCACACGGGCTGTCCTAGGCACCAGTGTTGTTTGTAGCTACTAAAATGTGACAAAAATATGTTCTGGAAACTTGAGCTTTAAATATAAGTGAAAAAAAAATATCACATGATCCGAAGTTATTGTGAGAAAAGTGCCTATGCTGTACACAATCCAGTATATTGGCCATATGTATTGAGCCTATTGATAGACTATGCTGTAAAGTGTACAGAATCCAGTATATTGGCCATATGTATTGAGCCTATTGATGGACTATGCTGTAAAGTTTACAGAATCCAGTATATGGCCATGATGTATTGAGACCTATGATGGACTATGCTGTAAGTTTACAGAATCCAGTATATTGGTCCTATGTATTGAGGCTTTTTTGATGGACTATGCTGTAAAGTTTAAAGATCCAGTATATGGCCATATGTATTGAGCCTATTGATAGACTATGCTGTAAAGTGTACAGAATCCAGTATATTGGCCATATGTATTGAGCCTATTGATGGACTATACTGTAAAGTTTACAGAATCCAGTATATTGGCCATATGTATTGAGCCTATTGATGGACTATGCTGTAAAGTTTACAGAATCCAGTATATTGGTCATATGTATTGAGGCTTTTGATGGACTATGCTGTAAAGTTTACAGAATCCAGTATATTGGCCATATGTATTGAGCCTATTGTGGACTATGCTGTAAAGTTTACAGGAATCCAGGATATGGTTGTATGTGATGAGATATTGATGGACTATATGTAAAGTTACAGAATCCAGTATATGGTTGTTGTAGTGATGAGCCTATTGATGGATTATGCTGTAAAGTGTACAGAATCCAGTATATTGGCCATATGTATTGAGCCTATTGATGGACTATGCTGTAAAGTTTACAGAATCCAGTCTATTGGTTGTATGTGATGAGACTATTGATGGACTATGCTGTAAAGTTTACAGAATCCAGTATATTGGTTGTATGTGATGAGCCTATTGATGATCTATGATGCACAGTGTACAGATCATAGTATAGCAGCCGTATGTTATGAGCCTATTAATGGCCTTTTCTGTACAATGTACATAATATATTGGCTGTATGTAAATTATAGACATAAACTAAACAGAGCCGGAATTAAGGGAAGCGACACCTAATAAAGAGGGAGATCTTGTTCCATGGAATTTCCTTCCTGTGCCTGAAGGATATAAGATCGGTACCTGAGTTATTCTCCATACACGTATAAATGAGCTTGCAGATTCTCAGTAACAGCATCACTTTCTTCTCCGGAGAATACATCTTCTGCATGGTGAACAACTTGACTCTGATCTTTTCCACATCTACTGCTTCTGGCGTTGGGGTCAGAACCCCAAGTTCCTGAGGAGTCCTCTTTTTTACTAGCAATAGGTTTTCCCTCAGTTGGCTCCAGGATCCATCTGTTGTGCGGAAGTTCTTTAGCATGTTTTCTATGTAGCCTTTAAGGGGCTTTAAGATGCATTTGTGCATGGCCTTCTCCAGGATGGCATCTGAAAACATCATTAAATAAGGAGGATGAAGAAAACAGAAATAGAAGCAAGAGCTATAGTCATAGGAACATTCTTCTTATTTTTTTAATGTCATTCATACTTTAGTACCTTTTTATTACTTTGCCCCTATTGTATGCCAAAAATGTGACATCCTCCAAAATAGCTCACCATCTGCCATTTTCTTTTGCTTCATTTGGCATATTTGGGGTCCACATTGTGTAAAATTCTGAATCTAGTTTTAAAACTAGTTTTTCTCAAATGGGACATGACTTAAAGGGGTTTGTTCCAAGTTTTCAAGTTAACTTGAGGGCCGAACTACTGGGACCCCCTAATAGTCACAAGAATAGGAGCCACCAGCGTCTTGTGGCTCCATTCAATATTATGGAGTGTCAGAAATGGTGCAGACTTCCAGAGCAGTGCCGGGGGCCAGATTAATGAAGACCCTCCGCCAGTTTTGATGAATCTGGCGCCCCCTGCACACTCTACAGGCAAACTGCACATATTACAGACTGCACTCGTTTTGATAAATGTAAGCCACAATGTCTAAAATAGTTATATCCTGTGACCATCCCATGCATCACATAACACCGTGGCAGGCTTCCAATAATAACACACTTCAGGAGGAATGCTTGGACTGCTGACATATCTGCTGCCATTCCTGGAAAAATCGACAGTAATATCGACATGCTGTTCTTGTGCATTACTTTTACTTATGGACAGGCGCCAGGACATGAGACAGTGGAGATCCCCTTTAAATGCTTTATCTACAGATACAATGACTGTGCAAACATCTCTATAGTGATCTAGTACCAATCCTTTGTGAAATCTTCAATTATAAGCCACCACTACATTCAAAGTCCTGCTGATTGGACACAGATGCCGTACTATACAAGGGAAGGAATGGGAGAACATGGATTTATTTCTTGCTTATGGACACATTTAGGAACAGCTGAGAGTGCAACTTCATTTAAAGAGGTCGTACTAATTTCAATTGTTAGGGGATAACAATCTGAATTGTGAGAGTACGACTGCTTGGGCCCTCATTGCTCATGAGAACGGACCCCACTACTAATGAAAACTGTACTCACTAAAGAATGGAGTGCTACTTTTAGCATGTGTCCTGCAATCATTGTATGGGAGCATGGAAATTGAAGAGTGCATTGTATGGCTATCTCCGTCATTCACTTTGTATAGAGATAACAATTTCTGATGACGGGAGGCATGCTCAGCCATAAACCTAACTATCAGAACCCCTAGCCACAACAGGACTTAGGACAACCACCTTAAAGGGGTTATCCAGGTTTAAAAAATGTCTTATGGCCGGGCTGGGGAGGGCTAGTTAAACATAATAAACACGTACTTACCTCGTCCGGCGCCGCTGATGTCCCGCGCCGCGGTCCCTTCGATCCGTGCCCCTGTTTGTTTACAGGGGCACGTAAGCCGCGCGCAGGGAGCTTCCGGTCCGCGATGTGGACGGCTCCTCCCATGCGTCCCTATCTCTCAGCGTTGTAAGCGCTGGGAGATGGTGCGCATGGGAGCTTCCGGCCGGCCGGAAGCTCCCTGTGCGCACTTGTAATGAAACCGGCGCACAGAGAAGACCGGCCGCGGCGCGGGACATCGGCAGCACCGGAGGAGGTAAGTAGATGTTTATTGTGTTTAAATAGCCCTCCCCAGCCCGGCCATAAGACATTTTTTAAACCCGCATAACCCCTTTAAAGGGGTTGTCTCACCACAGTTGCTGGCAAATGTCCACTCTGGCTCCTATATATACCCCATATACTCTTACAATGCATACAGACAGGGGAAACATATTTAATGGCTTTATTGGTGCTTTATGGACCCAACCATTTTGCTTTCCTGAAGATATAAATCCCACCATCTCAAAAATACAAGTTTCTTTTAAACTTAGACAGTCTGGTTTACCTTGTCATTGCCAAACCAAAATAGCCACCAAATTTCTGAAATCCTGTCTATTACATAAATACATTTATATAATAAAAACCCTGTAAAGTGATTTCTTCTACTTGACAGAATCATCATCATATGTCTTTGGTGATGTTCATTCAGAAAAAGAGGAAATCTATAGAACAAAGGCAATCCCCTCCATGAAGCGGTCATCTATCCTCAGCACGCTCACACTGACTTGACCCTCTGTAGGAACTACTAGCAAGCACTGGTTTGTGTCAGTAAGATAAGCTGTATGATAGTAACTATGAAACCTCCAATGTTCTGCATTCCTGGTGGAGCGTGTCCTTGTCAGCTATGAATAAACCCGTCATTACAATGCGGACATTGCTGATTTCCACAGAACTGCCGCGGATAAATGACCGCGTCCAATCACTTTGCTGGAATAATCAGTCAGCGGATGAAATGCGTGTCCAATTCACACAATCTTGCTTGACATGTAATGGATCTTTCTGCTGAATTATACATTTTAACTCGCTAATGGCCCAATGTTTAGATGCCATCTATACTGGAAATAGTGGCACCATCTCCTAAATCCCAGTTATGTAATGCTCCACATACAGAGAATCCTTAAATCTTCATCAATGGTCTATCTGTTTCCCACATTTAATATTTGACATTCTGAAATATTGGTAGTAAATCATTACCAAAAATTTCATATTTGTTGGCAGTTTTGTAATTTATATGTACATTTCTTTCTATATATGACCTCATTCTATTCCTCTCTCTGTTTATATCCATACCTTTAGTCTGTACCTACACAACTTTCCTACAGTAGGTTTTGTGTACATAAACCAGGGAATGATCCTACGGTATGCTGACTGTTCCCTGGCCAAGGCTTTGATCTAGATCAGGACACACTCAGCTTCAGTTTATACTTTTGCATAGACACATTCTGCTCTGTACATAAAAAGTGCCTTAAATTAAATTAAACTAAAATTGTTACTAAACTCTAAACAAAATTGCATAAATGAATGGTGCACATGATAACAGTAAACTTTGTAATATACTTTATTAAAGAAATTTGTTCCTGTGTCCTTCTTTTTTCCCTGCCTTTCTTCCTTATGTAAGCAGTTTGTGTGTATCAGCTTTCTGTCCTGTTCTCCACTGGTAGCGGAGGGATAAAGGAAACTGCTAAAGTGTCTAATGACAGAACTCTTTACAGATAATCCCTGGATAGTCGAATCTCTTCATCTTTGGCCTCCTTTCCAGATCTCAAAGCTGCCTCAGACACACTGCTCACTTCAGGAGAAGGAAGAGGCAAACATAAGGCACTGAGAAGCTGTGTTAATTAATGAAGGATGGTACATATTTTATAATTATCACCTGTTACATTCATTTTTTTGCAAATTATTTTCAAGGGTTTAGTGATGCTTTTAGGGAATTCTCAATTTTCGTTTAGTTTTGTTTTATATATATATGTATTGGAACCATAAGTATGTTTCTAGT
Organism: Engystomops pustulosus; assembly: GCA_019512145.1. NCBI lineage: Eukaryota > Metazoa > Chordata > Amphibia > Anura > Leptodactylidae > Engystomops > Engystomops pustulosus. Next base: position 86,857 of record WNYA01000089.1, read on the forward strand.
CTCCAACAGATCTGGGCACATGGGGCAGATTTTTAAGGGCTGAAGCTTTCAGATTGGTGACAAAGGTTTATAAACAAAGGGCATATCTAAGGCGTAGTAGGTGAATATTAGCGTTCTTCAATATTTATAACGTGCCTTTCGCCTATCTGACATGTATATTTATCTAGTGACATTTAGGCTTGATGAATACTCAGCTGGCGTTCCCTCTCCCTACATTATACACAAAGGAGAATTACAATATCTAGCCCAGCAACAGAATAACAATGATGTCAGCGAACACTGAGATTCTTTATAGGGCCGCATTAGCATTATATACACTGACTCTAATCCACTGTAAGCAGTCTTTTCACGTTTGTTCTACAACTTCATAAATAATGATGGTCATTGTGATTTATTTTTTCTGAAAGTTTTCCAACCCAGGATCAGGAGACTACAAGGCACAAGACAAAGAAAAACTGCAAAAACACTGCAAGGCGCTGTCCACACTTCTGCCAAGGGTTTTTCACATGGATAGTGGAGTGCACGGAGAGGACGCTGGTTAGCCTCTTTCACGTCAAGGATTTTGGATAGTGATTGACAGACCGTCCAGATGCGTCCAATGCAACCTGGACATATTGCTGGACTGGCGGCCGAACAGCCTATCCGGCAAATTGACGCCCCTCCCCAACTAGCCCTGGCTATGATAGGCCATCCCCCTGGCCAATCACAACCATGGCTAGTTGGCTAGGATTTTTGGCCGCCAATCCGGCAATATGTCTGGGTCCTGCTAGATACAACCCAAATGGAAAGTTTCAATTCATCTCTAGCTATGGACATATCAAATCGGTGGTGGTCTGATACTTGGGACTCTGGTTGGACAAATTGTAGCACTTTAATGAGTATCATTCCATCTTACCAGGTCTCTGATGTCATGGACTGTTAGCAACTCAGTCCTACGTAGGTAATTAGGTCTGAGCTGCAATACCACGCAGAGCCACTATACCATGGATGGAGCTGTTCTCTGTTGGCAATGGAGAAACAGCAGCTCTCATCTAAATGCTGTGGTCTCTTCAAACAAGCAATCAGCAATGATGCAGCCTGTCATACCCCTCATATCATGCACAATAAAAAAAGAAATATCCCTTTAATGAATTCAGTTTATTATGAACATTAACTATTAGTTGGATTTTGTGAAAGTTTCTGTTCTAATAGTATAAGACACAGATACATTTGTAGAGCTAATATAAGCAGACAACCCCCCCCATCTGCTCATATATAGTATAATAATCAGATATAAGATATACACCCACATTACTCGCACAACAGAAGAACTTTCCCTTTAACCACTGTCCTGGACTAGAGGATTGCCTCATCACTACGGCAGAGCTGCTATACCTAGGGCAGGTAGTGACACATTATAGATAGTAACTATATATTATGTCAGCCACCTCCAGATTCGGCAATGCTGACAAGCACAATGTTCTTCCTATTATACAACTGTGATGCCAAAACCACATTGAGTTTCAAGCATTAGTCACAGGTTTCTGTCTGGAGGGTTGAGCAATGCAGCTTTGTTATGTAGACACACAGGCAATGAGGAGCAAATTATAATAGCAAATATCCAATTTTACTCGCTGCTACATCTAATATAAGATTATACAAGAGGATGTGAAGTATCATAACACAGGGATCAATGGATCTGGACACTAAGCAAAAGATAAGCCAACCTTTCACATGAAAATATACCATCAAAATCCATCATGATAAACCAGGGTCACTTACTCATAGTTCCAGACACCGTGACTGTGGCTATCTTCTTATATTTGTTATCTAGGGCCTCCTTCCTTCTAAAATAAACATTTATAGTTTTGCTAATGAGCATGAAGAAATCCTAGTGGTGTTACAAGAGCCTCTCCATGCTGCAGCTTCATAGGCTGTTACACTGTCTCTCCCTGCTCCCTCACAGTTGGGGGTGGGGTGTTGCTTTTTGCACACTGTAACATCCTGTGAATCTGGAGGGACTCTGATAACATCTCCAGAAGCCCTTCAATCTCATTATCATAATTTTAAAGTTTATTTTAAAAGGCAGTAGGCCTTGGATAGCAAATATAAGAATATTACCACAATCACAGTGAGTAAGTGTCCCTAGTTTATAATGCTGGATTATGATGGTAGATTTCCTTTAAGAGTGACCACATTATAATGGAACAAGGAGTTTATAATCTATGTCAGTGGTGGCGAACCTATGGCACGGATGCCCAATCTATGGGCACCTACCCCACCGCAGAGTTTACCAATATATCCAAACATAGTATGGAAATTTCTACACTTGTAGTCTTTGGACGTGTGCTAGCCGTTGATCAGGAGGCGGTTTATAGGACTCTAATATTCTAACATGTCATTAGTAAAAGCCACAGGAATAAGACAATATTGCATAATAAACAATAGTAGTAACAAAGGTGTAAGATGACTTTCCCACTACCACGCAGGGACTTCCCATGCTGAGCGGGCCGTGGCCTCCAGCCATAAAAACATGTCTGGTTCCTAGGACTTGTGGGTGGAGGAATTCGATTAGTTGGGGCACATTTACCAAAAACAAGTTCTGGCACTTTTTATAAGCCTGTGGTTAATTTTAGAAATGCCTGGGGCATATTTCCATACTCTACACGTGACCCATTATCCAAATACAGGATAATATCGTAGACAATATATCAGCCCCTGTTGTTATTACAGAATACAGGGTACTGGAGTTTGCTACTGAATTAGCAATTTATGAGCAATCATATGAATAGGGCAGATATTTACAAGATTTGCCTGAGGCAAGAGGCTCAACTCACCTCATGGCTAGTGCACGAGGTAAAACAGTGCTCTTCTATCAGCCGTCCCTATCATTTCCACTACAGATGGAGGGATGAATAGATGTCCATTGGGAATAAATGGCATCTGTATACTGTCCACCACTGACCATAAACAGGGAGTTGTGGTATATTGTAGAGCAATATAGTGACATCTTAGCAGCACATGTAGTCTCTATGGCTCCATATTACAGATCCATAGACTATCTATCACTATTGGGGAAGAATATATCATCCTATACATCATGGCACGCTAATGGATTCTATATACAGTCTGTAGCACTCCGGGGAACAGTATGGTCCCACAACAAACAATGGCTACTCTATTGTTTTGGTCCAATACAACACAGACCATGAGTCACATTTTCCTATAAGAATGCTACTGCAAACATCAACAATTGTACCATCACGTCATACACTGGTATCTATCGATAATATTAATTTTCAAGTCCCCAATCCTTTGTTCATATGGGAGATAAGATAATCTTCTTGCTGCAATGAGAACACATGCACGCTTTACTGAATCAAGTGTGCAAGTGCAATGGAGACTCAGAAGGAATAGCGGCTGATCGATTAAAAACAACCAAAAGTGTAAAAGTTACTCTAAGTAAGTGCAATCACAATGAAGGGAAGATCAATTGTTGACAAGAGTAGCCTGGCACGAGATGAAGCGTTCCCTCTTGAAGAATGCTCATTATTCATCTGCACCCTGTTATGGACCTCTACTGACACGGTACTGTGACACGGAGGTTGTTTTGTAGAGGCCCTGTGTCCTGCACTGATGGGGTTAAGTTCTATGCAGACGAGCACAAAGTCATTTTAATTAACGCTGCGTGTGCCAAGCCTGGGAATGGTTTGCTGAGTTTTATTTCCAATGAGACGCTTGGCAAGATACCTCCCTGGCTGCGAGAAAAAGAAGGGGCAGAGCAGATGAAATTCCTAAGGGTGGCAAGGGGTGCTGCTCCTGGCTCATATTAACCTCCTCATTCCTGGAGCATATTTTAATCCCAAAAAAACAAGCACAAACTAGACTAAATATGCATAAACAATACAATACTTCACACACGTATTGTGATACACTCTCTCATATTACTCCCCCCCTTATTCAGATCTATGTGAAGTTATATATCAACAAATAAGCCATTGAGCAAACTCCCCGGGCAGATGTATTATGATCCACAGCAAGTGGGTTTTGTTACATTGTGTCCCCCCCTCCGTTCTGACGTTCCTATTCATTACGCTGTGCCTTTAATGGATAAACAAAAACATCTGTGTACTACTATTGTGCTATGCTCAGGCATTTCATAGGGGGTATATGAGATCTGAGGATAATGATCTATGCAGTATGTACTATAGCTGGATATGTAATAATAATGAAGTCTTAAGACATATACAGAAATAGCAGGGATGAGTAATCGGTACCAGGGCAGGGCCATCATACTGCTCCTAAACTGGTACAAACAGTATAGTATATCACACAACATTTCTCACCTATTTGATCTTCCGGAATTAACGACTCGATCGGAGGGTCCAGCTCGGAGCTCTGCGCCAAGTAGTTTTTAACCTGTGTCATGAACTGTCGTATGGTGTGCAGCATATCCGTACTCGAGACGTGGCAGTCCTTATTCTCCTGCAGAAAACTGATGTAATCCTGTACAAGACACCCAAAATAAGTGCACTTGTCCCGAGACATGGCCGCTATCTTCTTCACCATCTTCTTCTCCGGTGTCACCAAAGAACTGAAGACCCCGCTCACTTTGCGCAGGTGGGTTTTGACAAGCTTAGAGAATCCCAAAGACGTAGCTCTTTTATTTCTGGACTTGACCGGAGGGGCCATGCTCTCCTGATCGCTCTCTTCTTCACAATAGTCTAAACTATCCCCCTCGTAAAAAGGGGGTACCATGCGTTCAAACTCAAAAGAGTCTGAGGATGATGTGGAGATGCTCATATCACTCAGGCGCTGTATGCGTAGGGTGCCCTGCACCGGTGAGTTGCCGATCTGGCTCACATTCATGTTCTGCATTGTTTTCTGCGGTGGGGAATCTTCAGGCTGCGAGTCAAATGAAGATCTACAGGAACTATTCAGTGATGGAGTCTGGTCGCTGCTCTGCCACCTGTTAAGGGTAGCCTGTTTTTTCAAGCGAGGAGGGGGGATAGGGGTAGGAATTTTAGGAGAGTCCAAGTTCCCGTGCCGATTATTTATAAGTGTTTCTGGCATGCTTGGCTCTGACTGTACAGCTCTGGACAGCTGAAGGTTTGTGCGATGACTGTTAATGGAAGGGGGAGGAGGCCGAGGAGGTGGTGATTTCGCTCTCTCTATGCCATTTGCTTCTTGGGTCCTTGTGCTGTCCCTCTTCAAGCTTCCCCCAGAGTCCTGGCTGTGTACTTTTATGAAGAGAGGATTAATGAAACACAGAGCACCGTTGCTCTGGCTACATTCCAGTTCTGAGGGCGTTCTAGTGCGGAGAGAATGAACTCCATTTATAAGAGGTAGATGATGTGACTGCCTCTTGACGCTGCCTTGGGGGAGAGGCTTGGGAGAAGGTGGAGGATATTTTGGTCTGATGTTTACTGAAGACTTCCAAAAGTCTTAAAGGAGAAAAAAAAGACACAAAACAATGATCACAGTGTGAACAGAACATGTGCACAAATGTGGCCTATACTATCTCAGGTTTACTACAAAGGAGAATAATCCAACTACTACAATGTGACAACCACAAAATTTCACACTTGCTGTATACTACTATTTATTTAGCATACCGACTACACACTACAAAACCCTCATCTCAGGCCAGCGGCAACAAGTCTGATCCAGCAAGCGCATGGGTCAAGATTTAACGGACTGAGCAAGGTCCTGTCCCGCTGACTTTAGATAAGGGAAATAGCAACAGATCTATCATATTGTCCTGTGCAGCACAGGAGTTTGGTTTTATAATGTTTAGAGGCAAGTTACTGTACCAGGGGTGTAACTACAGGCATAATAACTTCTATGGGACCCACAGTATCAGGGGGCCTGGCAACCTAACTAGCATGTGCACGCTAAAATACATATTATACTGCACATTGTTCAGCATAACATAGATACATATATCTTCACAAATCATCCGAAGTAATGATGTATTTATGTGTGTAAAAATGTATATTTGTGTAGAACTTTATGTGTGTGTATATAAGTTAATAAATGTGTGTATATGAGTGTGATTGTGTAAACATGGGTGTGTACAATATGTTTATATTCTTTTAAGGGGAAGGGGGCCCATGCAGAAGCCTGAAGTGGGGCCCAGCCTCTCCTATTTACTCCCCTGGACTCTACACAACATGATTCCTTAAAGGCTTCTAGTCTCTTAATTTTTTTCGCCTGTGAAAGTCCTTTTTAGAATTATTAACCTATATAAGAAATTCCTACTAACCAGATGAAAGTAGATGCAAGTAGCCCAACATGCACTATACAATTCTGAATGTAGAGACATAAAAACCTGATATTTATTAGCTTACAAAGTAAACAAAAACTCATCTGTTTTCAGATTATTCGGCTGTTTTTACAGGTATAAAAAGATTTACCTTATAAAATATGCAAAACAAATGTTTTAACATCTTGATCTTCATTTGTGGTACAAGTTACTTGATTTATCCGTAACCTAATATTAGTCCTTCTAGCCCCTAGACGCAACCAGCTTTGCGAGGCATCAATTTAAGAGGGTGCTGAGGTTGTGGTCGCACCCAGAGCCAGGAGTCTTAAATGGACTCGATCAACAGATTTTGCCCCATAAAACTAAACTACCAGCCGTTTGGGTATAAAATGTCCTTTCTAACTTTCCCTCTTCTATGTGAATTTACCGTTAAAATATTTACTCCAAAGTCATGTGAAAATGAGCAGAGAAGAGTCACTTGAGATGCTCCTATCTATAGTAACTATAAACAGACTTGTTATTCTGTGAGCTAAAGAACCAGAGATACAGACAGTTAAAGACTTAGGGAGAAACTGTATCTTTCATCTTCAGTTCACATTCCATGTATCTCCGGTTCTGTTGTTCACAGAACCACAAGCATGATGTGACCTGAAAGACAAAAGCACAATATTGGTACAATAAAACAAAACACTTCCCATGCAGCCTCTTGACTCATCTCAGTCTAAATATGACTCTTCTCTGCTCATTTTCAGATGGCTTTAGGGAAGATTTTTTTGTAAATGAGATTTCACTTTAAGTGAATTCTAGAAACCCAACCTCAGGGGGCTAGTAGTTTAATGGAGTAAAATCTGGTGACAGGTTCCCTTTAAATAATCCAAATTGTGTCTCTTCCCCATAAAGACGATTAGTTCTATAAATCATACATTACGGAGGGAGAGCTTGGTACAAAGTATACAATGGAGCCCAGCAGCACAATAAAAACATGTGCACATTAAATAAACCCCTACAATATAGGAAATACCGTAGATAGATTTTTGGATTTGCACATACCATTCCATACTAAGGAACAGCTTTTATGAGTAACACTTCAGGACAAGCTTATTACTATTAAAGGGAGCAAAAAACTTGCAGAAAGGGCAGACAAGGCAAAAGAAAAAGCTGAAAGCTCCTCTATTTTTCCAGCCTGAGCCCAGATCATCAGCTGCTCGGCTTTTTTCCCTCTCCCCGAGCCTGTAAACACACAGCTGCATGCGACTGGATTGCAAAACTTGGAATTTAGCTCAGTGCGTGGTCAGAAAAATGACATGCTGTGTGCTTTTATAGATTATAACAATGAGTAACAGGAAACACAGCTAGGAAACCTAACATATGTCTGGCCTACTTGTAGGAGGCCCAAGACGGATCTAGAGGAGCAAGAAAGACGAGTGCGCCCGAATGTTTATCATCAGCAGGCCAAGTAGGTTAATAGAAAGTCTGCCTTTTGTAAATTTCTAAAGTTAGCTTCATCATTGATAGATTTTTAATTACAATCTAAACACATTGCAAGTAGCGAAACTGAAATCTAAGGCCTCATGCACACAACCGTTTTTTTGTTGCGCAGCTCACGGCTGCCATAGACTTGCACAGCGTGGTCACGCCACAAAAAATAGAGCAGGTCCTATTCCTGCCCATATTGCATTCTTTGATTTGATAAATCCTTCTATTTTGTCAAACTCTGACAGCAAGTACCTCAACCAAAAAGCTTTTCATTTTCCTGGCTTTAAAGGGAACCTGTCAGCAGGAATTTTCACTAAAGTTGAAAAAGCCCACCTGCATTGCAAAGATGCCTTTGTGCCTCCTCTCAGCATTTTCATTGCAATATAATTGTGTGTTTTAACTTACCTGGCTTGCTTTGGTTTGGATACATTTAAAAAAAACATGTGACTTGTCTGTGCAGCTTACTCCTCAGCTCTCAGCCCCCACTTTTATGCTCCTGTACAACTCCTCCCTCCTTCTCCTTCACTCTCACAGGGGCAGAGCTCACAGCCTGGTGAGCTGACATCAGTGGGAGAGGGAGGAGTGGTACAGGAGCAGAAAGGTGGGGACTGAGAGCTGAGGAGTGAGTAGCACAGACAAGTTTTTTTTAAATGCATCCAAACTAGTGATGGGAATAAAGTCTCCTCTTACTGAGCTGACTAATTAGGCTCTGCTCACTAAGAAGATCTGGCTCTTCTGGCTCCAGAACGGCTCCCTATTAAATATATAATAGTCAGTTAGTCACCCCACACCACTTTTAACCCATTGTCTCACTGAGTTAACGAACATGAGCCGGCTTGTTCGCAAACAACACATCAGTAATCCAAACCAATGCCAACCCCCGGACTCACCACAGGATTCTGGTAGGAAGCCAGGTAAGTTAAAACACACAATTATATTGTAATGAAAATGCTGCAGGAAGGTAAATAGACATATTTGCAATGTAGCTGTAATGAACAGATATGACTTGTTGGGTGTTGGAGATTCTACATTTAGGTATTATCACATGGCATGATTGCTGCACAGCACTATGATTACAGATCTATATATAAGACTTTATAGTGGGGTGTATACATAAAACAAAAAATCTACTCACCAATCCCCAGTTGGGAAATATCTTCAAGTTCAGAATCTGACTTGGCTGTAGCGATGGCATGAGGCAACTTCAAGGTGAAGGGAAGGACGTCCCTGTTGGCAAAAATACATTTAATGTATTAATATCTCAGTCATTTAATGTTCTTCTCTGAAGAGTAAATTTCTTGGAAAAACTTGTATTGAAATTGTCTGGACTTTAATCCCCTGAGGACTCATAAAACTGACGCTACAGAAAATTTATTAACAACCGAGGGCATATCCCAACATGACACTGCCATAGCTACAACTAATATGCATACAGACACATGAGACACATGAATGGAAAATTACCACGGCTTGGCTTAGATCTTTACACCTTGTTCATACCAGAGCAGTTTTGAAACCCTTTCACCAGTTATTTTTTAATGATATTTTTTGAGAAAGGAAAGGAGGCAGCAGTGTGCGGTGTGTAACGTAACGCGCCAGGTGTAAACGCACTGTGTCATTGAACAGAAATGACTGAGAGCTATACATCTTAGGGCAGTGGTGGCGAACCTATGGCACGGGTGCCAGAGGTGGCACTCTGAGCCCTTTCTGTGGGCACTCAGGCCATCACTGCAGGACAGAGTTCACTAAACAGGACTAAGTCCACCAAATCTTCCTGCAGTCCCAGGCAACTTAAGAGATGCTGCAATCAGCGCTATTTTAAAGCGACACTTCATTGGCTGTTTGAAACTGCTGGAAAAGTGAGAAGGTGTTGACAGAACTGCATTATCTTTGGAGGTCCTCCTGCTAGACCCACCATTCTTCATGTACAGAGAGACCCTGGAGAGAAGCTATTTGCCCTCTTTCTTTCAACTGTATTGGTTGCCTCAAGGGCCGATACAATTGAAAGATGTGGAAGAACACATAGCAGTAAGTTACTGCTTAAAATGCCACGTTGGCACTTCACTGTAAGTAAGTGGATTTTGGTTGTAGTTTGGGCACTCAGTCTCTGAAAGGTTCGCCATCACTGCCTTAGGGTTTTAACAAGTTCCCCCCCCCAAAAAAAAGTATTCTACATTTTATCCTCTCTTGAGCACCAGGTTTCTATGTCTTTGAGCAGTGACAGCTGACTCGGTGTGGTCAAGAAGCGCTGGCACGAAGCACCAAAGTAACAAGCAGAGACGTGGTCAGAGGAAAGGCTGAGGTCAGAGTTTATGTGTAACGGTAACTGAAGAAGAGGTCATGCCAGGAGACCAAAAGTCAATGTTGTAAATGAAGCAGATTACAGGAAATCTGAAACAAATTTAGTTGGGTATCAAATAAATGGGTCCAACACAGATAAGGTGTTTGGACCACCTGAATATTTCTATATGCCAAATAGTCCCAGGGTCAACATCTACAAAGAGTTTGTATATTCTCTCCATGTTTTCGTGGGTTTCCTCCAGGCCCTCTGGTTTCCACCCACACTCCAAAACATACTGGTAGATTGATTGTGAGCCCATTGGGGACAGGGACCGATTTAGTAAACTCTGTGCAGCGTTGAGTAATCTGTGTGCGGTATATAAATAAAGGAATTATTATTATTAGCCCCTGAATAAAAGAGTACGATTCATTTTTCATATATAAATTATTGCAAGAAGTGATACAGTGAATTTCAATGCTGCTGGGTTCTCTTTCAAAATAACTAAATATCCACAGAAAAATTGAAGAAAATCCTTATCAAATACGATATGCAGCCGTTTATAAAAGAAACATTTATCTAAAAAGTTAGAGAGGACGTCTCAGAGCACTCTGGGGCTTCAAAAACACAGAAAATCTGAATTTTTAGATTGGATTTCGATTTAGCTGTGATTGGGATGTCTACTACTAGTTGCATACATTACATCGGTTTATTCAAGGATACACATATGAGACACTTCTATACAGCTTAGTACAAGAGACTTTGATATAGTGTCATAAATATTAGGTTTAGCTTTTTATCCTTGAGTTATTTGCACGCATATATATTTCAGTAGATCATTCATGGATGCATTATGTAATTTCCCTACAAAGAGAGAGGTCAAGGAAAACAGAGCGATTCTTGCATGCAACCAACAGCAAAATGCTTTCTATTCCTATATAGTATCGAGCCCTGTCTAAACACGGCATGAAACGGAGTGGATTTGAGGTTACTCTGGTTGTACAGTCCAAAAACATCATTGTATATAGCCGCCTGGATGGAGTCCAACAGCCTGAAAGAAATCTGCATGAATGAAGAGCTTCTGAGGTCAGTGCTAAATGCCAGGCAACCTGATCACAAGCCGCAGTTGTTCAGTATTATTAGTGTATCACAGCCAGGGAAGAGTTTTTATAGTGTAGAAGATTTTATACATTGACATTTAAAGCTATTTATTGGGTAAGGGAACAAGTGATCAAAAATTATGCAACAAATTTTCAATGCATTTTTGGGGATGTTTATGTACAGATTTCCATTTAATGATCTATTCCTTATACAAATGCCGCAGTATTCACCTTGACCACTAGTCCTGATAATCATCACATACTTCCTGATCTAAAGGGGATTGTCACATATGTTACCAAAAACAATTTGGGTAGTGCAATAGGACAAAGATCCAGAGCACACAAGCAAGTCCATATTTGAATGGCTTAAAAGCTAAGATTTTTGAGGCGCCAAAGCAAAACAATTGACTTAAATTCCATTGAAATGCTGTGGCAAAAATCTTCAAGTGCAACTAACCTATAGACTAAATTGCAGAAATCAATAGTTCAGATTATAATAGTAAACTTTGTTATATATTTTATTATAGAAATATACTCATGTGTCCTTTTTCCAGCTGACTTTTTTCCATATTTGTATAAATTGGCTTTCTGTCCTGTGTCCACTGACAGCTGAGAAATAAAGGATCCAGATAATGTGTCTACTGACTTTAGGTATGTAAAAAGCTAAAAATCCCATTGTTCTGTCTGAAGTGGATGGACCTAAGAAGCATTTTATAGACACTGCTCACTGCAGGAGAAAGAAGTAGAAAAATGCACTGACAGGCTTATTTAGTTAATAAAGTAAATTAGAAGAATTATTCATTTCTGAAATTTCTTCAAAGGTTTAGTGATGCTTTAAAGGGAACCTGTCATCTCCATGAAGCCCCATAAGCCCTAAAAAGAACCTTATTCACACATAATTCTTGATAATATAAGTAGAAAGAAAGCACCTATAACAAGCAGCGGGTTGACTTTGCACCACTACTAAGGGAGTTATCGCTGAAACCCTCTGGTTTCACCCTTATATAGAGATATGTGGGCAAAATAACTAAAAACAATGCAGTTTGCCTGTGTAGTGTAAAGAGGGTGCCAGATGCATAAATTGTGGCGCCCAACAGAATGCACCAACTTTGCGTGAAGAATAGTGCAGCCGGACACCTTATTAATACATTTGTAAGCAGTTTTCACATAAAAGAAAGTGCAACCTCAGACAGAAAACCGGCACAAGGTCCATAGTAAATGTGCCCCATAGACTTTGTTGTGGAGGAATCGTAATACCTTTGCCTCTTTTTGGTGGTTCCAGATGGATCAGGAGACACTGGTGTGAAGTACCAGGGGTCGGGCAAGGCTTAGTCATAGAAGTGTGGATATAGTCTTTATATATCTAGAGACTTTCCAAATTACTTGGTTGTATTTACAACTTCCTCTCAGAGGCCAAAAAAAAGTTGCAAATTCAAGGTGCAACGAGTTTATAGTGTGATTCACTGATTCATTGTTCCGTCAGGCTGCTACAAACTGGACCCTTGCTTCCTGGGTGAGAGAAAAGTCCCTTGTGTGGTGGAAAATGACATGATGTTTTGACCAGTGATGGCACAAACCCATCATTAGCCATCTCTCCCTGATGAATACATGGAGCAGCGGGTGCAGATGACCCTATGTCACTTCCCTTCGCAGGAGCTGATATTATTACATCTTTCTTGGTCTTCGGCCCGGACAAGCATTACCCTCATTTAGCTGACCACATGTCACAGGCATTCCTAAACAGCAGGTCCCTGCCATTACTTTACAGCATAAACCCTGATTGTTATCACCGCAAATAAACATTTGGGCAATGAACAATAACAGGAAAAGCAGATCTTAAATAGAGCGCAAGGAAAACATCACAATAAACATGAATTCTCAAGATAAGCTCTAGTTTTGTCAATGTATCAATATTTTTATCATCATAATATTGTGATAGTAGATGATAGGTGAACCACAAACCCTTTGCCACAGACCCTTAAAGGTTAGATCATAGATTGGAACCCTAGTTATATATATAGTTTTCTTCACACTTCTGTCGGATACTCCAGGAAACAGACAACAAAGATCTGTTATCTGAGGACCCACAATGTACAGCAGATGCATCATGCTTACTAGAATAACTAAAATATAAGACATATAAAGTAGCTGTAAAATTTTCCAACATGATCTTGTATCACAATTGTAGAATTTCTTGCTCGCCCTTTTCTCTTCATCATTTTAGAGTTAAAATGGAAATATAAACAAAGAAATCTCTTTCCCCAGGGCTTAGCCAATGTACATCCTATTCTGCTATCTTGAATAGTGAGGCAATCAGCTGAAACATATGGGGAAACGACTGCAAGACAACTGGTTGCAGCAGGAAGGGAAACTGTGTGAAAGACTAGCTGGAGCAAGTAGGGAAATAGTCTGTAAAACTACTGGCTGGAGCATGTAGGGAAAAGACTGTAAGACAACCAGTCGGAGAAAGTTAGAAAATAGGCTGAGAGACAACTGACTAAAGGATGTAGGAAGACAGGCTGTAAGACAACTGCTGGAACACTTAGGGAAATGACTGTAAGACAACCGGCTGGAACACTTAGGGAAATGACTGTAAGACAACCGGCTGGAACACTTAGGGAAATGACTGTAAGACAACCGGCTGGAGAGAGTAGGAGAATAGGCTGTAATACAACTGGCTGGAACAATTAGGGAAAGAAACTGTAAAATAACAAACTGTAACAAGTAGGGAAACAGGCTGGAACACCTGGAAAATGACTGTAAGACAAAAATGACTGTAAGACAACCGGCTAGAGAAAGTAGGACAACAGGCTGTAAGACAACCAGCTGGAACACTTAGAGAAATGACTGTAAGACAACCGGCTGGAGAAAGTAGGTGAACAGGGTATAAGACAACCGGCTGGGACAACTAGAGAAATGACTGTAAGACAAATGGCTGGAGAAAGTAGGAGAACAGGCTGTAAGACAACTGGATGGAACATTAGGGAAAGAAACTGTAAAATAACAAACTGGAACAAGACAACCGGCTGAAGCAAGTAATGGGCTGTAAACAATGGTCTGGAGCAAGCAGGGAAACGGCCTGTAAGACAACAAACCAGAATAAGTAAGGAATCAGGCTAAAAGACAATTGGCAGGAGCTATAGTCTCCCAGCTGTACACCTATAATTTGTTAGTGTTTCCTATAGTAGGTTTTGATTTGGGTCATCAGAGTTTAGGTCAGCAGCAGGCCTGTATGAGCAGCTGCAGGGTTTCCTCTGCTTGGCACAGATCTGTAGTGACCCGGAGGTGCGCGGCGTCATTCTTCCTAAACCTAGAAAGGGAATCTACTACTAGTTCCTGATTATTTTCCTGTGTGCATTTCCTGTGCTTTTCCTATATTTGACCCCACTGATTTCACATCACCTAAAATTTCTGGAAGTTTGCTTTTGCTAGTCTTATTTGTCATATTTACAAACCCTTTAATTCTAAAAGGGACTTTTGTCATCATATTTCCCCCATTAAATTAGCAGCCCCCTCAGTAAGGGTTTGAATTTCCTACAATTTCCTTTTTTATGTGAAATCTCGACTATTTAGCAAAAATCACCATCAAATTCATGTGATGATAAGTAGAGAAGAGACATGTTTTGCCTGAAACAAGCCACTTTAAGAGGCTACAAGGGGGCGGTTACTTCAGATGCCATTGGTTCTACAGTACGTAGAACTTGCTTTTAGTGTCATATTAAAGATAAGAATCTAATCTTTTAGATGGCATCATGTGATTCAGTGTGCGCTACACAACCAGATACTGGCAGCTCTAGGTACTATAGAACCAAAGATACAGGTGTCTCAAATGAGGCCCCTCCTCCAGCCTCTAAAAGTGACTTATCTCAGGCAAAATATGACTCTTCTATGCTCAGGAATTGTAGATAGATGTTTCATACCCTACCTAAGAGGGCTATTAGTAAGTTAGAAATACTAGATATTTCTTCTTTAAAAGGAAATGTTCTTCTAAAATCAACTTTTAAAATTATGCTAATGGCCCTGAAGGGCTCGGGGGGGGGTTACCAAAGCTCGCCTGTGCTTTAGCTTCATAGGCCCGCCCTTTCACTGCTTTTCCAGCATTTCCCCCTCCCTCTCCCTCTGTAATCTCACTACAGCAGAGGAAGCTCCAGCAAACAGTAGAAGGAGGAAGTGCTTCCTGCTCAGTGTAACAGCCTGTGAAGCTACAGCACAGAGGGGTTTTGGTAACACCCCTAGGAGCCCTTCATGCTTATTAGCATAATTTTAAAAGTTGATTTTTGAAGGAAGAAGGCCTTGGATATCAAAAATAAGAAGATTACCACAGTCTATGAGTAAGTGTCCCTTGTTTATCCATGCTCGATTTTGATGGAAGATTTCCTTCAAATTTTAAATTCTTATTTTATTTGTGATATGATTGAAGGTATTGGTCTCCTAATATACGATCGGTATATTTCAATGTATCTTACCTGCTAATGCAGTAAAAAGCAACAAGCCTAAAGACATCCGCAAAGCTGATTCCAGATCCTTCCAAGGAAAAGGCTGGGGAGACAGAAGATAATGGACACCACATAAGACCACAAACAAGATGAGGTTAAATCGGATCCTGGTGTTTTTCTGCAGAGAGTAAGCAGTAATGTTTTGCAACTATCAAACAAAGCAGTGTTCTCCTAATTGAAAACAACTGTGCCGAGCGCCTTTCTGTGCCAGCAGAGCAATTCAGCTAAATATAAGGAGCCCGGAATTTATGTCCCTTTTCCTCATTCCAGGAACATTCACTCATCCTTGAAAAATGGGTCAAAACAGATCGGAGTTGCACAATGAAAAAGTTAGAAAACAAAACAAAAGAACTCACATGATCCTCAATCCCGTCTGCCTCTGTCCATACAAAAGTGGCGCTAGTAGTGTGGTGTAATAGTATCACACGGGATGTTTACTTATCACAGCAGCCAGATAGGGATTCTCATATAAAGTACTGTGCAAATGTTTTAGGCAGGTGGGGAAAATGCTGCAAGGATAAGAATATTTCCCAAATTAGGAATGTAACAGCAGCAGGAGAACTCTGTAAGGGATGTTTTCAGTATACCCATTGATCCATTGGATATGGGATATATGTATGACCGCTAGGGGTTCTCTGCTACATTTATGTCTGGGAGAGCTTACAGGATGGCCGATTCACTCACGGGGAGATCAGAGAGACTTGTCGTCTCCCGCTGTGCCAATCATGCGCAATTTCGCTGTTCACTTTCATTATCACAGGTGCTATGGAAGGGACCCACTCCCACATGAGATAAGGATCTAGTCACACTGGATAAAAAGTGTATTTTATTGGGAAATGTATTTCTTATCGAACTAATTTTGACGTTTCGGTCGTTAGACCTTCTTCAGGCACAGTTTTCATTGTATAGTCCTGCTAAAGTACGCATGTAGCGGTATGTAGCGCTCATGTATATAGAAATTTGACTTCGGACAACTTTTTCCAATAAAATTCACTTTTTAACAGCAACTGTGTGCTTGGATACTTATCCCTTGTTGTGCCAGTCCCTGGGATCCCAATGGTCAGATCCCCAGTGATCGGACATTTATACACCTATCCTGTGGATGGAGCTACTGAGCTAGAAACCCCCTTTAAAACTATCTACAACATAAGTGATGATATGGCCCCCACAGACCTGATGTCAACATCATCTGTCTAGGATTATATTAAGAGAGTAGGAGGGAAATTTCTTAATTTTTGTGCAGGGTGGCGCGGGAACCGTTCTATATTTTTCAGTGGGATGTAAAGATTAATTGATTAATTAATGAATTGGAGCGCAGACTAAAAGATTAAGAACTCCCGAGACTTGCTTTTAGCTGCTCTCTTTTTGTGCCACAATATTGAGAAAACACCAATATTGTGGCATCAACGCTTCATAAATTAAGGCTTATGAGGCGCAGAAAGAACACAGCCAGTTTTTAGTTTGAAAGCCCATAATAAATGACTCCCTAATCATCTATCCATAGAAGATCTGTGGTTAGTTCTTCTACATGTTTGGAACAACCTCCCTCGCGAAATCCTACAAAACCTGTGTACAAGTGACCTAAGAGAACACCAATAGGGAGGTAATGAAAATTTCTCTTTTGTTTATTCACTTTGGATTTTATTAATTAATATAAATGACCTACTAGGGCAGTGATGGCAAACCTTTTAGTGGCCGAGTGCCCAAACTGAACCCAAAAACCCCTTATTTATCACGAGGTGCCACCCAAAAATTAAAGCGGAAACTTATTGCTCCCTGTTCAACAACTTCAGATTTGCCTCCTAAGGATAGCAACACAGTAGAAAGATGGAAAATTTCCAGTGTCCCTATGTACACAGAGAATTGTGGGGCCGGCAGGAGGTCCTCCAAAGATAATTTGTCCCTGTCTACTCATTCTCCCTCTTCCTACAGACCCAAGTAGCGCAGTAAGTATCAAAATATGACTGAAAGCAGCATATTTTAAGTTGCTTGGAACTGGAGGAAGATTCTTTGAGTCCTGTCTGGTGTGCTGGGGTGATGACCCGGGTGCCCACAAAAAGGGCTCTGAGTGCCGCCTCTGGCACCCGTGCCATAGGTTCGCCACCACTGTACTAGGGCAACCTGCACATATATGTTTGCAAAATCAGACATGCAATAGGATGTTTGCGTCTATTTTTAGTGGCTGATTTGCTTCAATCTGACATCCATTTTTGATGAATCCTCTTACTTTTTAACAGATCAGTCGCACCATCTGTTATAATTATGAATGTGGGCACTAAACAATTGAAAAGTATTGCATTTATTGCCGCCAAAATGGATGCCACGCAGTTGATTCCCACTATCATGTGCATCTACCCTGAAACTATGATTTTTGCAAATTAACAATATTTTCAGTTTTTTCCCACACCAGCCTAAAACTTTTGCACAGTACAGTACATAGTCTCAATGTTCCCCTCGCTGGTAAAACAGAAGCACTAGTTGCAAAAATATTATCTAATCAACTTCCAAAGGGAGAACGAAATCTTAAATAGATGATATAACATGGATATAAAAAGTTGAAGGAAACTATAAAAATGTTTTTGAGTTTGTCTGTTACCATGTGTCTACTAAACACAAAGACGCCATTCATTTTGTGGTTTCACTCTATACACGGAAACATACTGCAACTATATTTAGGATGGATTCACACGTAGCATTTTTTTTTAAATCTATTCTGCATTCTACTGAGCCAATGTCAGACATCAACAAGTGACTTATGTTGCTGTCAGTCCCTGTCTACCCGCAGGAATAGCGTAATAAATACTGTAATAAAAGTTTTTATATGAATTTATGTATTTTGCCTCATCACTAAGTCTAGGATCACATCATGTTTATGTGATATGCTGAGAATATAAACATATATTATACTATATACTTAGCATTGCATTGATCACCGGGCTCCGCAGAGTGAGGTCCACAGTGATGTCACTGTCCATACAAGGACTGTGACATTATTTTGGATTACACACTTAAACCTGTGCACCACTTGGAATCTATTGATCACCTGATCATGGAAAGAATCACACAATCAAACTTTGTATCCAGGTAATATTCTATTTTTCAGAACTTTTATCTATCTTAGGCGGGAGTAACCCTCCGAGGGTCCACAACTTCATTTCCCTTGGCTGTCTTAATTTGTCCATATTTCCGCAGCCGTGCACATAGCACAGTTTGCATAGAGGCTAGATAGAAAAGCACATGAACTACAGATGCAGGTGCTACGTCACAGTACACATGATAAGGGCATGTACTGGATGTGCTTCTTTGTGGTCATGTATGATGTTTACTCCTTCTTGAGTAACTTCACTATAAAATCAAGTCTATGACTACATCATTGGGGAAATGCTTGTGCTTTCAGGGAGGAGAAGGAAGGAGTATCCTTACAATGGAGGACAAAAAAGAGGTGCACGTGCAGCCTTAGGGTGATGCCGCACATGGCGTTTTGAACCCGTTTATGGGTTCGTTCGTTATCCGTTTTTAAGCAATCCGTTAAAAAACACATGGGGTTTTTGAAAACGCATCCATTTTTGACAGGTTTTACCAATTATTAATTAAAACTGGTCAAAAACGAATGTGCTTTCAAAAAACGCATGCGTTTTTGGACGGGCTGCTTAAAAACGGACCAAAAACGGGTTCAAAACGGCATGTGTGGCATCACCCTTAGGCTATGTTCACATTTGTTTAGGAGCTTCGGTTGTTCTGCTTCAAGAGGAAGAGAAAAAAAAAGGAAGCCCCTAATATGAGGGTCAACAATGCGTCTCACCAGATTTCATTGACTATAATGGATTCCTTAATTTATCTGGATGAAAAAGTCCTGAATGTAGAACCTTTCCATGCTTGGTTTTTAATCTGCTACAAAGGCCCCTGATACAGAGGCCTCCAATGCAGAGGTGGACATTTACCATCAATGTAGTATTGCCCCCTACTGTGGATCACATCTTGGGATTTATCTCCATATGGCTAGAGAGACAACTCAATATTCTACTTGTAATATTAGAGTTCATGTATTCAGACCTTCTCTCCATAAGCGAAATTCTGCTGATAATCGTGCAGACATGTGGAAATATAAAAATATTCATGTTTTATCTTGAAAGAAAAGGAAACCTTACATGAACTCGGAGTGTCAGTCAGGAATAATACAAACAAATGTAGCTCGGTGGGAAAGCGTCATTATTGTTCTATGATAACCTTAGGTCAGACAAGCTGGGGCACGTGGTTCCCTATGGGCCAAAGAATCACAGGTTTACTATGCCAGGTTTAGATATTTGCTGATGTCTGCTCAACACTGGGTTGTGTTTGGACAAAACCTGAAAGGGGAATATCAGAGAATCTCGTCTGAGACATGTTGTAGGCGGGTAACAGAGCAGAGAGCTAGGCCAGCATAAAGCTTCATGGTTCTGAGACAAGATGATAACAAGATCTAATAAAAACATGAATAAAATATAGCAGTTTTTGGCCATCATCAGTGTTGCTCTTTCAATGGTCAGTTTTATAAACTTATGCAAGGAATCTGTCAGCTATTTTGACCATACAAAGCTTTAGACTGTGTAAGGTATTGGTCCTGGACAGTTTTGTGCGTGCTGTTAGCAAAAGCAGGACTGTAAAAAAATGCATGTACATTCCAGGATTGTACCTGGATTTGGGACACTCTGGTGCACTGGTGTGTCATATCTCTTAAATGTACTGTTGCACAGCCCCTCCCCCCTGCTGGAACAGCTTCTGTTTGAATACTACAGCAGGGGGAGGGGCTGTGCACCAGATTGCTCTGAATCCAGCTACAATCCTGGAATATAAATGCATTTCTCACAGTACGGCTGCTGCTAACAACACACACAAATGGTTACACAAGTCTCCAGGAATGATACCTAACACAGGCTGCAGGTTTGTATGGTCAAAACTTTTAACATTGTTGTTCCACAATGGTTTTGTTCCACAATGGATATTCATCACCTATCCCCTCCACCGCATCTAAAACAATCGTGAGCATATGCATTTCTTATGACATTTCATACCCCACAAGTTTTTGTTCACTTTAAGCATTTCAGTGATTTGTAAAAACTCATAATGTGTAAAAACATATTGCGTAAAACAAATAAACAAAAAATGTGGTTACTAAAGAGAAAAAAAACACAGCTTGATTTTTCGAGGAAAAGCTAAAGACTTCACTCACTGTATGCGCTTTCTTTAATAACAAATTCTTGGAAACAAGATCCAAAGTCTTCTGGGACGCGGAGGGAAATGACTTTCTTCTGCAGTTTGGAAGACTTTCGGACTAAAAAGGCCTGTAAAGAAGCAAATTCAATATTATAAGTGGTGAGTTGGAAAATATGGCAAATGTATTTTTTCCTATAATTGTCTATAATGGCATGTTAAAAAATGACCACATTTTATTCCATGAGAAGAATAAAAACTGTACAAAATTCTACCAATGCTTTTTGTATAATTTTATATTAAATCTGTATATTACCGTACATTGATATTTTACTGATGAGATCATATTGCCGTATAATGGCCTAACTTTTAAAGGGAACCTGACATGGCGATTTTGGATACTAAACTAGGTCCCTACCAGTGGTTTAGTGTCCCATATCGCTCTGTAGCATTTTTAAACTTTATATTTATCTTATATTAATCTTAATAGTTAATATTTATATTAACACCTGCGTGTTCCGGCAATTTAAACCACCTTATTACACCCCGGATTCCTTGCGCAAGCACAAATAGCAATGAAGCCAGGGCATTATCCCGGCTTCACATGCTGGATCACAAATGGATGCGCCGAATTTTCCCATGTGAGTCCCATGTACCTTATATCTCGGTAAGTAAAAAAGTTAATATGTGCGACATCATTCAATCTCATTTTAAGGGACGATGATACGGATGACAGATTCTTTAGTAAGGTCATTAAAGGGTTTTTCCATTCATGTTGGGAATACAAACACATACTTATTCCGCTCTGTCCCCCAGTCACTCTGCCATTTCCTTTTTTTGTTCGTGCTCCAGACCGGAAGTTCCAGAGGTTCAAGGGACCAACTTCATCGAATGAACGGCTTCCTAGGACCAGCGTACGACACAGGAATTAAACTCCCCTGAAACATTTAAGTGATGTCCTGTGGTCCAAAGAGGTCACACATTGACCCCCTTGAACTTCCAGCACGGCAAAGGCCCAAAAACCAAAAATATTGGAGTGATGTGGGAATCAGGAGCTGTAGTGGGGTAAGTATGTGTACTTTTATTTCATGGCAACAGTTCCTTGGGACCTTTCCATATTCATGGAAAACCCCTCTAATAAGTCAGCAGGTTAATAGGGCAATGGTTAATCCCCTCTATTCTTTGCCATGCACTGCATTGTACATTTGACAGTGCCATCCACATTAATATGGCTGCACATAGCTGCAGTTCCAAATACATGGCACGCAATAAATTTTAATTACCTAATCTGATAGGAAATTGATATGAAGGTCCCAGAAAACTCCTTTAACTAAAATATTAATCATTACATTGGTATTTAAGATATTTAGGGTTTGCCCTTGACTAAATGCCGGTACTTGCTTCAGTACAATAAAGATTCATCATATTAATAAGTCCATACGGAAACACCAGGAAAACACTGGAGGATCACATTTTCCGTACAGTCGTGGGCCTGTGACTACTGAGGCTGGAGGACGGCCAGGGTGCTTGTGTATACAAGATAAGTCAGAGTACACACATTGCTGTGACTCACGGCTGTCAACACGTCCATTCATATAAAACACTATTGGCAATTTCAGAGTTTGGCATTGAACCTGTGATGCCAAGTCTTATCTGAAATACAAAATCTTCCATTGGAGGTGCCCAATCTTGTATCTTGCATGGGGTAAAATTTATAGATGTGAAATATTAAAAAAAAAATAGTCAACAAAAAGATTTCTATGATCCTCATGCAGGTTAAAGGGAACCTGTCACCCCCTCCCATGCTCCAAAACCACAAATAGTACCTTGTACATTCTTCTCAAAAGCACTTTTATCCTTCCCATCTCCTCCATAAGATAAAGTCAAGGAGGTGGGGAAGCTCGACTATGCGGTCAAGCTGGCCCGCCTCCTGATGGCTGTTAGCACTGCCCACGCTGCCTGCTGTGCACCCTTTACACAGCCTCCTATCTCCGATGTCCCTCAGTATCCCCTCGGAGTTCTCCCATACCCAGCCAGGGTAGCAGGCGTGCGACTTTCAGCTAACCTGTATAAGGCTGTATAAAGGGAGCACAGGAGGCGGGGTGGGCAATGCAAATGGCCAGGAGGCAGGCCAGCTTGACTGCATAGTTGGTCTTTCCCACCTCTTTGACTTTATTTTATGGAGGAGATGGGAGGAACTTTTTGAAGTTCAGACTTAAAACTGACAGACAAGGTACTCTTTGTGGTATTGGAGCGGTGATGAAAGTGACAAGTTGGCTTTAATATAAGAGTCAAAGAATTGTCAATGCTCCGAATATGTGCAGGGGTTTATTAGATATGCCACCACTAATCTTTTCACATAAGTGGTATCTAAAATTCCCTAATATAACACATATCCCCTTAATAATATGGGGAAATAATACAAAGGTCTGACATTGCCTTTTCCCCTGGCCTGTTTACGGTGGCCACCATGGAGTGGAATTGTGATATATGGGCAAGTATTCTTTATTTAAATATTCTTGTAGGAGCACCTCCTAGAAATCTCTTCATGTGTCCGCTTCAGCCCAAACCCACCTGCCTGATAAGAGAAAATAAGAAACTTATTGGGAGCTGGAATTAACTACACCTAATGCTTGGGAATGGTGAGGGATACAGAAAAACTTCCAACTACACTGGTATCAATGGAGCAGAGCCTATAAAGGGTTGTAAATAGTTGGGAATGATGGAGGAGGTGAAAGCTACTCTTCAAAGAGAACCTGTCAGCAGAAAGTGGCCTAATAAACTATTGCCAGTATGTTGTCGAGCAGATTAACACCTTCTTGTTTCTGTCATGGCCCAGTGTGGGGGCATCATCTAGAAATCAACGTTGAGGGCGATGTAACTTGGCTGTATAAAGTGATAGAGGTGGAAAGTTTTAACACAGTGGACAATGGAAGAAACCTGATTTAATAAGTTTTACTCTTCCTTACAATTTACTGATAAGGGCTGATTAGGTCACTATCTAGTAACAGGTTCCCTTTCAAGTCTTTGGGACACTTACAAAACGTGGCAGACATGTTTTTTTGTCCTCTGTGACTTCAATAACTTGAAAAAACTGCTACCAACGGCCCATACAATTAATGGGTTAAAAACGGTTCGTTTTAGTCTCGACCATTGCAGAAATAAGAATCTAGGTAACATCGCCATATATCAGGATTCACATAGTTAGGCTTGCAGGAACCGGAGAATCTTGGTTTACTCTGGATTGTATGAATAATAATGAATCAGAATTTCTATCAGAAGGGGTGGAAATTTCCTTGAGAGAAGAAATGTATGGCAGGAGTCCAGCCCAAAGCAAACGTCTCCAAGAGGTAAGAGAGCCAAGCTCAATCCTACCCTGGAAAGCTCAGCACAATTTCAGCCCACAACATCCAGTAGCCTCACAGGTTCGACTTAAGTTCAGAAACAGTTTCATCTTTTCTGCAGAGGTCATCAAGATTGTGGACAGATTTGGGAAAGAGTAACGTGAGCTTTTTAGAATCTTAGTTTTCTTCCAAGACATTTATTTTTCTAATAAATAATGGATCCGGCTGATCTGTGTGCACAGTCCTATAGCTGCAGCTGGGGAGGGCCTGCTTTGTCATGAAGTCAATCCAAAAGGAGTTTTCACTTTTAATAATATTCTATTGTATTTTCAAAATGGTTTACATTTGCAGGTATCCGGTGCTTAACGATGTGGGACCTGGCTATAGCAGCCTGTATGTATCCTATGCACATGTCCTATATAGATTATACATCTTAGGCTACATTCACACGAATGTATGGGACATATATATATATATATATATATATATATATATATATGGCCGACGTATATACAGCATATATATGTCCCCCATACATTGCAATGGCCTCACGGTGCCGTAAGGGAGTGGTACGGTGCCACACATGTGCGGCACTGTACCATTCCATAGCCTGTAGAAAGATAGGGCATGTCTTATCTTTCGACAGAATACGGAACAGGGCCCTATGTGAAGCTATGGAGAGGGGTGGGGATGAGCGGCACTCTCCCCCTCACTTTATCTAGACCTGATTTTCTGTGACAGCTATCAATTCCATAACCTATACTTTTTTAAAGTGTATCCCATGTTTTAACAAACTTTGTATAAATCCACAGTTCACTATGAGGAGTAACATGGTTTCTGATTATTATGTGACTAGTAATCCTCATCTCTTATTACTGCAGTCTGTAATCTGTAGTTTGCAGTCTTCTCAGCGGGGAAGACCTAGCTGCTGTGACTCACTGCTTCTCCTCCCATCTGAATAGAGATTATTTGAAATCTGACACCTCAGTGAATTTCTGGCCTTCTTGCTAGCAAGTAATGATAGGAAGTCCGGCTCTTTTTAGTGAGCTGCATCATTAGGCTCCGGTCGCTAAAAAGAACCGGCTCTTGAATGGCTCCCAATTAAATGTATAATAGGGAGCATCCACCCGGTCAGTCACCCTCTCCACACCACTTTTAATCCAAATTTATCGGGTTAAAGCAGGCATGATTACCCCATTAGGGACGGAGTTAACTGAGGCACCGGCTTACTGCAGGGAGCCAACTGCCGTTGTTCATGAAAGAGCCGGCTCGCTAGGAGGAAAAGAGGGAGGATGAAAATACCCAAAGTGGAGAACTTTGCTCTGATAAAGTTTCTTGCAGTTACATTTTCTTAAAATTGACTTTGCAAGTTGGTTTATATATTCGTGACCATTTAAGTGAACCTGCCATTTAAATGAACCCACCCAAAATAAATATGGATGCAATGCTTCTAAATCAAGCACACTTAGATGCGGGTGTATTTTGTTGGTGTTTTTTTTTGCATCTAATAGCTTTGTTTTTGAGAAAGAAATATTTTTAAATCATGCAAATGAGCTTTAGTGGCTCCTGTCTCCATTTGGGGTTTCTGCCCGTCTCCTCACTACTAATGGAAACGTCAAATGGAGACGATGGAGCCAGAAGGGGATCCTGTCTACATCACAAGTGTGGCTCATGCGCTTGGTTTAGAATCATTGCACTCTAACAAGATTCTGTACTAAAATGCATTTTTTCATTGAAGATGTTTCTGTATGTAGCAAAATATCTTCATATGTATTAGTGCACGTACCATAGAGAATAGGGGGACTAATGCTACCCTTATGTGTAGATCAATACAGGCAGTCCCTGGGATACATACAAGATAGGGTCTGTAGGTTTGTTCTTAAGTTGAATTTGTATGTAAGTCGGAACTGTATATTTTATCATTGTAACCCAAGCCAGAACTTTTTTGGTCTCTGTGACAATTGGATTTTAAAAATGTTGGGTTGTCATAAGAATCAGGATTAACAATAAAGCTTCATTACAGACACCTGTGATAACTGTTACAGCTGATCATTGTAGCCCAGGACTAAAGTACAATAAATTACCAATATCCAGAGGTCCGTTTGTAACTAGGGGTCGTCTGTAAGTCGAGTGTTCTTAAGTAGGGGACCGTTTCAATACTATCTTCACAAAGCTACATGCAGTAGGTGCCCCCAAGTGGAAAGTGTTAGTGTGTGTCAAAATCTGATCATGTTATTATAACTGTGAGCAAAAGATAAAGTGGCACGTTCTATTACGATAATCATAGAATAATAGAAAAAACCCATAATTATCTCGAGTAGCAGCTCTTGGTCTCTGGAATCCCTTTGGACTTGAAGTGCTGCTGATATTACGTGCATCATTCACAAGATGCCGAACCAATTGCTGGCCTCAGGAATGACATGTGAATGTGAATGACACCTTATTTATAAATCAGCACTTCTGGTCAGACAGCACTAGAGGCACCGGAGCCCCCACTAGAGTTGCAGGTGGAGTATTCCGAGAGACAAGTATGATTTTTTTAATGAAATCTGCTATAAGAAGCAGGGAAACCCCATGATACTACTAAATTAATTATACTGTAACAATTACATAACAAGATTTTGGACCCAAAAGTTTTACTATGAGGTAGAATTTGGACAACATAGTATATACTTATCCATCATGTTTTTGCCAGAAAGTCTTTACACTTATTTTCTTTTAGTTTTTTTCTGAATATATTTCAGGGTACAATTGCAGAGGTGAATGTAAAGCCTTAAAATAAAGTCCAAAATAACATTACTTCTTGTATTATTACACCCTGTACGTACCCCCGGAGGCTGATCCTGGAGGACGTCCTGGACCTTGTCATCACTTAGACCAAGTTGAAGCCACACGGGATGAGTATGGAGAAGTTTATCCAAAATGCTGGGCTTGAAGGCGACACTTTCGTATCCAGAGTCCCGGAGAAAAGCTTTCTTTTCAACCAATACGTTCTTCTCCATCTCTTTTTCAATGCTGTGTAAAGAAATTGTAACATTCAATGACATCTCTGGGGTTCATAAAATGACTATTACACCCAGTGTTTGCATATTGACTCCCCTTCTAATCTAATCAGGGTGGAGTTTCTAATGTAATGTATTTCTGCAGATCCGGACTGAATGATTTGGCGCTTCTACACTTGATCTGGACTTGATCTGATGTCAGCTGGTATTTTAGCATTCTGGCAGTATTATAACGCATGCTTTATTTCAGCAAAGGTAACGTCAAGTAATGTGGTGTTGGTTATTCTTCTATCAGTACCTTGAAAGAGTCCCCTTCATAGATTTCAGCACAAGAATGCATTCTGTTCAGCCTATGATTATATATACAGGCAGTCCCCTGGGTATGTACAAGATAGGTTCCATAGGTTTGTTCTTAAGTTGAATTTGTATGTAAGTCGGAACTGTATATTTTATAATGGTAGATTCAGACAAAAAATCTTTTTGCTCCAGTGACAATTGGAGTTAGCTGTAATAGGACCAAGGATTATCCATAAAGCTTCATTACAGACACATTACAGCTGATTATTGCAGTCTAGGACTATAGTAATAGCATCCAGAGAGCTTCACCAGAGGTCACAGTGGGCAGAGGGGTCCGTCTTTAACTATGGGTCATCTTTAAGTCAGGTGTCCTTAAGTAGGGGACCGCCTGTATATATATGATATATATATATACATATATAGCATATTACTATACTGTGTAACATCAGTACTGAAAACAGTCTGACTGAAAGTGACTTGAGGTAAGCAAGCAGAGGTATTATACCTCATATCCCTGGCAAAGAGTAGTGGAAAGAAAACATAACAGTGTCCAATGTTCTATAATTAGAATACAATAATAACATGATATAAGATTAGTATAGAGTGTGTGCATCGGGATCAGAGTGGTTAAAGCAACACTAAAGGGATACTCCTATGTGATGAATGATAACATTTGGCTAGGAGATGTCCTGGCTTTACATTCAGTTGAGACCCCTGTAACCCCTAACAATCCTGAGAATAAAGAGGCCGAAGCACCGCCGCAGCACTGTGGTCACTTTACAGTATTTCTCTATACAGTACCATGGTCTTTTAGTGAAGTGTCTCTTGGCCCACCTGATCATATTGTGACTGTATGTTTTATCAATCTAATCCAATCTAATAATGGAGACCTAAGATTAGTTGTCAAAACCAAAAAGCTGGAAAATCTATTTAAAGGGAATCTGTCAGCAGTTTTGACCATAGAAAGCAAGAGATGGCGTTAGGTGCTGGAGATCAGTGCTAGCATACCATTTTGGTATGGCTGTGAATAATGCACTTATATTTCAGTATTGTAGCTGCACTGAAAGATTTCACAGCATAACTCCTTCCCTCTGTTTTGAGGCACCACTACAGAGGGGATGGGATCTGCTTTGTTCAGTGAAGAGATCTCACACATTAATGTATCCCCGTACTCCAAATACAGCTACAATCCTGGAATATTCATTCATAGAAGTCCTGCTGCTACTAACAATACACATAAAGTTATAGTTACAAGGATCACCAGGGCTGCTATCTAACACCGTCTACAGCTTTGTTTGGTCAAAACTGAAGGATTCCCTTTACAGATACAACTACGGTAGTCGATACGTTGGTGGAAGGGTGCCCTTGTCTATCCAACTCTGTACATAGATCATATATGCATATTTTTATTGTTCAGTTTCCACAAGTGGATATCACAGTGTAAAAGTTTTTTTTGGAGTCCTTCTGTGACCTTGTATAACAATAATGTCTCTATAATTGTAGTTGTGTAGAACTGCAGAAATGTCAGATTTTATTCCTGTACAACTAGGACAATTTATCAGACATAACCTGCATATGACGTGGTACATTGCCGGCTGAATGACCACATATTCTATTCATGCCCTCTTGAACCTTCAAATTGGTCAAATTGGAGCTTTCTAGGCTACAAAATACAATAGTATGTAACTAATTCCATTCCGATGGCCCTTAATGGATGTGAAGCGGTCACCTTAAATACTTCAGACCATTTGCGTGGCGTGCCCTGCAAGCTGAACGTGTTCTTCACAGATGAATGTTTTATAAGGGTGTTGTTCTCTGAACAAGTGCACATTCCCCAGTGCTGCCAAAATGTGATAAAGCGCAGCCTAAGAGTCACCGCCATAAACTGTGGGTGCGTATCTTCTAAATAGGAACAACAACCCAATCACTATGCTTGTTAGCTGGGGTGCTGTCGGCCAAAAATGCATATTTGATGTTGTAAAAATGTTTTAAGTGCCAGTGCAGACTGGTCCAGCCTCCACCACAATCACATTACATAGAGGAACACGCTCATCGTTCTGCATATACAGACGTGTCTCGCCCTCTGTCTCCATCTAGTGGACACACAGACCACAACCCCATGCGTAAAAAAAATATAAATACTATAAAGTAATAAAATATAGTCTGGTAATTAAAAGAAACAGTATTATATTTTTATTACAATATGTACTATATCTATTAATTAGGTTAAAAAAATTACAACCTCCCATTAACTTTGAGCTCCACAACTATGGATATTAAATAAAATCTACCAAGTGTAAACCAGAGGCATTAACTCATAGATCCAGGCGCGGTGACTGTGGTAATCTTCTTATATGTGCAGGGAAAATTTCCTTCTAAAATGAACTTTTAAAAACATGTTAATGAGCAAGAAGGGCTCCTGGGGGTGTCACCAAAGACCCTCCATGTTGTAGTTTCATAGACTGTTACACTGTGCAGGAGTACTTTCCCCTCTCACTGTGTGAGATTACAGCAGGCAGAGGTAGAGGGACCAATGCTAAGGGAGCTGCGGAAAAGGGAGGGGGGGGGGGGAGTGACATGTGATCAAGTACAGTGTAACAGCCTGTAAAACTATAGTATGTAGGGGCTCAGGTAAAACTCCCCAACATTCCCCAAACTTTTCTGGCACCCGACCATTTTGTGAGGCACAGTTGCACTAGGTATCACGTGACACAAATTAGGTGCGTTCCGGTGCTAGTTCCGACCGTGCACCAGAATTATCATGCAAAGTCAGACCTAAGTGTGTTGCACACCGTATGTTAAAGGTGCACCACAAAAAAGTTGGTGAACTCTGCCGGGCCAGTGAGAGAAGCACCAGATTCATGATTTCTGGCACACGTTCTGTACACAGGCAAACCGCATTTTGTACTACTCCTAGTAAATGTGCCCCAATGATACCCCTTTAGCATTTCCCGGTACTTGCTTCAGTGTTCTGGGAGCCTTACTTTTGTGGGCCCTAAAAAATTATTTGGTTTCCCTGTAGTTAATAATGTAATAAATCTGCATAGTGTAAATTGTACAATTGTGTCTATGGTATGTAGCCTGGAAACTGTGGAGGAAGGAGGAAGGAAAATGTGTGCTGTGATATTCCAGTTAATATATTCCATATCCAGGACATAGGAAACCCCCTGAAATATTTACATTCCGATGGTTACGCACTTATAAGACAATAATGGGGACAGTCCCGCTATTCTGCACTGGTACATCCTTATTTACTGACACTTTTCCTTCTACTTATACGAAGTGTAAATGCATGAGATGATTCCGGCTGCATATCACAGAGTATTGTAAACCTGCCGACTTGTGTATAAGAACATGTCCTGTACAGTGCGTTCTGTGGCCCGGCGTCAGCATTGTATCCTGTATCCCACAGGCCGGCACATCCTGTAGGATTCACAATTACAAATATGCAGTTCTGGCGACACAACTTCTGGGGAAAGAATCTGGTAAACACATTAGAAGTGAAAGCTCCGCTCCCATGTCGTGGCCAGCTGGAGCTACCACATTACAGCGAAAGCGGATTTTATGTGCGGTAATAGGGATTGGATTCCAGCAGCCGGCCATCAATGGCTTCAGTTCTCTTTAAGTACAACTAATACAATAGAAGATGTGGTATACCTTCATAGGATAAAGGTGGAATTAAATTGTAACTTTTGTCCTTCTCCAAAAAGGTAAAAGTAGGAATGAGTAGGGCACTGGATCAGCTTCCAGGACCTCCATTTGCTATTTCCTGGAAATCTGTCATGTTACAGAAAATATACTAATAGCAAATATCTATGTACTACCACAACATTCTCATGTAATACCAACAAATACCTGTAATACCCCCAAATACGTATGTACTACCATATACCAAGGTATTATCCCCAAATACCTATGTTATACCACCAAGTACGTATGTACTACCATATACCAATGTACTACCAACAAATACCTATTTACTAAAACTAAATACCCATGTATGACCAACACATACCTGTCTAATTCCACTTAATATGTATGTACTACCATCATCTACCTATGTTCTACCAACAAATACCTGTCTTATACCACCAAATACGTACTTACTACTACCATATACCATTATACTACCAACAAATGCATACCTACTAAAACTAAATACCTATGTAATAACAACAAAAGACCTGTGTTATACCACTTAAAGGGAGTCTGTCATCAGAAATTAATCTAATAAACCACTATCAGTATGTTGTCTAGAACCTTTAAACCTTAAAGGTCATGTTTCTTTTATCACCCAGTTTGGTTCCATCATCCAAAATATCAACTTTGAAGTAAAATGTGAAAAGGTTGCATAAAGTCAAGGAGGCGGAGAGTTTATCACTGAATTCAATCTCCCCCTGCCTCTGAACGCTTTCTCCCCTGTTAATGGCCTTTTGCATAGGACTTCAGGAGATCTGGTTAGTGATGTCTCTGGATGCAGGAGCACCAGGTACAGTGAAGGGGGCTTTCTAAGGAAGTGAGAGCTCGACTTTAGTGCTCAAGTCTCCGCCTCTGTGACTTTATACAACCTATTTACATCACACTTCAAAACTGATTTTCTGGATGAGGCCACCACATTGAACCATGAAAGAAACAAGATCTGGAAGGTGTATAGCTGTTTAACACCATCCTGGTAGTGGTTTAGTAGGGCAATGTCTTCTGACAGGTTCCCTTTAATACCAATATACTACCAGCAAATATCTATTTACTAAAACTAAATACCCAAGTACTACCAGCAAATGCCTATGTACTACCAACAAATATCTGTGTAATACCACCCAATACTTTTGTGCTACCATCATATACCAATATACTTCCATAATACCGCTAAATACCTATCTAATGCAACTAAAAACCTATATGTACCAACACAACCAACTACCAACAAATACCTATGTATTAACACTAAATACTTGTGTACAAACAACAAATACCAGTATAATACCACTAAATACCTATGTACCAGTACCACTAAATAACTGTGTACCAGTACCACTAAATCTAATCTAATCCTATCTAATACCAACAAATACCTATCTACTACCACAAATATTTACGTGCTACCAACAAATACATGTGTAATACCACCCAATACCTATTTGCTTCCATTATATACCTATGTCTTGTGCTACCATCAAATACCTATGTACAAGTACCACTAAATACTTGTGTAATACCACTAAATACCTATCTCATACCACTAAAAACGTATATATACCAACACAACCAACTACCAAGAAATACCTATGTACTAACACTAAATATTTATGTACAACCAACAAAAACCTGTGTAATACCACAAAATACCTATGTACTGTACTAGCCCAAAATACCTATGCATAACTATTAAATACCTGTGTACTACTCCCACTGAATACCTACAGTATGTACTACTCCCACTGAATACCTACAGCAGTGATGGCAAACCTTTTAGACACAGAGTGCCCAAACTACAACCAAAACCCACATATTTTACGCAAAGTGCCAATGCGACAATTTAAGAAGTAACTTATTACTAACTGCTCTTTCACAGTTTTAAATTGTATAGGCACCCAAAGACACCAATACAGTGGAAAGAAGGAGAAGAAGTTTGGATTATTATTGTAGCTTCCTTCTGGGGTCGAGGGCTGCCTGGGACTGCACGAGGCCTTGAGTCCTGTCTGGCAAACTCTACCCTGGGCAAGGGTGCCCATAAAGAGGGCTCTTAGTGCCACCTCTGGCACCCGTGCCATAGGTTCGCCACCACTGACCTACAGTATGTCCTACTCCCACTGAATACCTACAGTATGTCCTACTCCCACTACTGAATACCTATGCTGTGAGTCCACCCCTCACCGATCCAATACTTATAGCCTACTGAATACCAAACGGTAATAAGCCAACTATTTTAAGTTTTTCTACAATCATTCCATTTCTTATTATCCTGGATAAAGTGAACAAATATTCATCTCAGCTGTTTATGATTTATCGTGGTCTCCAGAAGCTGGAAGGCTGATGCTGATAACATGTATAGAAGCCATTATAAACCCCACATAGCAGCCACATTTGCAGTGCTATGTAGAGTTACCTCACCCTGGCTCCCTCCCTCTTATAATCCCTTATCTAATAATATTCTAAATCTTGGAGGATCAAGAACGTTTTTTTTTTTTTACTTTCTGCAATATACAAAAAAAGTCTACAGTTCTTGTGTGTCTCCAAACAGACTACATGAACCTCCTATGTGTGCTCTGGCAACCAGTGTTACTCCCTCTGCTCCCTACTTATATATATACTACACAAAGAATCAAAGGAAACATGACAGGTCAGCTCGCCCCCACATTGTATTAGGAATACTGTCATACCAGCCATTGGGCTACTCTGCTATAACTCCTACACCACCCACTGCACTTCTAATAAGAGAACTAACACCTCCACCTGCTCTATAACATACTTCCAGCAGATAGGACATCTTGCAGATAGCATGTTATAGAGCAGGAGAAACTGAAGATATTGTACAGACCTATGCTCAGCTCTTCCTGTTCTATAACATGCTGCCTCCAGATAGGACACAATGGGGCAGATTTACTTACCCGGACCATTCGCGTTCCAGCGGCGCGTTCTCTGCGCTGGATTCGGGTTCGGCCGGGATTTATTAAGGCAGTTCCTCCGACGTCCACCAGGTGGCACTGGTGCGCTGAAGTACCCCGGAACGCACAGGAATACACCGAGCCGGGCTGAGTGAAGGTAAGTGCAAGCTCCGCAACAGATTTTTTTTTAAAAATGCGGCGGTTTTATTACAAAATACTGACCCAGTGGTACAGGACACCAGTAAAGTTGCACAAAATGTTTCCCTCCGTCCCAGACACTTGCTGGCGCTGTGGTAATGAAATAGGCTCTATGCTTCACATCTGGTGGGAGTGTAGACCCATACAGGAGCTTTGGCAAGCTATCTTTGAACTCTTCAACATAGTTCATAGGAAAAAGATGGTACCAACTCCGGAGCTGGCGCTTCTATCCATGTTCTCTGGAACCATTGCGAAATACAAAAAAAGTCCATTGCGCCACTTTCTTATGGCCATGCGACAAATTATCCCCAGACGATGGAGATCAGCTGAGGCTCCCACCAGATTGCAATGGATAGAGGCGCTGGACTCAATTAGGCATATGGAAGAATTAAAAGCAAGCGATGAGGGAAGGTATGAACAATTCCATCATATATGATCCTCTTGGATAGATCATAGATCTACGTCCGTTGTCCGTGATTGGTTGTCCGCAGGCGGTGACTTTCAAGTACCTTGAGTGCAGACACGGGATAAGTCACATACAGTCTATTCCCCGTCCCCCATAATTCCTTACCCTCCCTACCCCCTTCCTAACCCTGTTACCCTATTGTATATTGTCTTGTCTTTTATATGTAATTTGTTATTGTTGACAGTTAACCTATTGTTTTATATGTAATGTATACCATGCTATAAGAATGCCTATCCAATTCTTTCAAGAGTATACCCATGCTTAATATTCTATAATGCAGTACCAATTCTTGTACTACCAATGAGCAACAACCAATACAGCTTGATGTTGAACCATAAATGCGGCGGTTTTTTCGGAATCCGTCGGGTTTTCGTTCGGCCACGCCCCCCCGATTTCCGTCGCGTGCATGCCAGCACTGATGCGCCACAATCCGATCGCGTGCGCCAAAATCCCGAAGCAATTCAGGGGAAATCGGCGAAATATTCATGTAACACGTCGGGAAAACGCGAATCGGGCCCTTAGTAAATGACCCCCAATGCATAATATGCTCAGCTGCTCCTCCTGCTCTATAACATACTGCCATACGATAGGACACTATGTACAATCTGCTCTATAACATGCTGCCTGCAGACAGGACACTATGTATAGTCTGCTGTGCTCCTCCTGCTCTATAACATGCTGGCTGCAGATAGGACACTATGTACAGACTGGTCAGCTCCTCCCATTCTATAACATGCGGATGGCATTTAGGACACCATTTATAAGCAACTTAGCTCCTTCCTGCTTTACAACATGCTGATGGCGGACAAGGCAATATGTACAACCTGCTCAGACCCTCCGGTTTTACAACATGCTGTTGGCAGATAGGACACTATATAAACATGTCTCAGATGCTCCTGCTCTATAACATGCTGATGGCAGATAGAACACTACGTTCAAGTGGATTAGC
The DNA here is from genome assembly GCA_019512145.1 of Engystomops pustulosus. Lineage (NCBI taxonomy): Eukaryota > Metazoa > Chordata > Amphibia > Anura > Leptodactylidae > Engystomops > Engystomops pustulosus. The sequence goes on from WNYA01000089.1 coordinate 122,502, forward strand.
TCTTTCTTTCTCTATTACACGCTATCCACAGTTAGCTCCTCCTGCTCTATAACATGCTGATGGCAGATAGGACACTATTTACAATCTGCTTAGCTCCTTCTGCACTATAACATGCTACCTGCAGATAGGTACTCCTGCTCTATAACATGCTGATGGCAGATAGGACACTATGTACAAGTGGCTCAGTGCCTTCTGCTCTATAACATGCTATCTGCAGATAGCTCCTCCTGCTCTATAACATGCTGATGGCAGATAGGACACTATGTACAAGTGGTTTAGTGCCTTCTGCTCTATAACATGCTATCTGCAGATAGCTACTCCTGCTCTATAACAAGCTTATAGCAGATAGGACACAATGTAGAAGCGTCTCAGCTCTTCCTGCTCTATAACATGCTATCTGCAGACAGCTCCTGCTCTATAACATGCTGATGTGAGATATAAGGCTATGTCCACTCAGTTCCTTCATCTCTATAACATGCTGATATTACATGAAGACAACTGCAACGATGAAATATCTAAACCCTGGATATTTATTACCAAATTTAGCCAAGCCACGTATTGGAAGCAGATTTAACAAGTGTCCAGAAGTGAAACCTTGAGAAGGTACAACTGAAGTGAACTGTGCAAAGATACGACAAGAGGAATATACGAACAAGCAATAGGATTTTTAGAATGAATAGTGGAGCTTTCGGTGCACAATAAAGCTCTTGACAGCCGTCATCTCTGTATCAATGTTCTTTCCTATGACACGTATGACAAAATGATAGGAGTATGTGACCCGCGACGTCTTCACAATACATCTGTTATGTGGTGGAAGATGACATGTAAAACATATAGCATGAAAGAGCGAATAATCCGTTCCTTAAGGGAACAATGTAGCGACTTATATTTTTGAGTGTTTTCTATCTTTGTTTTAGCCGATCTTTTATACCTGGTTAACAAGACCTGATGTCTGACACTTGCCAAAAAATCCAACAATTAAATATTGTTTTTGCATTGTTACAAAAATGAAAATGTAACCATAGTACAGACCCCTTCCCGCCCTTCCTGTCTCCTCTCTCCTGCTGTTCTGTATTATAACAATGGAAACCAGGCGGCCAAAAGAGGACATAGAACGGACAGATATATAAAATAGATGTATAATAACATATAATTGTACTCATGCAGGTGAAAGTGCCAGATACAGTATCCAGAGTCTGCCTATATTATACCTGCACTATTATCCGATTTATGGGGTTTTCTATACTGTTGCCTACAGATTGTACTGTTTTAGTACAAATTTCTACGTAGTTGTGTGTATATAATATACACCACTCCAAAAAAGTTAGGGGGATTTTCCCTAATAAAATTACAGGAAGGGCCTAAAATGGTATTTAAACAGTCCTCCTCATCATGCTGTTCACATTTTGCCAAGTATTCAAGCAGAATGTTCCCAGATAGAAGTGGTCACTGATTACTGTATATACTGTATATGTGTTTGTATTTGTTAAAAGCGGTTTATGGGTTATTTTATATAATCTACTCAAAAGGGGATTTGATGCTGGTTGGCAGGGGTTTCACTATTGGTAAATTCATCTATGACTAGCATGTGGCTCCCTTGCACACCACAATAAATGGTAATCAATCCAATAATTTGCTATGAAAGTGTCAGAGCTGGCTAGGTACAGCGCTTTTTCTGGTTGTCCCATAAATGTTAACTGCACAGGACACTCACCTGTCATATTAGTGGCCTATGTGCCCTGCAGATCCCTCTGCATTGATCTCATATTTTGTTAGGGGAAGGGGGGGGTTAGTGTGGTGAAGATGGCAGTGTCAACCAATATAGGCAATTTATATATATGTATACTGTGACCTCTGGTGAAGATCTCTGGATGCAGGTAATTTACTGAACTTTAGTGAATTGTGGCGCAGCTCCGCTGGCTTCCATGTGACATAAATTAGGGGGCGTGCCGTCGGATGGTCCGACTGATTCGGAACTTGTGCCGTATTTAACTTTAAAATTGTGTCGCAAGTCCTTTGTTAAAAGTACCACAAAAAAGATGGTGTACTCGGTCGGACCTGAGCGGGGAACTCAAGTGACCTGGTAAATAAATGTGCCCCATGGTCTTAAATTATCTGGTGCCCCCTGCACTGCTCGGGAAATGTCCACCATCTTTCTTAGGTGCACCTTTAATATACAGCGTGCAACACAATTCTGTTGAGTCGCTGTATTAAATGTATCGCTCAGACTAAGCACTAACACACCCTCTAGGTGCACATTTTTTTTTTCTTGGCGGACACAGTGCAGCCAAAACACAAAACTGGCGCAGACACTTTATAAATACATGTACAAGCTCCAAAGATGTTCTTTCTAGTGCAAAGTCAGACAGAAAACTGGCACTGGCCCAATTTTTCTATCTTTGTTCCAATTTACATACTAATTCAACTTAAAGAGATTCTCCAGCCATAGCAAGTTAAGCCCTATCCACAGGATAAGGACTAACATGCCGATTGGTGGGGGTCTCAGTGACGAGACCCCCACAGATCCCCACGGGATTTGTTGTTCCCCAGTTGTGCTCGAAATGTCTCGAGTAACCAGTCTCACATGCGCCAGCTTCTCCGTTAATGTCTATGATGCTGACGGTGATAAACAAGCCCTGCACTCTGCAATCTTCGTCAGCACCATAGAGATGAATAGAGCAGTCTTCTCTGCATCACACGCGCAATGGGTATAAAGGACGCCCGTTCTTGATATACAAGGGGGTCTCATCACTGAGATGCCCACCAATCAGCAATCCTTCGGATAGGACCCAACTTGCTATGGTTGGAGAACCCCTTTAAAGGACACCTGTCATCAGGTCTGTGTCACTTGTCCTGTCACTACTACCTGTTGGAGCAGCTCACAAGGATCCCATCCCAGCCTTTATCTAGTTATTTCATACATTATTCATTGTAAAATCATCTATTTTATCACCCCTCCCCTCTCCTCCCCCTGCTCATGTCTGTGTGTAATGTATAGTAAAGCATGGCTAGTGCGTGTGCTGCATCTGCTGACATGCTGCATCCTCCTAATATACAGGTGAGAGACACAGACATCAGCTACACATGAATCTGACATGTTCTGCTGTAACATGGCTGCCTGGAGCTGCTGTATCTCTCCTATACACACACACACACATGCACACACAGGCTGCAGGGGGCGTGGCCACCAGCACCAGGAAGCACATCATTATACAGCCTCACTCCATTACACAGGCTGTCAGTCAAGCACTGGGGGTGTGGCTGTGCCTCCCACTCATGAATAGAGTGGACAGCTGAATATGCTAAGGTTCATGGCATTTCACAGGTCATTTGCATACAGCTTTAGGACCTCATTGCTTAGGCTTACAGGCATGGAGAGGGACAATGAAGGGATAGAGGCAATGCTCTCTAATGGCAGTTTATGAAAATATATTTAGTTTAGGGGGGTCATTTTGCATGACGGGTTCTCTTTAAGAGCAAACCTGCACAACCAATTTTGGTTGTTCATAATCGGGGACTGCCTTTGTGTGTATTTGCGTACCAAGGTAGTACAAGATAGATTCTGTAGGTTTGTTCTTAAGTTGAATTTGTATGAAAGTCGGAACTGTAGATTGTATAGCTGTTTATAGTAGCCTAAGGCTAAAGTTAAGTAAATTAACAAAATCCAGAGCTCCGTTTGTAACTAGAGGTTGTCTGTAAGTTTGGTGCTCTTAAGTAGGGGACCACCTGTATATATACACTCACCAGCCACTTTATTAGGTACACCTGTCTAACTGCTCGTTAACACTTAATTTCTAATCAGCCAATCACATGGCGGCAACTCAGTGCATTTAGGCATGTAGACATGGTCAAGACAATCTCCTGCAGTTCAAACCGAGCATCAGTATGGGGAAGAAAGGTGATTGAGTGCCTTTGAACGTGGCATGGTTGTTGGTGCCAGGAGGGCTGGTCTGAGTATTTCAGAAACTGCTGATCTACTGGGATTTTCACACAGAACCATCGTTGCAACGCCACAGCCTACCTGAGTATTGTTGCTGACCATGTCCATCCCTTTATGACCACAATGTACCCAACATCTGATGGCTACTTCAGCAGGATAATGCGCCATGTCATGAAGCTGGAATCATCTCAGACTAGTTTCTTGAACATGACAATGAGGTCACTGGACTCAAATGGCCTCCACAGTCACCAGATCTCAATCCAATAGAGCATCTTTGGGATGTGGTGGAACGGGAGAGATCGCATCAGGATGTGCAGCCGACAAATCGCAGGCAAACGTGTGATTGCCATTAATGCGATTTGGACCAAAATCTCTGAGGAGCTTCCAGCACCTTGTTGAATCTATGCCACGAAGAATTGAGGCAGTTCTGAAGGCAAAAGGGGGTCCAACCCGTTACTAGCATGGTGTACGTAATGAAGTGGCCGATGAGTGTATATGTATGTGTGTGTGTGTGGTGTAGTGTAAGCTGCTATTATATATGTGTGTGTGTGTGTGTGTGGTGTAGTGTAAGCTGCTATTATATGTGTGTGTGTGTGTGTGGTGTAGTGTAAGCTGCTATTTAGTGTAACAGTTTACCCTCAATGACTCAATAGGAAGGGGTCACAGAGGTAAAGTGACATCTAAAAATAAAACCTACATCTGTGCTTGCGCTCTGTAATCTTACATAAACCAGTGTATAGATGTGGTTGCTATACAATACTGGCCTCAGATTTTTTTCCCACGTGCAGGCAGTGTGAAATGTGAACCAAGAACTATTTATGTGCGAAATGTGATCCAAGAAATACATCTGCTCTCTAAATGAAGAAATGGGGGACATGACAACCTCTCCGGGGTGGGGGGGGGTGGGGGGGTTAGTCATCCAGCTTTGCCTATATCACAGCTGCAGCTTGGATTTCTTGTACCCAGGGCAATGGTTGAGATCTCTGCCCTAGCTCTGGCCCTGTTTTTATATCCCCTGATCAAGTGACCGTTTTTCATTTTAGCCGATTTTATAATTTTTTCCCCCCATTTTGGTAAACCTAGTACAATGAGATAATGGGACAACAAATGTGAACACTTTACCTAGAGATCACATGGTGAATAAGTTGTGTTAACGCTCATTTTAAGTGCTATTTTGATTTATAGAATCTTTATATCCTGTAGCAATCTAGGAATAAAATGTTCACAAAAACCTCTCTCCATTGCTTTCCATAATTCAAAACCTAGATCCAGGCACCATGACTGCGGTAAGCCTACATTTGTTATCCATGGCTTCCTTCTAAAATCATAATCCACAATAACAATTATGCTAATGGGCCAGAAGGGCTCCTTGTGGGGTGTTAGCAGAGCCCCTCAATGCTGCAGATTCATAGGCTGTTACACTGTGCAGGAGCACTTCCCCCTCCACTGTGTGCTGATACTTCCTCTGCTGTAGTGAGATAATATCAGGCAGAGGGAAGTGGTTGGCGGAGTGGTCAGGGAGCAGAAAGGGGAGGGTCCAAGATTTCCTTCAAGAGAAATTAGAAATTTGCGTTCAACTGTAGGACTTTGTCTAGGATTTTGGGCATATGAGTTGGATTTTAAGAAATAGATGGTCCCAGCAGTAAACAGACTGAAAAAATCATTTCTATCCATTCTTATTTTTTTAGTTTGTCTCTAGGCAAATGTGATCTGCAATCTAAGGTCAATCACAGTTCTCTCCCATAAAAATTCAGCACTATGGATGTATATGAATGAAATATATATTTCTTGTATCACATGAGTTGAGTTCACACTTGCGTTGGGTGCTTCTGTTATACTCTCCATTTTAGGGAAGGGTCATTTTCCCCCCAATATTTCATAACAAAAGAGGGGAACAGAACCTGACAAATGCAGGTGTAAACTTAGCTTTAGGCTGCATTCAGACAAACGTATGGGGGACTTGCAAGCTTGCGGCCGTGCATACGTCCCCCATAGACGGCAATGGCCACACGCGTGCGGCACGTACCATTCCGTACACGGGGAAAAGATAGGACATGCCCCATCTCTCCCTGTGCGTACGGTCCGTATGCCGTGCATTTCTATGGAGAGGGGAGGGGTGAATCTTTGGCTTCACATCATTAACAGCAAATATATATTTCACTAAATACATGGGAGGTGAATGCTGTTTCCTTATGACTGTACCAGGGACATCTCTATGTTTGCACATAATATCGCACTGCTGGCGGGGTAATAACAGTGCCAGTAACTAGAAGATGTACGTTGCTGGATCCTGTTTACTAAGTAAATAATAATTGTTAACAATTAGTCACCAACAGATTTTCTATTTATTTAGCAGCGCGGCAATGGTAGAGAAAACATTATGAGACTAGTTTGACAACCAGACTGCGTTATGTATGTATAAAAATTACAGTTCAGAACAGGATTGTGAAATATGATTTATGATAGTCCGCCATGTAGCCATAAATAGGTAGTAACACCTAACACTGGCGTATAAATATTAGACAACAACACCTTAATGCAATCACCTAGTAAGCTCTGTCCACAACAGGTTTGCTGCAGACAACAGTGTTTATATATGAGCTTATAAGGAACTTGTCACCACATTTTCACAAATACAGCTAAATACAGGACAGCCTTCTTTAGCTAAAAATTGTTGCCCTTACATCCCCATGAATCAACTTTATGTTATAGCCCCTCCCAGCTACTGCTCTCCATGTCCCATGCCTCTTCTTAGCATGTCATGTGACCAGGGTGACATCATCTAAACTCCTGTTACATTTGCAATGTCTACCCCATGTATGTATCTGATCACATAAAATCTCTGCAGTCAACAGACTTCTACTATTACGCATCCTCCATGGAGGCTCATGTGATTTCATACAATTAGATATAGAGTATACATGGGATAGACGTTTGCAGATGTAACAAGACCTTAGATGATGTCATCCTGGGCTCCTGGATGATGTAACAGAGCACTCTCTTAATGTTCCATAAAGAAGAATATCATATCACTTAGACCTGTCAATCAGGAACCAGGAGACAGGGCAATGCAAGTAAATTATAATATGCAGGAATAACATAAGAGGGCGGGTGTTGCAAATAAGTGCACAAAATTATTTTTGTAACATTGCAGCCATGGTAAGGAACCATTTAGGTATAAGGGAAATGCTTTGTATCACAGTTTTTAAGGAAGTCTTTATCTTGGGTGGGATAATTCTCTTTACGTATACCCTTAGGGCTGCATTAGCCTAACGGTTGACCAATGGGGTATCATTTTGGCCCACTAAAAACTAGTAAATATTGTCATGCCATGAAAAATTATATATGGAAGAGCAAAGTAGTGTAGGATATTTTAAACCATGTTATCCAGTGTATACAGAGTGGTGTATATTATGTTGCAACATAGAAAAACAGTAGTGATCCTGAACGAAATCTGCCAGAGGTCACCATGTGACATATACATCAGTTTAACATATCCTAGAATATATGTCAAATTTTAAAGGTATGTTAACGGGTCTTTACACTGGAATAGAAATTTTTAAAGAAACTAGGAAAGGTGATAACCTAATAACGTGGAAGCAATTATTAGATTTTTGTGCACTCCAAAACTTGCAAAATGTGATGCTCCCTCTCAACAGCCACTAAACATAAGGTTCCCAGCAGCTTAGAAACTTGAAAAGTTCTTATTTAGATGGGGTCTTCTAGGCCCCTATACTAATATTCCACTCCATAGGATCGCTCATTAGTAGTTGATCGATGGGGTGTGAAATCTTTGCAATCATTTCGTGCAGGTCGAGCTCCCATCCACTTCCTTTTTATGCTTTGTTCTAATACAGGCAGTCCCCGGGATACGTACAAGATAGGGTCCAGAGGTTTGTTCTTATGTTGAATTTGTATGTAAGTCGAAACTATATATTTTATAATTGTAGACAAAAAAATTGTAGCCAAAATTGTAGACCAAAAAAAATTTGGCCCCAGTGACAATTGGAGATTATACATTTTTTTCTGTAATGGGACCAAGCATTATCAATAAAGCTTCATTACAGACACCTTACAGCTGATTATTGCAGTCTGGGACTATAGTAAAGGATTCAGAAAGCTTCACCAGAGGTCACAGTGGTCTGTCTGTAACTATGGGTTGTCTGTAAGTCGGTATCCTTAAGTAGGGGACCGCCTGTAACTTTGATATGTTACTGTATAGATACTCTAATGTAAAAGATATGTTACATTGTACCTTTCATTAGCATCTGCTGTGTGACTAGGCAGTTGCCTGTTGGGAGGAGCTGGAAAGGAGCAGTTTTCCCCCACACTTGGGGAACAGCTTCTCCAAGTGACCTTTTTAAATATATGAAAACACCCATCACTGGGCTTAGCGACGCCCCCTGCTCCTCTACAGCCAATTCCGAGTGTGGGGAGTAATTCATATATTTGAAAGGGTCACATGTTTCCCAAAGGGGGGGGGGGGCTGCTCCTTTCCAGCCCATCCCATTAGGCAACTGCCTAGTCACACAGCAGATGCTAATGAAATGTACAATATAACATATCTTTTTTTCTGTAAAACCAATTTGTTATACAAATACACTTTGGCAGTGTATGTACTATGCTCTGTGGGGACTGGGGGAGTGCTAAAAATGTGTGCAAAAAATGTCCTGGTGACAGGTTCCCTTTAAATACATGAACATCTAGTTACTGTTACTGTATATGTTCATAGTCTGTTCCTACTGCTTAGATTTTTATTGCCTCTCTCTCTCTAAATATATAAAGAGCCAACAAAGAGAAAAGGACAAACATGCACAGATATAGTGTAGTAGGTGAGGGAGGGTAGTTTATGGTAAATGGTTGTATTGATATTCTAGGTGTGTGCTCACTGTTTTGGGTTGTGATTCAGTCACAGCCACAATAAAAGTCTGCTCACGGGACCACCAAGGGTAACATCGACCAGGCTGGTGTCTTCAAAATGACTATGTATGTAGCCAAAAAAATGTGAAAGAATTTTCAGTTTTTATTATCATAAAACAAATCTAAAAAGAAGTGGTGACGTGCTTCGGGACTCGGACCAGGTCATCATCACTTGTGTAAATATATATTACACACTGTATATATATATACTTATTGGTTTATCCTGACAGGAATTCCAAGAGGTTTTTCCATAAACCTCCTCATCCTATACTATCTTGGCCCATCGTGTGCGTCACCAAATGGCTGAATGCACATCTACATACGTGACTCGGCACAAACAAGTAATGTGAGAGAGAGAGCGACTGCTAGACACCACAAGTGCCCCTTAGGCCTCATTCACACAACTGTTCAGGGATGGGGGGGGGGCCACAAAGTTGTGTGCAAGAGGCCTTGTCTTGGAGGTAAAAGACCATTTTGGCAGGTGACAAACAATAAAATCTGTTCAATTGTTGTTAGGGATAATGAAGTACAGGCGGTCCCCTACTCAAGAACACCCGACTTACAGACGACCCCTAGTTACAAATGGACCTCTGGTAACTGGTAATTACCAATTTTACTTCAAAATTGAGTCGCAAGCCAAGCACTTACATACACCGGGAGGAAGATGGTGAACTCCGCCGGACCTCAGCAGGGATACATGCAGGAAATCGGGTGCACGATCTAAGTGAACCGCGGCACAGTGCATTCTGGACGGACAATGCACTTTCAGGAACTCCGAGGGACCAGGTAAGTAAATGTGCCTCATAGACTGTACTTATAACAGTATGTGTAATACAACTAATAGTGTAGAATCTAAAAATATCAGGTGAACAGTGCGATCCCCATTGTCTGCCTACGACCAGCTTTAGGTCAATAACCTACAATGCGTGTCATCGGAGACCCAGTCATGAGGAGCCAGGATTACACAGACATTATTTTACCAGACTTATGTCTTGTGTAACACAGTTGGCGTAGTAACTTATGTTGAGTCAGAAGTTTTTATCTATGCACAAGTGTTATGAAATACCAGAACTGAACGACTAGGAAAAGAACTAGTTCAAAAGAATTTTACGGTTAACTCAATTTTTTGCATATTTTTTTTTTAACCTTCAGGTGTAACTGATGTGAGACGCTAAGATGTGATTATGTTATGAACTTGTACATATGTGTATACACAGCCAAGTCACACTAAGAAAGGAACCTGCAAATTCACATACTGTCCATTACAAAAAACAAGTTTGGTTTTTAACTTTTCCAATTTATAAACACCCTTCTAATAAAGTTCTAATAAAGCATGCACTGTATACAGTATATGTATAGTTATAGGAATACTATCCAAAGAGATGAAACAATATTTAACTCCTTCTTGAAACTATGTATAATACAATATAATATATTATACAGACAGCCCCAGAGATACGCACAAGATAGGTTCTGTAGGTTTGTTCTTAAGTTAAATTTGTATGTAAGTCAGAACCGTATATTTTACAATTGTAACCCCAGCCAAAAATTGTTTTGGTCTCTGTGACAATTTAAAACTTTTGGATTGTCATAAAAACCTGGATTAACAATACATCTTATTTGCAGACACCTTTGATAACTGTTACAGCTTAAGGCTAAAGTACAGTAATATTCCAACATCAAGAGGTCCGTTTTCAACTGGGGGTCTTCTGTAAGTCGGGACCACCTGTATATGTAATAAAATCTATGTTCCGTTACAGCACGGATACACTTATACACATGCATATATAAACTTTCCACTGTCCTTATAAAGGACATCCACTGAGGTCAGGGACTGATACAAGTCAGTATATAAATGCTGTTCTACACTGTGGAATGTGTTGGTGCTATATAAGTTGGGTTTAATAAACATTACAGAATAACCCGACAACCTGTCAACTCCGACCCCTTACCGTTAAACCCAGAGAACAAAGAACAAAACTTTATACTAAGTGCTGGCAAGTGTAAACGCAAAGGACAATGTCTCTGAACCTATGCCTCTCCCCATCCTGGTCCATGTCCTCACCTCAAACACTCGATCAGCTCCTCTTCATGGTGGACACTGAATTCTGTCTGTACCATCTCCTGTTTCAATTCCCCGATCTCTGTGGCGATGGTGTCAATGAGCTGAGGAAGGAGAAAACACACTGACGTGAGTTGGTGGATGGGGCGTGCTCTCCGACTCCAGGCAGGTTTAGTCACTTCATTGTGAATAGGCTGTCGTGATAAAGAAAAAAAAATCTGTACGCCCTGAACTTCCTTAAATACACAGAAAGATGAATCAGAGACAGAGGACGGTGCACAGTAAATATTCCATAGTATACAACATGCACGCTGCCCATCCACTCATGTAACTCACTATTATAGGGTTAATTGATGAAAAACAATACAATCTGGAAAATGGAAATGAATAAACATGTGTAGTATCAGGAAATGTTCTGACCGGCTAAAAGTGACATTATATTACAGTACATACTGTAATAATGCAATGCAAGCAAATAAACACGTATCACGAAAGAGAGCTGCTGATAAAGTAAATAGTTTGCCTTTAAAATTGTCCCCAATTTAGAAAAAAAGTTGTACATTTTTGTGACATTTTTGGTTTTAATAAAGTTTACACTCTTACCACACGTACAATAAAAAGAAAACGATAAACTAAATCAATATTGATTTGTAAAGCGCCACGGAATTTGATGGTGCTATATAAATAAAAATTATTATTATATTAAATAGATTTGTTTTATTATATTATTTAGTTTGGTTATGTAGTAGCTTTGTAGTAGCTGACCACACCTCTTCCTGCAGGTAATAATAATTTTATATATAATTATACTTAATCATTTCTTTATTCATATAGTGCACAAAGATTCTTGCCAGATCAGTCCCTGTCCCCAATGGGGCTCACAATCTAATCAACCTAGCAGTATGTTTTGGAGTGTGGGAGGAAACCGGAGGAAACTCACACAAACACGAGAAAACATACAAACTCTTTGCAGATGTTGACCCTGGGACTTGAACCCAGGACTCCAGCGCTGCAAGGCTGTAATGCTAACCACTAAGCCACCATTCTGTAATGCAGTTAATGATGCAAAAGAGGTTTTGTCAATACCCAAACACAAGCGTTTCGGTCTACTCGTACCCCAATCAGGAGTTACTTCTTGCTGAATTGTGTTTCAACGCCTTATGCAAAAGACGCACCACTTGCCTTATGGAAGGTACATCCCTGGTCACAGACATGTTTTGCCAACATTGCAGAGGATATCACCCTTTTCTGACATTACAGGAGGAGCTATGGCGGTACCATCACGGTGCGCTAAAGATATTTAAATTAACGAAATATATAATACCGAGCTTGATTATAATAGAAGATACATTGAACAGAAGACCTTCAGCTCACCTTACATTATTTGGTTACATTACACCCTCCTAATAAAACAGATGTATATAAAAAAAAAACAAATGCAGTTATGAAGTGGGCTTCCTCTATTTCCGTCATCATGGTAACAAGTGCTCACACGTTTCTGCAGAGGAAAAAATTACTCAAGTCATAACAATAGTAAGGGTCAAAATATTAAAGTCCTAGCAAAGTACCGTATATACTCGAGTATATACGGTAAGTGGTAACTTGTGCTATAAACATTTCAGTAAAACCACAGCAAAATATCGCTACATATATCCCAAAGTGAGCCCCCTACTCTGACCCCTTTTTTAGAGCTATAAAGCCTTAACCCTAATCAGAGAGGTCTTCCAATGTACACATATAGGGGGAGATGTATTAATGTGTGGATCGTTAGACGAGTGCAGATTAGAACTAGACATTTCACCAGATTACCGTATACACTCGAGTATAAGCCGAGTTTTTCAGCACAATTTTTGTTAGTTCTGGCACAGACACACCCCCTTGTAGCAAGGACACGCCCCTTTTCCCTTAGAATTCGGAAAACAGTCTTAAATTAGTCTAAAACCTTCAGTAAATGTGGTGCACTGCATTTCAGGGGCAAATTACTCCAGTTTTCTGGTGTAGACAGATGAATAAATCTCCTCCATAAAATTACAATTCAGGTTAGTTGGTGATATGCCATTTATGTGGAGGTCAACAGTGAAGTCAGTGAGGTTCAGGATTAACAAAAAAAAATTCCAACACCTCTCCAGGCATTATGAATGGTACTAAATCATATTTCTATTGACTCTAATGAGCTGCAATACCAAATGGACAGGCCTGGAGCTGCATCGGCAAAAAAGGAGGCATGCTTTCTAAAAGCCAAATTATTTGCCACAGGAAACATGCCACCTGGCAACTATATTAAGATGGCCAAACCTGTTAGTTTGTCCACCCCAAGTGACTCACTGAAGTGAGGGTGGAGAATGGGAATAGTGATTGGGCAGTAGCCGGGTCATGGTGTTCCTCATTACAACCTTAGTTATTAAACTCCTAAATGTTCCTAAAAATACATTTAGGTGGAGAATCTCCATGCACTTGCCCAAAACTTTCCACCCATAAATAATGTAAAGCTAAATATGAGTCAATATCACAGCCGTCATGACCAGTTTACTTACTCACTGTAATGCAGCATTTTGGACAAACTCAGACAGTGAACCCTAACGCTAGATCCAACCAGCTGTCCCTAGCAACTTGCTGAGCCTATCCTAGGCTGCAGGTGATTACTAGACTACGTGTCCTTCCTGTGCCAAAGTGAAAACACTGAGACAAAAACTGGAAAACAAAGACAGAAAAATGGCCGTACAAATATGGGTCAAAACCAAGAGGACTAGGCAGTACAGAATCATGAGACAAACGGAGAGTCAGAAATCAAGCGAGGGTCAAAAGATCAAAAATCCAAAAGTCCAGAGAATGCTATCAAGCTCCAAAGAAGACATAGCAAGCACGAGGAAGTGGTCAAACAATCCTCTTATGAGATATCAGAGCCAGGGATATTAGACCGGTCGCAAGACATCTAGAAAAACTAAACTAGCAGGGGCAAAAAAATATGCTAATGAGCCAAAGGGGCTCTGAGTGGTGTTACCAGAGCCCCTTTGTGTTGTAGTTTCACAGGCTTTTACACTATGCAGTGAGCACTCCCCCACTACGTGCAACATCACAGTCAGCAGCACATCCCCTTACTTTACAATTTTACGCAGTTTAACTGCTGTTATAGCGCCTATAACTCAGTGATGGTTAGAGTAAAATTTCCAGAGTGTGGGCGGGGACTCTGTAAGCAGAGACTTCATGTGCTATGAGATGCTGTGCCTTGAGAATGTGCTTAGATTATCATGGTTTAGGTTTATCTACAATTTTGTTTAGCTTCTGAATATTCTACTAGCATCTGACACATAGAGATGAGATGATACCAATCAGAGATGATGAGATCCATGAGATAGATATAAAACACAATGACACTCTCAGCTATGCTAACTCATCTATAACACATACAAAGTCAGCTCTGCTATATGCGTCCCTCCCAGATAAAGACCTTATCTTGCCTGTAGCTTGTAGTCTCTGCACACGGTTGCTTGTCGACAGGAAGTGCCTGTGTCTGAGCTAGTCTTGTAATGCAAGGGAAGGAGACAGAGAGCACTGCAGTGTGCAGACACAAGAAGCTATTCATGAGAAGAATCTGATATAGTCAGAAGATTTACATTCGTATCCAGGGACAACCAAAATTGTAAAAACCAGGACTGATAGAGACAGGTTGGAATTATATTTGTGAAATGCTCAACAGTGAATTAGAGAATGTGTGATTTTGTTACCCGAAGTATATTTGAGAATTTGGTCTTTGTAGAAAAACCCCTTTAAGGGCAGTGAAGGACTCTGGAGCCTTAATGGGCACAGATGTTACACTCACACACTGAATTATACAATATTGTTTGCTGTCATTTTTTTCTATACCAGATAGATTTTAGCCATATGTTTATTTATAGGAATAACCATAAATTGTGCACAGATTAGAACTTCCTGAATTTCGTATTGTTTTCCCTTTCCTTTCTCCAAGGTTATTTCCTGTTGTAGAATACTCGCATCTCCGATATTTAGAAATCCCCAGCATGAATGAGTTCAGTGGAAATTATTCAGAAACTGAAAACATTTACAGAGAATTGTCCTTCAATAAAAGCAAGAAACCTACAGAGATAAACAAGTCCTAGGATGGGGACTGGATATAATGCAGCATACAGGGACACCGCCAGGCTGCTAATGGTACTGCACTACCCCAAGAAAGGGAACAGTGGTCAGTTCATAACCCTAAATTCATGATCCTAAAAAAAAATGAAGGTGGAGAATCTAGCATTTGCCCAAAACTTTACATGTTTGGAATTTTTAGACAGAATATTACGATAGTTAAAAGGACACGGCCACCAGAGGTTACCCCATTAATACCAGCACCCTCAAGTCAAATTTTGCCTAAGATGAGTCAATTTACGAGGCTGCAGTGGGAGCGTCACTTCAGGCGTTCCATTTCTTCGATTCTATAGTACCTAATTAAGACTCTCATCTTTCAGATAACATCAGGCTTGTTGTTCTGTGAGATAAAGAACCAGAGATGCAGGCGGCTAAAGATATGGTTGAAAATCTGAGCTGCAGATATCCAGTTTCTGATTATTTCTTTAACTGCGTGTTTCTCCAGTTCTGCAGCTCACAGAACCACAAACCTGATAACATTTGAAAGAGGAGAATCTTTTCTTTAATATTATTCCAAAATCATTGACTCAGATATTTCTAAGTAAAAAAATCACCAAAGATAGGTGCGTCTGAATTAACACTCCTGCTGCAGCCTCTAAACTTGACTCATCTCAGGCAAGTATGACTTTTCTTTGCTAATTTTCACATTGCTTTGGAGGAGATCTTTACTTGTAAACGGGCAAGATTCTACATTAAAGAGGAAATTGTAGAAGGGACATTTCATACTTGACCTGAAGAAGCTTATGTTTCATGGGATGAAATCTGGTGACAGCATCCCTTTAAGTAGTTGAAAGAGATTTGATGTTATGAGTACGAGCTTACCAATGCAATTTACCTCCTCTACGGTCTCACCAGTGTTGGCTGCCTTACTCTGGATAAATATGAGAAGTGGTGGTATGGATAGTATAGCCATCAGTTGAATACAACAATTTACTACAGCCAACAGATATGTCACAGTTTTGCTTAAATTACTTTTACCTCTTTAAGAATGCAAAATCACCAGAGACATTGGGGCTCATTTACTAAGGGTCCGTGGATTGCATTTTCGCCGGGTTTCCCGACGATTTCCGTTTTGCGCCGAATTGCCCCAGAATTTTGGCGCACGCGATTGGATTTTGGCGTATTGGCGCCGGCTTGCACGTGACAGAAATCAGGGGTGTGTCCATCGGACAACCCGACGGATTCGGACAACGCACAACATTTAACATTTAGAATTGTGTCGCAAGACACTCACTCACATGCACCGGGAAGAAGAAGGTGAACTCCGGCGGACCTCGGGGCGGAAGCGACACATGCAGGAAATTGGACTCACTACCTTAGTGAATCGCGGCACACTCGAATCCTTGTCGGTAATCGCGACAGGACCGGGTAATTAAATCTGCCCCAGTCTGCCCCCTGGGGTCGCAGGAAGGGTTAAAAAAATTACAAAGGGAAGGGGTTTTAAAAAAGTGTACTGGGATAGAAATGGGGCATTACGCCACGTGGGGGCCACAATGGTCCATTATACAGTGAAGGAGGGGATTGCACTGTGTTTGTCGTTCAGAGGGGATTCAGTGGTGTAAGTGACTATTAACTATTTCCTGCTTCTGTCTCTTCCTCACTATGAGTGAGTTCTGCTTTGCATCCTTCCCGCTACTTCCTGCTACTGTACAGATAGTCTCTGGATAAAGTCCAAGTGACAAAAACTAAAATTTAAGGAAGATGTATCGGCTATCTGCATGATAGAAATAATGAGCGGATGCCAAAAAATAAATAAATAAAAAACTTGCCACAGAAATTCTGTAGGAAGCAGATTTCACAATTTACTTGTCAAGCAGAACATATGAGATATGCTACTTCTAATTATACACAATGTCCCTTTAGCGTGAAGGAACAAGGCAGACAGATAACCCCCCTTAGGCCCCTAAAGCCTACGAATAAATAAGAAAAAAAAAAAAAAAGATCTGGGACTGAGACATGTTACTTACATCAAACATACATTATATACATTGGGACTGGAAAATATCACAGCACAAATACCTGACAGAAGGCAATGTTAAAAACAAACAATAAACTTCACTAAGGTAAAAAAAATGTTGCCCCTTTCTTTTCCTGCAGTATTTTTTAAATCCTTCTCAACTCTGAATGTAGCAGATAGATAAGGAGAGGAGACTATAGATTAACTCTTTCCATACCTAGGCAATATTACACTTGATTCTGTGAGATGAGACTGTGTAGGGACTATCTTTAAATAGTTAAAGAAGAACTGTCACCATAATTATCCCCCCCCCCAAACCAACAATGCCGGGTTACAAGTACGCCCAATATCACCTAAAATTAGCTGCCAGTGTGCCTTAATTACAGACGTTTTTTTTCTGATTTGGAAATTAGCATACTTGACTCTAGACTACAGACACATAAAGCTCTGTTTACTTATAGGAAATATTGTGAATTGTTTACATTCATGTCATTTGACCAGGGTGATGTCCAAGGGATCATTTTCCCCCTAAAATTTGCCATATTTAACCCATGTGTCTATCTGATTACATGAAATCACAGCAAGCCTCCGTGGAGGATTCTGAGATCTAGAAATCCATGGAGTCATGCTGTAATTTCATGTGATGAGATACAATGGCACATTTTAGCAGGAAAGGGACCTTAAGATGACATCACCTTGGTCACATGACATGAAGTGCTGAATAGTGAGGAGGCATAAGACATAGGGAGAAGTAGGAGGGGTTGACCAAGCAGGACACGCCCCCTCTAATGCCAGTTAATATAACGCTAAAGGTTTATTTTATGGGGATATGAGAGAAACAATATTTAGCTAAAAGAAGTTTGTCAGTTAGTTACTAGGGCTCTGTGGGAACTGGTCACTAGCTGGATTTGTGAAAATGTGTTGACAGGTTCCCTTTAAGTCACTAGAAAAGGTTATCAGCTCGGTTATCTCTCAGCTGTCAGTGTGAGTATAGGAGAAAACGCTAATTTACACAATTAAAAATAAGAAGAAATAAAGGGAGGAAAAAAGAATAGGGTTAAGAAATGTATTCTAAATAAAGCAGAGTACAGACAACCCCTAGTTACAGATGCACCTCTCTACCCACAGCGACCTCTGGTAAAGCTCTCTGGATGCTTTACTTTAGTCCCTGGCTGCAATAATCATCTGTAATCAGTGATAATCCTTGCTGCCACTACAGCAAAAAGATTTAAAAATCCAATTGTCACTGGGACAAAAAAAAAATTGTTTGGAGTTATAATTATAAAATCTACAGTTCCAACTTACATACAAATTCAACCTGAAGAACCTATCTTGTACATAATCTGGGGAGAGCCTGTACAAAGTTCACTCGTATCATCTGCACTATTTATTTATGGGTGTCTGAAGTGCTGCACCAACGAGCTGTGCAGAGGGCGCCAGATTCATGAAGAACGGGCAACACAAAATCTGGCGCACCCTGCACACTACACAAGCAGCCGGCACTGTGTTGATAAGTGTACCCTATTCTGTGCTCACCCCACAGTGACTTTTTGCCATAGATCTCTATGGGGGCAATGATCAGGCCTCAAATTTTGCAGTCAGATCATGGCCCTCATAAAGGTTGTGTGCATGAGGCCTAAAGGAGAATTAAAGCAATGGCACTGTACAACTTCCATGTCTGAACACAAAACTCCCACTTGATTTCAGAATACACTTAACCCTTCTGCAGTAACCAGACATGTCCACTACACAGTATGCTGTTCTTCTAGGCTCTACATTGTGCAAAAGGTTATAGCTGATCGGTGGCCATTACAGGCACCAGACCCCCCACTGATCTATCATTGATGACCTATCCCAAGAATAGACCATCACTATTAAATTCACAGATAATCCCTTTAATAATTCTAACCTATTTCCTGGGAATTTCCCTGGCATACCCCATATGGATTACATAAATAAAAGTTACTAAACCGAATACTGCATAAGAAGGCCTTTGTGTGCAAGAAAAGGCTTAGCAGGTTTATCTTGTCATGTGGTGAATTTAATCTCCACCATCAACAATGTTTGACTCTTCAGTTTGTGAAAACAATATATGACCTTTATTCTTATATAGATCTGTTTACCTTTAGGAGGAAACCATCATTAATGGGCAATTCCCTGAATCCTACTCTTATGACTACATAACTGCACTATGTATAGACTCTTACCAGTTACTTATGATGTCAGTCTACTGTTTCTGGAGGTAAAAACACATGTGGTGACTACGGAAAGTATTCAGATCTTTTTACATTTTTCACTCTATATTTCATTGCAGCCAATTGGTGAGATCATAAAAGTTATTTTCTTTGCTCTTTAATGCACTCACATGCTGTTTATTTCCTTCTGATCCTCTTTGAAATGGTTCTACACCCTCATTGGAGTCCACCTGTGTTTAATTAAACTGATAGGACTTGCTTAGGAAAGGCACACACCGTTCTATATAAGACCTCACAGTGCATGTAAGAGCACATGAGAATCATGAGGTCTAAGGAACTGCCCAAGTTGCCATGACGTTTTCTACCTTATAGAAAAGGATTGCCAACTGTGAGGAGTCTTTTAGGTCGGCAGACCAGGATGGACCAGGCCAACACAGACAAAGAATTTGACGGTATTCTAATTTCAGCAAATTAATGTTATTGTTTGTAAGATGAATTGTTATACAATTTTCCAGTTTACTTTCTGTATCAATTCCTCACAGTTTTCTAGATCTCGGCTTGCAGTCATTCTATAAGAAGATTCTATGTTTGCTACTAGTGGACAGAAAGCTGACCATGGTCACACAGGTGCACAGCTCGCTAATCAGAGAAAGTAATCACAGCTGTGTGTTACAACGAACAGTGCACCTGTGTGACATGGCCAGATTTCTGCCCACTATATATTTATATGTGTGGTATATACATTTTAGGTATATAATTATATGTACAGCATTTTCGCTTGTGGGACATTGTTTCCATTTGCACTAAATTTACTGCAGGTAGGCCTAATAGTAGATGATCCCATAGCAGTTGGCCTCTTGGATTTCATTTTTCCCCTCAGGATCGGCCTTTCTTTTGCCATGTTTTTGCTTCGATTTAACTGGGGGCAATTTTCTTGTCTGCCAAGGGAAGCAAAATGTCTTGTCCTGGCCCTGGCAAGATCTAACAACGATGTATGGTCGGAACTGCAGACTGACTGCTTTAAAATTGTACAAAACAGTCTACAATTACAAAGTACACAGTAATATGTAGACAATAACAAGTGCATTTACAGGTGGTCCCCGACTTAAGGACATCCGATTTACAGACGACCTCTAGTTACAGAGGGACCTCTCTGACCTCTGATGAAGCTCTGGATAGTGTAATTTAGTCCCAGGCTGCAATAATCAGCTGTAACGTGTCTGTAATGAAGCCCTTGATAACCCTTGTTCCCAAATCAGCAAAAAAATGTGAAAATCCAAATGTCACTGGGACTAAAATAAAATGATAAAAAATACTAGCCCCGACTTACATACAAATTACAAAATGAGAAGTAACCTAAAGACCCTATCTTGTACGTAACCCTGGGACTGCCTGTAATAAGGAGTTGTTACTACCTACAGATAATAAGAATATTCTTGGATTTTGCAATGTGCGGATATCCTTGATAAAGACATAAACATTTCAGTATAAAAAGAAAATATAAAAGTCGTAATAAAAAATTTGGACCATTTCACCCCAATACAATGCAGTAGACGTACAAGAGCATGTAATACTCTTCTATCCGGCTTGTTTCCCTTTAATAAAATAATGACCAGTCACGGCACAGGATGGATTAGAAGTGTCTCTGAACTATGAGTAAGTAACACATGCAGAGCACAACACGGCACCCCCTGTGCACAGCCATGTCCTTAGATGATCTCCCAGCGAGACCTCAGCTCTCTATGTAACAGTAAAGATCTCTTGGCTTTATCTCAATAATAAAGCTAAAAGACCTACAAGAAAAGTGCATGCGACTTTTAAACTTTTTGAATGTACCTTCAAGGCACAAAGTAGATATTTCACCTTTTTAGGAGATGTAGAATAAGGATCTGTACTTAAAAATTATCACAACACGGTGTAGTTTTTTAAATTTTTTTTGATAAGCACTTAAAGGGGTGATCTGGGGTGGAAAAGTTGTGCCCCAAGTGGTGTATAAATAATAAAGAACCTATACTTACACCACCTGGGTTTCCATACAAAAAAGTTCCAATCCCTGATAACCCCTTTAATACAAAGATCTGGAATGAGGGAGCAGAAAGAACTGTTTTCTGGGTAATGGCCAAGTCAAGTACGTTTAACTCAGCTCCCATTCAAGTGTATGAAAGACTATCTGCAGTAACCAATTCTGGCCACTACATAGAGAATGGAGCCTTCTCCTTTCATTTCCATTCTATGTGATAACTGCTGAGATCAGCTTATTTTGCAGGGTGCGAGGTTTCAATCCCCAAATCTTATACAGGCGGTCCCCTACTTAAGGACACCCGACTTACAGACGACCCATAGTTAAAAGACGGACCCCTCTGCCCACTGTGACCCCTGGTGAAGCTCTCTGGATACTTTACTATAATCCCTGGCTGCAATAATCAGCTGTAAGGTGTCTGTAATGAAGCTTTATTGATTATTTTTGGTCCCATTATAGCAAAAAATTTTGTCACTGGGGCAAAAATTTTTTTTGTCTGGATCTACCATTATAAAATATACAGTTCTGACTTACATACAAATTCAACTTAAGAACAAACCTACGGACCCTATCTTGTATGTAACCCGGGGACTGCTTGTATTAATAATTTATTGTTAAGATCATTATCATAAATATTTTTAGCCAGGATTAACCCCTTTAACGGTAAAATCCCCATAGCTTTGCAATTTCATGCTCCACTCTCAAGTTGTGATGGAGACGGTCTGTATACTGTACACAGCCCTGAATAAAAGCCGTAGGGCCGTATGGAGTAGTACCTAGTCGTAGTATCTAGTGGTAGTAACTAGTTGCTAGTAACCATTACACCTTACCAAATGCCACAACATGGATAAACCTCTTCCAAAAAGTTATTATTTTATATTTATTATGTGTTTGGCCTATTCCCAAGGTTAGGGTAAGTTACCTACTATACTGTATATAACTGTGTCCTGTATAACACTAAACATATCTGGTATGTGACATTTTTAGTTGCATTTGTGATTTTTTTTGAGTGACAACATACAAAGAGGCTTAGAGTAACTGCACTATTTATATAGATTTCTTTGTTTCCGTGATGCTTGTACATGCTCGGAGGCACAGGAGATTGTCACAGCTGGAAGTAACTTTGCATTGAATATAATAGACGTCACTGATGTGGTTATGTGGTTGTGACAGATTACATCTATGGGTAATTTGCTAGGGCAATTATAATTAAAGTCCAGTAAAAAAAAACATGGAATGAAATGAATGTTCCATTGTAAATCTTTTATTGAACTATATATAAATATAACAAAGGAACACTTAAAGGGGTGTTCCAGGTCACAGTGTGGCCTGAATGTCTTATACAAAGTAGAATTAAAGGGGTTGGCCACTTTGAGCAAATAATTGTTAAGGTTTGTGTTAGGAAAAGTTATACAGTTTTCAAATCTACTTTCTGTATCAATTCCTTGCTGTTTTCTAGATCTCTGCTTGCTGTCCTGCTAAAGAAAGCTTCTAAGCTTACTTCCAGTGGACAGAACTCTGTCCATGGTCATGTGATGGACAGGCAGGTACACAAGGGGTTATAGCTCACAGCTCTGATTACTCTATGATATAATGAGCTGTGCACCTATGTGACCATGGATACATCTCTATCCACTGGAAGTAAACATAGAAGCTTCCTTCAGAATGACAGCAAGCAGAGATATAGAAAACCGTGAGGAATAAATTCTGAAAGTATATAGGAAAATTGTACAATTTTTCATAATACAAACAATAACATTAATGTGCCAAAATGAGAACACCCCTTTAATTTATACAGTAGAAAAGACTAGTGGACTAGTGACCTCAGTTACACAGGTGCACTGTTTGTTATAACACACAGCTGTGATTGCTTTCTCTGTGTGACCACCCTGTACACAACCCCCTTCATGTATGGTTGGGCCTTTAACTACTGTATCTAACACATACAGCTACAGAAATCACAGGAGCAATCCCTACTTGTTCCATCCAGTGACTGATGCCAGTGATTGGTACAGCAGACCATTGACGTAATTAGGCTCCACAAAAGAGCCACGAAAGGTGCAGTAGTAGGTACCGTGGGACTTGCGTTGGATGAGAAGGTAAGAAAATGTCTTTTTACTCAATCATACACGCCCTGTTGGCAGAAAACACTGGGGCACATTTACTTACCCGGCCAACGGAGTTCAACTGAAGTGCATTGTGCGACATCAATGCACTGTGCCGTAATTCACAAAGATCATGCGCCCGATTTCCTGCATCTGTCGCGTCCCCGCTCAGGTCCTTTGGAGTCCTCCATCTTCTTCCCGGTGTATGCAAGTGCATGTGGATGCGACACAATTTGAATATTAAATCCTGCGCTCAGTCCGAATCAGTCGGACGGCCCGCCCCCGATTTTGGTCGCATGAAAGGCAGCGCAATTGAGCCACAATCTGATCACGTGCAACACAATCCCCAGTTAAATACCTGTCACAGCGGCGCATATCCCGAAAATGTCAAAATTCAGTCAAAAGTGCGATCCGCGGACCCTTAGTAAATAAGCCCCACTGCACCTATAGCCTGTACGTCATTCCATGGAGGCATTGCGGTGCTTTACTACTATCCGCACACCCTGAGTGGACTGACCTCCATGCTCTGTCATATTCCAAGTAAACGCAATGGAGGACACACTATTTTGTTTTCCAAATCTTTGTCTGATTGCTATGGAATCTGTTCATAAAGATAAAATGTGGTATTATATATTTGCATAAATATATATTCTGAGACATATCTTCACCCGGCACACTTCTGCGCTGTTCATACTGGTGATTGGATGTATAAAGAGCTGCTTCATATCATACAATACCCTCATCATCTGTACCAGTAACACACCCTTATATGAATATTTATGGAATTTAAGCATATTCTCACTGGCACTGCATAAATTGCAGGGTTTACAGAAAAATGTAATATTGGCGCTTTTTCCTCCTACTCCAGGCTCATATTGTAAGTGAGCGCTTCACAAGAGAGCCGGCTTGCCCGCCAAGCTCCCGGCTCCACATGTGCTTCTGCTTAGCACATCACAGCTGAAGCAAAAGGAAAAGCTTCACAGCTTCCAAACTTTACTTGGAAAGTAGATGGGAAAATTATGGAAAGTATCTGACAAAAATAGCAGGTGCTTATATAAAGCATCGTACTGGTGGACGACACTGATGCCTGCGCCCTTAATAATCCTAACAGACCAAGAATATTCATTTTATAGATGCCATAAAACAACCTATTTCCTCCACCCCCAGATACAGACTAAATATGAAAAATAACAGCAGATATCTTCTTGCCCTTCCATTACCAATCCCAATGAAGATTATGTACTAGGTCCTTAACTGGAAATGGATGATAACAGGGAACAATGGAGGGAATTCATTAAGTCTGGCGTTTAGAATGGCAACTTTAACATCCCCAAAGTTCCACCCTCCACCTGCCACTCTCCCTCCCCTGACCTGCCCATAGTGCGGATCATCGAAAGCCTAAAACAGGCGAGGTCAGGGAGATTCCTGCGGAGAAGCCATAATGAATCTCCCCCATAGTGTCCTATTTATAACAACATCAGACTTTCCATGTCCCCCTCATCAAATTCGAATTTTTTTTTTTTTAATGCTAAGATTCATGAAAGAGGCTTTCTACTACATACACACTTATCCTCCATCCACAGGATAGGCAACGTGCCTCATTAGGAAGGTGGGGGTCCATAATGAACGTGAGAATAGGGAATTACATAGGGAAAAGTGCTTTATACCAATGCATAACCAATACAGGCAGTCCCCAGGTTACGTACAAGATAGATTCCTTGGGTTTGTACCTATGTTGAATTTGTATGCAAGTCGGAACTGTATACTTTATTGTTGTAGCTCCAGACAAAAAAATTTTTTTTATCCCAGTGACAATTGGATTTTCAAAATTTTTTGCTATAATGGGATCCAGGATTATCAATAAAGCTTCATTGCAGACACTTTACAGCTGATCATTGCAGCCTGGGACTATAGTAAAGCATCCTGAGAGCTTCACCAGAGGTCACAGTGGTCAGAGGGGTCTGTCTATAACTAGGGGTCATCTTTAAGTCGGGTGTCCTTAAAGGAAACCTACCAGTTAGAATGGCAGGGGTAAGCTGTAAGTACCGAGCACCAGCTCAGGGTGAGCTGGTGCCGGTACTTACTTTCGTTAGTGTTATAAACCGCGGTATAGACATAGGGAGAAGTAGGAGGGGTTGACCAAGCAGGACACACCCCCTCTAATGCCAGGTAATATAACACTAAAGGTTTATTTTATGGGGATATGAGAGAAACACTATTTAGCTAAAAGAAGTTTTTCAGTTAGTTACTAGGGCTCTATGGGAACTGGTCACTAGCTGGATTTGTGAAAATGTGTTGACAGGTTTCATCTGTAATCAGTGATAATCCTTGGGGCCACTACAGCAAAAAGATTTAAAAATCCAATTGTCACTGGGACAAAAAAAATTGTTTGGAGTTATAATTATAAAATCTACA
Source organism: Engystomops pustulosus (assembly GCA_019512145.1). Lineage (NCBI taxonomy): Eukaryota > Metazoa > Chordata > Amphibia > Anura > Leptodactylidae > Engystomops > Engystomops pustulosus. Next base: position 148,268 of record WNYA01000089.1, read on the forward strand.
GTTCCAATTTACATACAAATTCAACCTGAAGAACCTATCTTGTACATAATCTGGGGAGAGCCTGTACAAAGTTCACTCGTATAATCTGCACTATTTATTTATGGGTGTCTGAAGTGCTGCACCAACGAGCTGTGCAGAGGGCGCCAGATTCATGAAGAACGGGCAACACAAATCATGAATCTGGCGCACCCTGCACACTACACAGGCAGCCGGCACTGTGTTGATAAGTGTACCCTATTCTAGGCTCACCCCACATTGACTTTTTGCCATAGATCGCTATGGGGGCAATGATCAGGCCACAAATTTTGCAGTCAGATCATGGCCCTCATAAAGGTTGTGTGCATGAGGCCTAAAGGAGAATTAAAGCAATGGCACTGTACAACTTCCATGTCTGAACACAAAACTCCCACTTGATTTCAGAATACACTTAACCCTTCTGCAGTAACCAGACATGTCCACCACACAGTATGCTGTTCTTCTAGGCTCTACATTGTGCAAAAGGTTATAGAGCTGGTGCCGGTACTTACTTTCGTTAGTGTTATAAACCGCGGTATTGCGGTTTTAACACTTTTTAAACTTTAGAGCAGAAGAGGCTTCCTACATAGGAAATAGCGGAGATGTTGCGCGCGCACGGTCGCACGCAGCGCCGAAGCGTCTTCTGCTCTAAAGTTTAAAAAGTGTTAAAACCGCGATACCGCGGTACCGCGGTATCGCGGTTTTAACACTTTTTAAACTTTAGAGCAGAAGAGGCTTCCTACATAGGAAATAGCGGAGATGTTGCGCGCGCACGGTCGCACGCAGCGCCGAAGCGTCTTCTGCTCTAAAGTTTAAAAAGTGTTAAAACCGCGATACCGCGGTTTATAACACTAACGAAAGTAAGTACCGGCACCAGCTCATAAGATCTGCTATATATTCATTATGGTTATTGGAAGTGGACATGGATAGGTATAGTACATATAGTACAACCTTAAAAGAATACTTAATTCTTACCACCGGATTTTTACTCCAAAACAACTTTTTCTTTTTTGATGGCACTTATTATTTGCAAGTGGAGGGGGCCCCAATGGGAGCGAAATTTTCCCCCTCCCTTGCTAACATTTTTATGTCGCAATGGGAGGAGACATACATTTTTTCACCCTCCAACCCGCACCGGGAGTCTGTAATCTGGTTTGGTCGATATATAGACGACCTGGTGTGGGTGTGGAGGGGTTTTTGCATATTTCGCATATTTGATCTTATACTCCCTCTACTCTTTCTGTTGCTTTGTTAACAATTTGTTTACAATTTGTTTACATTTTGAGATTATATATGTATTGTATTTTCTACTGCAGTATTTTGCATATTTCGCATATTTGATCTTATACTCCCTCTACTCCTTCTGTTGCTTTGTTAACAATTTGTTTACAATTTGTTTACATTTTTGAGATTAAATATGTTAATATGGCTTAACTCGCTTTGGCAACCTAATGACAAAAGATCATCCTCAGTGTATTGGTGCATGCAATAGTAGACACAATATCTAGATGTTCAGTAAGAATGTATTTTTCTATTTCCCTAGTACATTGAATTTTATGTCTAGCTAGCATGTGTTTTTCCTGTATTAGACAGTGACAATTTTTATAGATGTTCCCTTTTTTTAAATTACTTACTCACCTATGAATTTTGATCCCGGGTAGTGCTTCCGATTACGCAGACCCGATATTAGTGGTTCGCAATTTATTGGAGGCACGGCCCGTTGTCTGATCTTTATACAATATTTTGGTTGTCCCGTTGCTAGGCTGCGTTCCCGGTCATATGGCTTAGACATGTGACCGTGGGGGCGACACCTTTCCGGTCATGTGGGCTTGTTCCTTGCCCCGTAAGACCTGCCCGGTCTCCGAGCAACCACACAGGAAGGAGGGCGTTTCCGCCCTCTCACTCCTTAACAGAGTACTATAAAGGTGAGCGTATTCCATACAGCAGACAGGTTAGAGATTAGACGTGGAACCTTCGAAACTCGTCAACTCGTTGTTTGTCCTCCTTCATGTTGTTTTGAATTTTATCAATAAAGAAGAAGAAATTTGGCATATTACCACCCCTGTGGAGTGTTTCGTTGTCGTGCCGGTTCCACGTTGTTTCACTAATGAAAGTAAGTACCGGCACCAGCTCACCCTGAGCTGGTGCTCGGTACTTACAGCTTACACCTGCCATTCTAAATGGTAGGTTTCCTTTAAGTAGGTGACCGCCTGTACTCAGTTTAGCCCCATATATAGAGTGTCTCTAGAGGCAAATTTTACAAAATTCATGTTTCCTTGGGAATGCTGAACAGTTGGAACCCCAGCAATCCAACACTTACCTATTACTATTCTGTGAACATTCAACAAGTAATATGCATAGCAAGACTGCGGTCAAGCCATTTTTACTTTTAAGGTATTAAAGCTTTGAAATGTACTTATCAGTCATATGATAAGTCAGTTTCTAGGATCCACTGCATGACAGCTACAGCAATCTATGAGGCTCCATATCGCAAGCAACCAGTTTGTCTCAGGGTAGCACATTTTTTTCAGCCAAAACTAGAAATGGATCCGATACAAAGATAACATATATTGCAATGTCAAAAAAAAAATCTTTTGTATTAATTATTGCGTTTATCTTTATGTACAGCATCAAAAACTGTATGTTTGAATTCAACTTGCATAATAGCTTAAAGTACACACATAGGTATAAAAGATACTTTTTCTTGCTTCATATAGTCACCACTAGAGAGAGTAAAAGAACTAGTTGCCTACTGGTTATATCCCTAAGTTCAATGCAGCATTTCCTGAGCTCCCTCTAGTGGTGACTGTAGGCATCCAGAAATCATCTTTTAGACCAGCTCTTTATTAGAAAATGTAGAAAATTACATGTGAAAAACATACAGGAAATCCCGGGGTTACATACAACATAGGTGTTTTAGGTTTGTTCCTAATTGAATTTGTATGCAAGTCGGATATAATTTTAACTCCAGACAACATTTTTTTGTTCCTGGTCACAGTAGCCAGAGACATCTGTCTGTAAGTCAGGTGTCCTTAAGTCGGAGACTGCTTGTATCAGGTTTTTTTTTTTTAATTATATTATAATATTATATTATATTATATTCAAAGGCAGGCATTGACTTTAAAAAGACTAAAGAATCATTAAATCCCACTTATCTTTTCAGTTCACAGCTACATTACTCAGGTATTTGTTAATAATTACATTAGGATGACAGATCTATTTTCCAAAGGATCCCAGCAGAACCCAGCGGCAGTATGAACTAAGCCACGCTTCATGTTTTTTTATAGTCGGATTTATTTTCCATCCCTCAGAAGCTAAAATGTTATTACAGTGACCAGTAGAATTTTATAACACAAAATCACGACCACTTGTCACAACACAGAAACTATACCAGACATATTAAATATTCCTTGCCCGGGTACTTCTAAAACATTCCTTTACATACACTATATTTAACGTGCAGATGTCAGACAGATGTAGCAGAGCTGAAAGTGTCATTTATCTCTCTGGGGCAGAAATACTTGTGTATTGCATTAGCAATCAGGTTACATAATGAGACTGGCCTGTGGTTATGGATGGTGGCAGAAAGGAGGCAAATGTAGAGAAAAGAACAATGTTTTTAACATTAGACTCTATAGGACCTGCAACTTATACATCTTTACATTTTGTTTATAAATACATACCCGTAGGATAGATTGCAAATATCTATCTTCTACTTCTATCCACTGTGTTAGACTTGTATGTACTGATAAAGGGGACTGTCACATAAACATATGGCCTGACATATATATTGACTGTATATACAACTTGTCCATATATATATATATATATATATATATATATATATATATATACATATATATAGATAATGTCACACCTGTACAGGGAGTTCCATCAGGAAATGTAAACAGAGCCTAAGTAGCTACAAAGTATGATTCTCAATATAATAAATCTATCTATACAGCGATGTAGCAGAGCTGAGTTTTCTCATTCAGCAAGACTTCCCATATGGTGAATTATCTGTGGCTTACAGGTGACCTACTCATGGTGCATTGAACAGCTCTGCTACATCTGTACACATACATAACCCAATGTTAAACAAACAATATTCAATTCCCAGGTTTACATAGAAATTCGCAAAAAACTTGCATTAAAAAGTAAACGTTCTTTACCTTAAAGAAGCTCAGTCTGTCTCCCGGCCGACACACGTCCATGGTCATCCGGAAAGGCTTGCGCTGGACGGCCTCTGTGTTTTCCCAGCTCTTCTGAGAGGAAAGACATGTTAATGGTTAGGGCAGTCTGTAGGAAATTCCTCTACAAGCCACAAATTCATTCACAACATGCAATGTGCCAAGATGTTTTCCGTCAACAGTGTCCGACCATTCCTTCACCAGCTCGGCTTCTCAGTCCGTGTTTATAAGGCAGAGAAGAACATATAGAAGATCCCGTAACTGGGAGTGAAGTAGTCCCTGACTGGAGTGGGAAGTCTCTGGTCTCTGTTTATTTTCCCAGTCATTTTGTCTTTCCCTTCATAAGAAACATAAAGTGCAATTCCCAGGGCTCATTACATGGATCAAAGCCGATTCCAGTAAGGAGATTAGGGGCAGCATGGGGAAACAAGGGGTTAATGCACACTATATGGCCGCATTTCACAATAACACATATGTCCATACTGCTACTGAGAGCAAAGTCCGGGAGTTAACTATTAATGGTGATAGCACTTACTGAGGAGATTGTATACCAGGAGTGTGACCTACTGTATCTGTGCTGGGATTGTGGATGACAAAGCAAGATAATGGGGCACATTTACTAAGGGTCCGTACACCGCATTTTCCGACTATTTCTGATTTGCGGCACACTTAACAGGGATTTTTGGCGCATACCATCGGATTTTGGCACAATCGCGCCGACTTTCATTTCACACAAATCGGGGGGCATGGCCATCGGACAATCCAGCTGATTCGGACTAAGCGTGGGATTTAAAATTCAAATTGTGTCGTAAGACATGCACTCACATAAACCGGGAAGAAGAAGGTGAACTCCGGCGGACCTTAGCGGCGAGCGACACATGCAGGATATCGCGTGCATGAACTTAGTGAATCGCACCAGACTTCGTCCCCATCGGACAACGCACGTCGGGGATCGCGACATGACCAGGTTTAAATGTGCCCCAATGTACCGCACATACACAAAGCAGTCACTAGACTCAGGCTTCAGAGACTATACTGTAAACATAAACTGCCCCCTGCAGAGTTTTTACAGGTTTTCCAAGTTTTCAGACACTTATATGATTTGTAAAGCAAAAGGGCCATGACCTTTGAAAATTCAGCAAGGATGAGCAGGCGGGGTTGGGGGGATACACCAAAAATGATGGTAGTTCCACAGAACTTTTACACGGTTTTCAGTTATAAACTAAGTCATCTAATAGTTGCCGCAAATTATGTCTACTGTATATCACATCATGTATCAGATTTATCATTCAACATCAGACACTTAGAGGGGTTGTTAACTATTTTACACAGGGCTAGGGGCGGGGGGAGTAAAAATAATAAAAAGCATATACTCACCTCCTCGTGGGCTCCCATTCTCCCATGGCACCGTCCATCACTACCGGGCTCCTGTCCTGATCACTACCACGGGCCGGCATGAGTTTCAAGCAGTAGCAGGCCACCAGGCTCTTTATACAGAGGCCCATCAATAACGCTGGAGGAAGTGAGTATATGCCCCCCAGTCTTATATAAAAACGTTTAAGTCCTGGACAACCCCTTTAAATAAATCTGGTGTTTACAACACTTTTGATCATTCTTTTCTAGTGTCCTTGAAACTGAGAAACTACTTTGGAGTTTGCACATGTATTTATAAAGTGTCTGCACCAGTTTTGTGTCGTGGCTGCACTGTGTCCGAAAAGACAGAAAAAATGTGTAACTAAATAGGCGTGTTTGCGCGACATTTAGGTAAAGGTGCACCAAACAAAAGATGGTGCACACTTCTCGAGCAGTGCAGGGTGCGCCAGTATTCAATAATCTGGCGCACCCTGCACATTCGTGACCCATACTATTGATAAATCTAGGCCATTGTTTTACTTTGAGTCACTTTTTACGACTGCGCCTCAATGTCCTCAAATTCAAGAAGAGAGTCTTAGGTGGCATTTACATCGCAAATTCCATATACACCCAGCGAATATGCCAGGAAAGCTCCATAAATATACAGTATATGGTGAGTGCATCCACAGATATATTGAGAGACAGAGATCCTTTTTTGCATTCAACTGCACAGTATGGGACTTATTTACTAAGGATCTGCGGACGCACTGTTGTCGGATTTTCCGTCGTTTTCGGGATTTGCACCGATGTGACAGGTATTTAACTGGGGATTTTGTCTCGCACGATCAGATTTTGGCGCAGCTGCGCTGGCTTTCATGCGGCAGCGATCGGGGGGTTGGCCGTCGGACAATCCGACTGGTTCAGACTGAGCGCTTACATGCACAAAGAAGAAGGTGAACTCTGTCGGACTTGAGCGGGGAAGCGACACATGCAGGATCTTAGTAAATCGCAACAGAGTGCATTTCAGACGGACAATGCACTTTCGGTGAACGTGTCAGGATGTGTAACTAAATGTGCCCCTATATGTTATATGCTGAGGAAAGCAAAGGATGGAAAGACGTGGTAAGCTATCTTTTTCCATTCGGCACCCTCCTGCTGAGCGATAAATGTACTGGGGAATGGATGTACTATATTGCCTCCACTGAGTCATTGAAGTGTCTAAAACTAATAAATGTGCTATTTTGTAGACTTTTATTAAGTGCAAATTATGACAGAATTCTGACCCATTCATAATTTTTTTTGCAAAAGCATAAAAAATTTTTTATGAACGAAACCTTGAGCTTCCCCAAGTCGGTACTGTATATAAATGTCGATAGATTGTTATAGAGGTATAAGAGTTTGCTCAAGGATGAAAGACTGAAAAACAAAGAGCTCATACTGCATGTTCTAGTACGTGACCCACATCTACATCTGTCCTGCCTTAGATCGTCTCCAATACTCTCCAGTAGAGGACTAACAGTTGACCTCTTTATTACGCTGGATTCCAGCGGTGGCCAGAACCTGCCCTTTGTACATAAGACAATGCAACCCGCCAAGACCTCAGCTGTCCCTTTGTACAGTATAAAGCGCCCTTTAATGTAAACTTCAGGCCGGTCTTTGTTTGACTCTGCAGAATGTGAAGAATTCCCCCCTGCGAAGTCGCTGTGATCCGGTTAGGATCTCATTTTTAAGTCTTTTGTTTTCTCCGCAGGACACCCAGCACCTGCATAAAGCTGACATGAAAAGTGAACATGGCTACCTGAGATGAACACCTCCTACAACGTGGAGAGGACGGATTAGCACACATTACGAGCCTACACAGAAACTCATTTTGGAAGGAAGCCAAGTTATTTGGTTAGAGCGGAGTCATATGTTCTTATCCGTGTAGTTATGTAATCAACTCGAAAATTCCAACCAAAATATTAATCTTATAGAAAGTGCAAGCTCCAGTGAAGTGTAACATGACCCTGCTCTGCTCAGGGTAACTCTTCTACTCTTACTGACAAGTAAGAACAATAGAAAGATGTATATGAGCCAAGAGAGACAAGAGACATAAGGTAAAAGTAATAATAACACACTAACCCAGCAGCTGAGGCTAAAGCTGGCCATACACATAAAACTTAGAGGCCAAACCATCAGGCGTAACTACAGGGATAGCAGCCATGGCAGCTGCTATGGGGCATGCAGTGATAGGGGGCCCGGCACATGATCTGCCACACTAAAGAATGGAGAATGTGAACAACTCAGTACAAACCTTTGCCGGCAGCTCAAGATAAAAATGTTGGGAGAACAGATAGTAGGGCTAGGAATCACTACCTGCTGTCTACTTCCCCAATGTGGTCAGCAGCTACTGGGCTGCACGAGGTCAAATCTGTGGCCGCTGACGCCCCCTTAGCAAAAGACTGCCCAACAGTGAGTATATCCATGTGTGTAGGAGTGTATAAATGTGTGAGTATCTGCTGTATGAGTGTATATATACATGCTGTATGAATGTGTGTATATGCTGAATGTTTGAATATGCTATGTGTGCACATGGTGTGCATATATTGTATATATGCTCTACAGTACATGTGTGTTAATGCTATATGTGTGTATGTTGTGCAAATATTGTGTGCATGTGCATATATGTTATATGCAGGATGTGTGTATATGGTGCGTTTATAATGTATTTAAATGTGTGTATATACTGTATATAATGCATACATACTATATGGGGGAAATTTATTAAACGTCCGTGTATGATGCAAGCCACAGCCCTGAAAGACATGCATTTCATTGTGCTACCTTTTAGGAATTTGTGGCAGTGTCAGATAACTTGCTTCTGTGCCAGGAAATGCCCCATTAAATGGTGATCCAAGTCTAACCCTGTAAAAAAATATGGTAAAATACCCTTATCATTTCACAAAAATAGGAAATCTAAAAAGGAATCTAAAAGCTGGTCTTGTTCTCATCTCACAGAATATTAGTCATTGTCACTGAGGAAATGACTAACTCTGAGTAACTGTTATCTACACAGAAAATTAATAGATACATTGACAAATTTCATGACTTAATATTTGGGGCTAATATTGCACGAGTGAGAATATCAAGTTCAGTTAAGAATGGGTCCAAGCTTTTTATCGGCAATGTATAATGAAAGGATTCCCAGACAAACACCTCTAATTACAGCATCCTATAGTATGTGATGGTAAATGCCATCTGTAACCAATGTTAAAATGCAAGACGATGGGTGCTGGTAACTTATCGAATGCGTTTCAATGAAAATATAGGTCATCAATATCTATTACCCCAGGCACCATTTGTGACTGCACCCTCAAGATGTTTCCTACTGTGTATTAGATCGTATAGAAAGATGTGACCACACCTTCAGACTCCCTCAATGATGCGTCTCAGTGCAGCTTCACGGACCTTGCCCACGTTTTGTCTGTCCCTGTCTATCACCTAAAACTTTCAGCAAATTAATGTTATTGTTTGTACAATAAATATTTTCCCAATATACTTTCTGTATTAATTCCTCACGGTTTTCTAGATCTCTGCTTGCTGTCCTTCTACAGGAAACTTCATAGTTTATTTTGTGTGGATATACCCCAATACCCCAAAACAAAAGCCCAAAACCCATACCCTTAATTTATGTAGCTATATATATATATGCAAGAAATAATAAAGATAAAGTAATAAAAAATCAAACCTTACTCAAATTTCATACAAAATAGATGACCTAGGAAGATCCATCAGCGTTGTTTGTAATAACCTCTAAATGAAAGGTCCTCCTTGCACCCACCGGAGAGAGAGACCCTAGCTTATAAATACAACGAGCCTCTCGTCAAAGAAGCTCCGAAACAACATTTCCCTCCAGGTGAGCGGCTCGTAATAACCCAGAGCTCTGATTCATTTCTGATACTAAGGAGTACTGCACCTTGTGACCATGGTCAGATTTCGGGCCACTGGTAGTAAACATAGAAGCTTTCTATAGAATAGCAGCAAGCAGAGATCTAGAAAACCATGAGGAATTAGTACAAAAAGTATATTGGAAAAATGCTTCATTTTTCATTGTGCAAAAAAACATTAATTTACTGAAATGAGAGTTTCCCTTTAAGGTATAAAACCAAGTGGTCTACTCTCACTAAAGGAGTTACTTCCTTGGGGTTCCTGGGGTTGGACCCTTACTCATCTAATATCGATGACTGATCCTAAAGATAGGTCATCAATATATATTAGGTTACATTCACACTAATGTGTGCCAGCCATACCGTAGCACGTAGTACGGTAGACGTATATACGCCCCCCCAAAGGCAGTGTAAATGTAGTATAACTCAGAGGTCTCGTTTAAGATATAACTCCCACCGTTCCTAAAAATATAAACATTTTTGAATTCCTTGGAAACTTGCATAATTATTTACTCATTTCCTTTTCAGATTATGAGTCAGGCCTGGCTATAGTAGTGACAAGTTATATTACCAAAAATTGCAAACCCCCATGTATTTCAGTCTATGGGTATCAACTCAACGGGGCACATTTACTTACATGTCCATGTTGCGATCTCCGAACCGGAATGTCCGACAAGCATGCATTGCGCCGCGATTCACGTAGATCGTGCACCCAATATCCTGCATGTGTCGCTCCCCACTCAGGTCAGCCGGAGTTCACCACCTTCTTCCCGGTGTATGTAACAGCATTTCTTGCAACACAATTTTAAAGTTAAATACCGCGCTTAGTCCGAATCTGTCGGATTGTCCCACGCCCCCCCCCGATTTGTGTCTCATGAAAGTCGAAAATCCGATCGCATGCAACACAATCCCCTGCTAAATGTGGTGCAACTCAGAAAACGTCGGAATATCCGACGAATGTGTGGTCCACTGACCCTTAGTAATGGAGCCCTAATATCTCCATATCAGGGCCTTATCGGCCTTATGGTCGACTTCAAAGGGTGAATGGTAATTGTAATGTTTTCCTCTAAACCATTCATCAATTCTTCTTTTCCTCAACAATTTACAACCCACCAACTTTCCCACCACAGGCAGGAACATTAGTAGTGTGGGAGAGGGGGGTTAGCTGGGTGTAAGGAGGGCACACGAGTATGATGTCCTAGGCCACTGTGAGGCCCTCAACAGGAGCTCCAGTGATGATCTGACCATGGCTGTTTTGGCACTGCATGGAAGAGCTGCATCAGGTTTATACATGGTGCAGACCTTGTGGACATCATAAAATGAGGTGGGAGGTCAGATACAACCCGCATGCCATGTGTGGTCTACAACTATTCTGCAGTGAATTTCCAGACCCTTGTGGAGAGTCAGATAGATATGTAAGAAGGAGCACATCAAGGTTTTCAGTGTCATTGGTAGTGAAAGTCATCAATGATCTGAGGAGACATTTTATAATCTCCCTATTCTGTGTACTTTTGGCAGGAATTTGAAGGGTTAGAAGATTATGTCATCGTAATCACTATGGAAAGAAAAATGACTGGAGCTCATTTTCTTTCTGCCGGATGCTGAAAATTCAACACGATAATTACATCAAATAACATTTTGAGGAGAAAAAACAAAAATATGAAAATCTCTATATATCCCTAATTGTGAGAGGGTTAACAAGGTTTCCAGCGAAACACCACATCCCTCGCTCCTACAACCTACTTCCTGAAGACTAGACATTTTCTCATCCAATACATAAAGTTCTAAGGGCACCGATGAAAGACGATTACAGAATCCTATTACCTCAGGCAATGGCCACAAATTCTAAAATGAGAAATCCTGCTGGCCATAGATGTCGCAAAGAACATTAATGCATGAATGCAATCATCTGAATTAAGTAGATGAAACTATATACTCTAGGGGAAATCTCTGCGCCAAACATAACTCATTGCATTAGAGGACGGCAAGTTAAATACATTAAAGTTTCTCTACTAAAAGTAAAGACTGAGATTTGCTCAAAAGAATAAATCCAACAATTCTCCTTAAAGGGAACCTACCACCACAAATCTACCTATAAAGGTAGATCGGGTGGTAGGTGGATCAATAGGATGTGAGGATAGCCCTTTTAAGGGCTAATCCTCACGTCCCCGCACTTTTTTGATAACTTTTATTCTCGTAATATGTAAATTTTATAAAGAGGCGACTGGGGCGTGGAGTAGCCGGAGCTGAGGTTACACAGCGTAACTACTCCACGCCCCAGTAGTCTCCTTGTTCCTCCTACCCAAAATCTTCAGCCCTCGTCCGACGAACCCGCCTGTGCGGTCACTGCTCCAAAGCCATAGCTGTACAGACGCGGGCCTGCTGTTCTGGGCATGCGTGTCCTTTTAATCCACCTACCATCTGATCTACCTTTATAGGTAGATTCGTGGCGGTAGGTTCCCTTTAAATTTCTCGTTTCATTAGATGATAAATTTCCCATATTACAATTAATACTGAGGAATATATAAAGAATTCTTCACTGTGTGTACCAGCTCAGCCATGTAAGACAACTGGCTGCAGAAGGAACATCTCCCCTCCACCCTGCCTGCATAAAGACAACACGCAATATAGAACCACCTATATCAACTCCTAATCAATTGTTTCTGCTGATCTTGGACATGACAGTAAAAATTCAAACTGGTATATTGGGTGCCAGAAAACAATTCGAACTGGATTCCTGCTGGAATCAGTAGAGCAGCACCAATTAACGTTGATGTAGATCAGTAAAAAGTCCCTTTTAAAGGTAATCAGGTGGTTCCTGTATTATATACTGCTCCTGGCACGTGCAACATGAGCTTTCCAATGTTGTTCTTCACCATGCTTTCTGTTGCAAAAAAGACAAGGTATAAGCTAGTGATGCAACTATCATACTCAATGACAAAAGATTTCAGTCCGAGGGTGTATTAACTCTTATACAAGTGTCATAGATGCTTGTGCAGGCTGTTTTACTCCTTGAAAGTAGTTGAAGGAGCTTGAGCCTTTTCCTCTGTTTCTTCCATGTGAACAGAACTGCACAGTGACTGCATGAATAAGCTGCAAGTGGAGAGCTGTGTGATCAGTGGGAGGCTGAATTCGGCTGCCAGCTCTTCATCCCCTCTCTTCCCCTTGCAGTGACTAGTCAGGAGGCTGGTCCTGAAACCCGGGATAAGGTGTTGGGAGCTACAGGAGCCTTCTATCCGGCTGCTCTTCATCTCTTCTCTGGGTTCCCTAACAGTAGCTATATATCATCTTTTAAAGGCTATTCCTGAAGCCCAGGGCAGATCTACATGTGTAATGTAAACTTCATAAAAAAAAACACCATAGAAAATCTTTTGGATAATCTTAATTGGAAAAGATTTATTAAGACTGGAACATCATGTGCACAGATTTCAACATGTCTCCATGTTGTTTTTTGGGCTCATGCACACAACTATGGTTTCCAAGACCCTGTTTGGGAGGTGACATCCCAAGATGCAATACTCAGAGCAGGTCCTATTACTGCTGAGGTTTGTGACTTGGGCAGCTTCTTCACCTATCACTCGATGAAACATGGGGTGCAAACAAGTGACCTAAGCCTCTTGTTTTCAGCCCAAATATATGCAGTAGGCCAAACTAAAGGTCTACATCATATCTGCTTCAGTGTAGTTTTCATCTATAACCTACGCCAGTATTGTGGTGCAGGTTATAGTACATTTGGCTGCTTGTGCCCCACCCTGCCATGCTCAGTTTGTTTCGAAACATGATAAATCAGGGAGTTCATAAAATTCTTTGCTGCAATTTTTAAAAAAAACATTTTTATGTGTCTCATCCATGTAAAACAAGATAAAATGTGTACAGCAATGTGCCAGATGTTGCAGGTTTAGAATTCACAGCTTGTTACTTACTGGGGCTCATTTACTAAGGGTCGCACTGCACTTTTGTCAGATTGTTCATGTTCTCCAAGTCTAAAACGGCTTGCACAGGTATTTAAGAAGTGTGTGCGCTGGGATTGTGTCCCTTTTGTGGCGCAGCTGAGCTGGCTTCTATGCAACGTAAATAAGGAGTCGTGCTGTCAGACAGTCCGACTGATTCCGCTTGAGTGCCCTACCGTAAAGATGCACCACAAAAAAGATGGTGAACTCTGTTGGACCTTTGCGGGGAAGCGACACATTCATGATTTCAGATGCACGATCGCCGCAAGCTGCATTATAGCTGGACAATGCACTTTCAGTGAGCTCGAGTGACCTGGTAAGTAAATGTGCCTCATTGTCTTAAATTGCCTATACCCAATGCAAAGCCGAAATTCTGCCCCCATTACAGCTAAATTTCATCTGAACCCTTCAAAAATGGCTGATTTCACAATAACATTATTAAAGTTATGGTTATCTCCATTAAATGCAAAGTTCCCTTAATTTGCCATTTCATGCATGGGAGAAGGTTCTCGCCATATGTTTCCCTGTATAAAATAGCGACCTACATGTTACTTATTTGCTTTACTGGAAATTTCGTAGTCCTCCTCAGCTAAGAATACTCCTTAGAAATACTTAGTGGAGTATTTTTTTACTCTGCAAGAAGACATTTAGTGCAATCTTTTCTTTTAGTCCAGATGGGCATCAATGTGATGTCAGGCCCTGAAAGATGATTCCGTCACATCTCACAGGATGAGCCATAATATTAAAAAATCACCCCAGAGTCATATGCAAATTTTTTGCTTGAGATGACACACAGCACTGACCTTTGCACTTTTACTATTGCGCCCTGCTGAAATAAGCGTAGACAATTCTGCTCTCTAAGGACATTAGATTATCCAGGCACTGTGATTAAATAGTTTCGCCATTAGACCGATTTTCAGGTACCTTTATCCCTTAGCCCTCAGTAAACAAAAAGATGATTTATACAAACTGCCAAAATAAGAAAGAAAAGCAGAGAAATAAGAAAGACACAGGAACAGATTTCATGAATAAAGCATACCGTATATACTCGTGTATAAGCCGAGTTTTTCAGCACAAAAAACATGCTGAAAAACGTCCCCTCGGCTTATACACAAGTCAATGCTACTTAAAAAAATAATAAACTTATATACTCACCCTCCGGTGGCCCCGATGTGCAGCGCTGCTCCCCCGATGTCCGCGCGGCTCCTCTTCTTGCTTCCGCGCCATCTTCTTTCTTCTACTGGGCGCCACCATGTTCTTGCCCGCCGCCATGAAGCGCCTAGTATGACGTCAGCAGCGGCGCGTCATACTATGCGCCTACTGCCCGGGGCAGAACAATGGCGGAGCCCAGCAGAAGAAAGAAGACGGCGCGGGAGCAAGAAGAGGAGCTGCGCGGACATCGGGGGAGCAGCGCTGCACATCGGGGCCACCGGAGGGTGAGTATATTAGTTTATTCTTTTAATGCTATGCAGGCTGTATACTACTGGGGGCAGGCTGTATACTACTGGGGGCAGGCTGGCTGTACAGGGGGAAAGGTGGGGAGTGCTGTATACTACAGGGGGCAGGCTGTATACTACTGGGGGCAAGATGGGCTGGCTGTATACTACTGGGGGCAAGCTGGGCTGGCTGTATACTACTGGGGGCAAGCTGGGCAGGCTGTATACTACAGGGGGCAAGCTGGGCAGTGCTGTATACTACAGGGGGCAGGCTGCATACTACAGGGGTCAGACTGGGCTGGCTGTATACTACTGGGGGCAAGCTGGGCTGGCTGTATACTACCGCGGGGCAAGCTGGGCAGTGCTGTATACTACTGGGGGCAGGCTGTATACTACAGGGGTCAGGCTGGGCTGGCTGTATACTACTGGGGGCAAGCTGGGCTGGCTGTATACTACTGGGGGCAAGCTAGGCTGGTTGTATACTACAGGGGGTAGGCTGTATACTACAGGGGCTGGCTGGCTATATACTGGGGGGGTCTGTGACCAATGCATTTTCCACCCTCGGCTTATACTCGAGTCAATAGGTTTTCCCAGTTTTTGGTGTTAAAATTAGGGTTCTCGGCTTATACTCGGGTCGGCTTATACTCGAGTATATACGGTATTACAAAGCGACTATTATTCTTTTGCACTATTCATTTATGCAATTTTGTTAAAAATTTAGCTACACTTTTACACGCAATATTTTGCGCCACAAAAGAAAATCATATTCCAGGTACACTACCAGTATCAATTTATCAAGATCAGTCCCTGTCACCAAAATATACTAAAAAGCATGGGAGTGATGAGGAGCTGTAGAAGTAGAAGTCGGGTCTGGGATGATTCCGGATGTAAGGGGTTGCACTGTTTCCTTGTGGGTACAGCTGCACTAACACAAAGCTGCGCTTCAGCTGCCGCGCTTATCAAATGCTGGCACCAACTCAGCTTTTTAATGTTTTTAACTTGGAGGCTTTAGAAAATAAGTTAATAAAAAAAAAAAGTTCTTCAAAGCACCTCTGTGTTCAATTTTCTCCAAGTCTCCATACAAAGTGGTGGTGCCTGCCAAGGAGAAGCCGCGGTAAAGAGTGAATATTAACACATTGGAGAGAGCACACGGGTAATTTTACTAGCTATAAACATCAAGAATATGGATTATATATACAATGTGGCTCTTAGATGTGGCTACCAATCTGGGGGGTATTTATAAGGGGTGTATAGTGTTACACCTGCCCCTGAGGGAGCTCAGCCACTTCAGTAACAGAACAACACCTGTACAATAATATACTAATATATTAATCATATAATAAAATAATAATGTCTGAACTAAAAATGTCTTGACTTCTGTGTCCTATAACACTACAAGAAAAACTCCCATGACAGATATCTGGTAGAAGGAATCACTGAATAGTACCACCCATGTCATGTAAGGACTAGGTATGGAAAGATCTACCATTAAATGTTATTTCTATGAACTATGAATGTTACTTGGAAGCTCCCATTAATGTGATGGCTTACATATGTTTATTTATTTTGCTCCAGTAATTCACTAATAAAATATTGTACTGATAAGATTTTATGTAAATGAAGCATGACTCCTTTGGAGGTGTTACTAGAGCCCCCCCCGAACTTTGGCTTCTCTGGCTATCACAAGCCCCCTGAAGCACTTGTGACCACCTCCCTGCTCCTTTGGCAGCTCCCCCTGCTGGTCAGAACATCGATCTCCTGCTGGAGCATGCTCGATCAGAGCAATAACCGGTTGCTATTATTCCCCTGCTGGACAGAACATTAATCTGTGCTTTGTTCATAACCTGATGAAGAGAGCGGTACTCCCTTGAAACGCATGGTTACTACATATTTTTAACGATGAATAAAATGATTGAAAAGATGATCATCTAAAGCCTTCTTTTTGAGGCAGTGCAGTGGATATGACCATTTTCTTCTCTTTTAAAATTTGACATACAAATCATATTCAACCGGAGGGAGATTGATGCAGCAGCCCAGGGTCGGCTCCAGGTTACAGTAGGCCCCTGGGCGACAGAGCCTCAATAGGCCCTTTGAACTTGTGGCGGCATTAAAAATTCAGAAACTAAAACAGTCTCCTGTTCCCTATTTTATCTTACCAAACAGCATTTACATGATTATTTTATATAAGCTCCACTCACCCGGATGGATTCCTTATGTACAGCCTTATATGGGCCCCCCAGCAGCTCTGGGCCCCAGCACTTGCCCATGTATGCCCAGTGCTGGCGTCAGCCCTGCAGCAGCCTAAAATATACTGATGTCAAACGCACAAAGCAATTTTTTGATATACCACACAAGTTGTGCCTATGCCTTTGAAGCACCAAGCCCCTTCTCTATCCCCATTGTCATTAATTTGTCAAACATGAAAAAAACCAGCCTGTCAGCATGTAATTTCTGTCTTGGGTATCATAGTAATGGTGTAAAATAAGCTCTTTGATAAATAGAATTTTTGACTGACATAAAGCAGGTTTTTTATCGCTTAATCTTGCTTTCCCTTCAATGCCTGGGATAAAAAATGTGAGAAAACGTGATTTGCTACTAATAACTGAAAACTATAGATCTCACTATTTGCCTATTAATTCCCCTCCCCTTCCCTAAATTATTTTGTATGAAAGCTATTGCACAGGGGAAAACCAGCTTCCCTTATAATACTAGTTAATGAATTAATAATATTCTCTACAGGGGAAATTCCTACGGATAAAAATACAATCTCAATACAGTAGTAAACAATGCAGAAGGCAATGCAATGTTGGCATCGGGCTGATAACTACTGAAGCTTGCCAAACACGTAGAAAGCATCCTTCAGAACCACACAACATATTCGGTTACAGCTACATTTGATTAAATCTATTATACAAATTGGTACATTGTGAATGAGGACATTGTAATTGTCAAAAATATTCCTAAAATGTCATTCATCAATAAACAGGAAGAAATACCGTATATAAAATAACAGATAAATTAGTAATGAAATACATTAAAGTGAAACCTGTGTGGAATATGATATCGACATCCACAGATTGTCTAGAGCTGAAAATAAGGAAGACCTCAAAATGAAAAGAAAATGTAGAGAAAACTTGTGTATCAGATCCCTTCATCTGCTAAGCCTGAATACATGTTGGTTAAAGTCATCCCACTCAACCAATAAGATTGGTCAAGTAGGCGAGATTTTTTTGCCAGTAATGACAGGAACACACCATACGTTTTTTAAAACTTTTTACTTGTAATTTTAGTGATTTTAATTACTAAATAACAAAAAAGGCTTAAAATTATGCAAATCAGCCTATTTTATCGTTAAAACAAGGGCATAAGAAGCCTAAAGAAAAGTGGATCTTGCCAGAGGGGGCACACACCAGCATATAAATGTGCTTGGTTTACAATCCTTGATCTGGTGGTACAATGTGATTGATGTAAACAACTATCCTAGGAGTTGAACTTCCTGCTGATCTTCTACAAAGGGAGAACCACTGCATTGGGCACTTGGAGCCCTCTCTTTGGGCACCCAGGCCATCACCCAGCACAAAGGTCTCCATTCAGGACTTAAGACCTGAATCAAGTAGGTGTGGACAGAGCTTGATTATCATTGTAGTCCCTTCTCTGGACCTGTGATTCATCCTGTTAAGGGGACTTTAGAGGGAAACTACAATAATAATACAAATTTCTCCTTCTTTCTCCTGTATCGGTGTTCTCAGGGCGCCAAAACGTTTTAAACCTGTCACTTTAAATTGGCATTTGGCCCTTTGTGAAAAATATGTGGCTTTTGCTTGTAGTTACAGCACTCGGTCCCTAAAAGGTTCGCCATCACTGGTCTGGGATGTACCCAAAGATTTATCAGGGTAAGTATATGGGTTTGTGGCCAGACAGATCTCATGTACAGCTATGTAGGACAATCTGCTCCATGAGGATCTGTTGGAGGCTTAGTGTCCACAGTAGCCCTGCTAGGTTCCCTTTAAACCCATAAAAGCACATCCTTCTATACCTGTCCTAAGAGAAAAAAAATTAAACGCCCCAAATATGTCACTAGTAAACTAACAATGTAGTCACTTTTAATCTTACCCTTGGAATCCATGCATTGTAGTGAAATTGCTACTGTTTCTACTAGCACTTAAAGTACACAAGTCACCAGAATTCAACCCTTAAACCATTTGTACCAGGTGGTAAAGGGTTAAAAGTCCTCCGCATATCACCTAAAATTATCTTCCACTGAGGCACTGTACCTTAATTATAGCTGTTTTTCTGATATGCAAATGAGAAGGTACAGTCAACTTCTGAAGTGAATATGTTTTCTCCCAGGCTGCAGTAAACCACGCCTCCTTTTTTTGATTGACAGCTCAATGTCTCTTCAAATCTAGGCCTGAGCAGACAAGAAGTTCGCTCCCTGTCCTTACCAGAATGATGTCTCTCTGTATGGTGCATGGTATACTCAGCAGTGAGCAGTGTGAGGGAAACTGCATATTTTCTCACCATTTCACGCACCCCGCAATGGGTGGAGCCAAGTAGTGGTGGAAGGATCCACGCACCAGTGGGCAGGGCCAACATAGACAACGGCAGAAAAAGTTTGGGGAACTATTTTACTGGTGGGAGGAGGCAGATTTAAGCTGGGAAACCTGTTCTGCACTTTTCAACAAAGGTACAGTGGGGGATGAGATAAGATTTACTGTGCCTCTTCTTGATGACAGGTTCCCTTTATGACAGGTTCTTGATATACAGGAAATGGCAGGAATTTCTGAGAAAACTGAGAATGGGCAACTGTTAGAGTGCTGTTCTTTTTTGTGATTAAACTATGCAATTGTTATACCTTGGATTTAGGCATCAAATACAACTGAGGACTCATTCTGAGACAGGGAGAGCTTGACTTCAGTGCTAAACTCTTCACCTCTGTGAAGTTATACAACCAGTTTACTTCAAAGATGACTTTTTGAACTATGACACCCCACTGGGCCATGAAAGAAACATGATCTGGAAGGTGTTCAGCTATTTGACAACATACTGGTAGCGGTTTATTGGGTCAATTATTGCTGACGGGTTCCCATTAAATTCTACATTCTCAAGGTTAGGAGCTGTGGATATATCATAAATACCTGGGAATACCCCTTACACATAGAAGCAGATTTACTTTGAGATCTCAATTCGCTCATCCCTAGGGCAATTTACCGGATCCAAGTTTATACTGAATTTATCTTACTGGGCAAATTGAACTTTTTAAAAATAATTTTTCTAATGTTTTTGTTTTTTTTTCAAACATCCTTTTAAAAAAAAAAAATCACTCAAGCACCTGCTTAACAAGAAACCTGGAAGTGAAAACCAGCTGCGGGCACTGGCAAACATTCTTAATTTCTTTGCACAATATTGTACCCAGTGTGATATTTATTTGTACCCCTTGTCCTTGATTTCAGAGGGAAGTGAAGAAAAATTAGAAAGAGGAAATCATGTTCTAGACCTTAAAATAACATGCCATGACCTAGCTACAAGACCAAATGTGTGTAAATAAACAGAAACAGGGAATTTTGCAATTTGGCAGGATCTAGTCATTTATATACACATCAGTGCCACAACTAGTATGAACTATGAAGCTTAAAGGGATATTCCCATCCCAGCTTTTCTAGGAATGCCTTTATTTTTCTGTGCTGCTAGGTTGAGACCTATCAGTTGTGACTTTATGTAATTGAATTTCTAAGTCCAATTTAAGCCCCGCAAACCCCTTTAAATTTTATGGATTTAAGGAGTTTTCCAACTGATAATTATATATCCACTGAATATCTCCTCAATATCAGATTGTTGGGGCACTGACACCCAACACCCACAGAGTCCCAGCTGATAAACAGAATGGAACAGGAAGCGGACAGCCCCGTTCCTTGTGTAGGGGTCAGGTCAGCGCCTATCTATGTAATTGGGACTCAATTCTGCCACAACACAGAGAAAGGAGCTATGTGTTCCATTCTCTCTTTATCAGCTAGAGAGAACTGTGGGTTTTCAGTCCTTTCCAGGCCTTTCAGTCTTTTTTTTGGGCCGGACATCACATGACCATTACAGCTGCTGATTGGTTGTAGCGATCAAGTACCGCCCAGCCCACAGCAAAGACCGGTAGGACTGTAAGGTCCGCTGCCCTGGATCTTCTAAAAAGAAATAATATTCTGTAAGTCAAACTTATCATTTGTTTGTGGGCATTGGGGGCACATAAGAAAAGTTTTGAAACTTGGATAACCCCATACTGTACTTGGCTGATTTTCACAGCTCTTACAGGAGCCATATGGAGCTTGCCTGTTTATGGTAGAATGGGGCAGAATAGCTGAATGAGCATTTCCATAATTAGATATTTAATTAAAGGGGTTGCCCACTTTACATTGTGAAATGTGTGTATGTGTTGGGGGGGAGGGGGCAAGATATTACCCTCCTTGACAAATAAATTCCTCCTTGAGGATCAATAAAGTTTTATCTATCTATCGATCTATCTATATATCTATCTTGGGTAACTTACCAATGAACACCTATTACAATTTCTGCATCGCTTTTTTGGAACGAAAAGCCCATGATTCAGAAATGTTTTCTTACCTCATCAGCTGCTATTCTTGTCCATAAAATATGGAGAATCATGCGAGTTTTATCTCTTACACTCTGGAATATCTTCTATCCCAGTCCTACTATGACTCTGTATACTATTCCTACTGCTAAATACCAATCTGTTGTACGGTCAGGGATCACAGACTCTTCCACCTGTTGTACCCACCATATGGCAGAATAACAAGGACAAATGTTACTGCACAAACTGAACAGGTGATACAACAAGCGTTTCCCTACAGATGCCTCATGACAGACAAGGCTGCACATGCAGAGGGGGATGTATCAGTCCAAACACGCCATGATTTCCAAACCAATATTTGAGCTTCAATGGGTTATTAAAAGCTTTCAATGACACCTACAAAAATGTGGTTGATTTGTGTAAATGGGGACTCAGACTCCCTCACTAGTTGTATTTTACAGTATAATATTGAGTCATGGCTTAAAATATAATGTAGTTTGATAAATGACTAGGTGGCCACGTTACCTATGAACAGCATCATGAAGGTCTAACAAGTCTTTAAAGGACACCTGTCATCAGGTCTGTGTCACTTGTCCTGTCACTACTACCTGTTGGAGCAGCTCACAAGGATCCCATCCCAGCCTTTATCTAGTAATTTCATACATTATTCATTGTAAAATCATCTATTTTTTATCATGTAAATGAGGCTGGTCACATGGTCAGAGGCAGTGATGTCACTCCTGTTACCCCTCCCCTCTCCTCCCCCTGCTCATGTCTGTGTGTAATGTATAGTAAAGCATTGCTAGTGTGTGCTGCATCTGCTGACATGCTGCACCCTCCTAATATACAGGTGAGAGACACAGACATCAGATACACATGAATCTGACATGTTCTGCTGTAACATGGCTGCCTGGAGCTGCTGTATCTCTCCTATACACACACAGGCTGCAGGGGACGTGGCCACCAGCACCAGGAAGCACATCATTATACAGCCTCACATCATTATACAGGCTGTCAGTCATGCACTGGGGGTGTGGCTGTGCCTCCCACTCATGAATAAGCTGGACAGCTTGAATATGCTAATGCTTCATTGGACATTTCACAGGTCATTTGCATACAGCTTTAGGACCTCATTGCTTAGGTTTACAGTAGAGGGACAATGAAGGGATAGAGGCAATGCTCTCTAATGGCAGTTTATGAAAACATATTTAGTTTAGGGGGGTTATTTTGCATGACGGGTTCTCTTTAAGGACACTCAATGCTCCTCTGGGAAAATTTTATGCAAATTAACCAGTTGCAAAGAAAAGAAAACTAAGAGAAGTAAGTAAAGGCAATGGCCTTAGTCCACACCCGACCCTTCAAATAAGCCTTAGGACAGAATGTAAGTAAAGACCAATCCCCTATAAACATCTGCCCTTCATCAGTCAGAAGAGAAGAGGACTGGTCTGGCAGTGTGGCTGGCGACAGAAGTACAGCTCTCTTTCTCTTTGCATAGTGTTTTAAGTGATTAGTTAGAACATAACATTAACTGTTGTTCAACTCTTTCGTGACCAAGGGCATTGGTACTCTCCATGTTAATTTTTGCAGTTCTGTTTTGCTCTTCTTTAAATGACACTATCTTTGGTACAGCTTTACGTATCATAACAGGTTTTGTTTTCATGGCTTTTGAGACTTTTATTTGATAAGATAGTTTTATTAATTCATTTTTTTCTCTACAGAATTAGCGGAAAACTGTCTAAAAATGTGAATTTTTCCCAATAACATTTTTAAATTAGTAGCAAATTTGAATTAACCTTCACCAAAATATCATAAAAATATGTACGTCATCAATCCACAGATGCAGAGGGTGCATGTGCTCCTGCAAATTCTCAGCTCTTTCTCCTTCTCTATGACAGGCTGTGAGGGGCACACATAAAATGCCTATATCTTCTGAATTTTCCCTTTAATATAACATCATCAATGTATTTCTAATTGTCACAGAACCAGAGATATACACTTTTAAAGAAAACCTACCATCAAAATCCACCATGATAAACCAGGGACCCTTACTCATAGATCCAGGCACCGGGACTGTGGTGAACTTCTTATTTTTGTTATCCATGGTCTCCTTCCTTCTAAAATCAACTTTTAAAATGATTCTGTTTAGCATGAAGCTTTATGGGGGAAGGTGGGCGTTATCAGTGCCCTTCCGTGCTGTAGTTACACCCTCCACTCTGCTCCCAAAATAGTTCCCCCTTCCTCTTCATGATATAATCTCATAGCAGCAGTACAGTCAGGAATGGAGAGCTATAAATAAAAATCTAATTTTTTACACCAACTTGGATATTTCCAGTCTGTTGCACCTATGGGAAGATGCTCATATTTAGGGCTCATTCACATGGCCATGTGCTCGCCCAGACTGGGTCCCCGTTGAGCACATGGACGCGAGGAGGAGGGTGGAGCGCAGACAAGCGGCCACCCGACTCGGTCACATTGTGGTCATGCGATCTACCCAAAATTGTGTTCTTACATGGAGGAGATAATCAGAGAGCTGGTTTAAAGGGAACCTGTCACCAGGAGACCCATTTTTAGCACTCCCACATGTTCACAGAGCATAGTACATACACTGCCAAAGTGTTTTTGTATAAAAGATAGGTTTTACAGAAAAAAAAGATATGTTATATTGTACCTTTCATTAGCATCTGCTGTGTGACTAGGCACTCGTCCCCTGGGAGTGGCTGGAGAGGAGCACTCCCCCCCCCCATCCTTGGGAAACAGCTCCTCCATGTGTCCTTTTCAAATATATGAATAAGTCCCCTCACTCGGGATTGGCTGTAGAGGAGCAGGGGGTGTCGCTAAGCCAAGTGATGGGTGTTTTCATATATTTGAAAAGGACATATGGAGGAGCTGTTTCACAAGGCTGAGGGGGAAACTGCTCCTTTCCAGCCACTTCCAGGGGACGAGTGCCTAGTCAAACCGCACATGGTATTGAAAGATACTGTATAACATATCTTTTTTTCTGTAAAACCTATTTTTTATACAAAGACACTTTGGCAGTGTATGTACTATGCTCTGTGGGGACTGGGGGAGTGCTAAAAATGGATCTCCTGGTGACAGGTTCCCTTTTACCTCTTACAGACCAGACTATTTTAACTTTAAGTATTTTAGCCATTAAGTAATGTTTTCAGTTTTTTATACTAAACTTAAGATCCAGGCATAAATGTCTTCATTTTTCTATAAGTCAGTGCAGTTATTACTTATTTATGTCGGCATATTCTGGAAAACTTAAACTGTCAATCAAAGAAACAAAAGAATGAGAGGGCTTGTAATAATTGGTATAATTAAACATATATTGTATTTATTTTTTTTACATTTACCATATACTGTTCACTAAGTAGGTTACATCAGGAGATATTTTTAGTTCATGTCCTGTTTAGAGTATTAGCAATACCAATGTGTAATATTATTTTGAATTTATGTTAAATATTTTATTCCTTTGAAGATTTCCAAAAAAACCCTTTATGACTAATTACTCATATAATAGATTGCTAAATTCCTTAGCTTTAGGTTATTGATTCATTGTAATAGTAATTGAGAAGTAAGACTGTAAAATAACCCTCACATGCTGACTTGCAGGATGTAGTGTCACCATGAACCCCATGGCTGCTGCATAACAAATGAGCCTCACTTTTATTTCAAGCCAAAGCAAATAAATCCTCCAACTTCAAAACAAATGTATTCATGTACATCTATAAGCAGCAAGTGCATATATTTACATATCATTTAGTATTAAAGCACAGAGAAAGCGGAAAACTCAGGAACAAATCTTTGCCTGGCGATCTCTGTCAGTTCCATAGATATCAGGGCCGCCATCAGGGGGTGTTGAGTGTGACTGTATTCAGGGGCCCTGAGGAGGAGAAGGGGTCCCAATTCACAGAAAACCGTCCTGCCTTCTAATGAGCCAGAAGGGCTGGGGGGTGGAAGACAGAGCATAGAAGGGCTCTGTCTTCATAGGCTGTTACACTGTCTCACTGTCCCTCCCCACTAAGCTGCAGCAGAGGAAGGTTCAGTGCACAGAGGGAGGGGGCAAGTACTCCTGCCCAATGTAACAGTCTTTGAAGCTACAGCATGGAGGGGTTCTGGTAACGTCCCTCTGGTAACCTTCTGGCTCATTAGCATAATTGTAAAAGTTGCTTTTTAAAGAAAGGAGGTTATGTATAACAAATATAAGAAGATTACCATAGTCACAATGCCCTTTTCTATGGGTAAGTGCCCCTGGTTTATCATGCTTGATTTTCTTTATGGGGAGACAGGAGAAAAACTGACACCATATTATGGGTAGGACATGAGGATTGAAACATAAAACAAGGAATCCCTTTATGTTTCTCTGAATCCAGACCCGCAAACCCTACACTAAGACTAACAAGTGTATGTATAGAGCGTACATCAATGTATCCATGTTACCTTCCTAATTTTCTATAAAACCAAGCACTGTTATAGAGGAACATACAAGAGACCTCAAAATTTCAGTGGGACTGGTCAATGGTCAGCGGATGTCCTTGTCCCCCCCCTCCAACCACTTCTATGGGAGTGGTTCTTACTGCCTACACCCCCCCCAATCCAGGAGGTCACGTGACCTGCCTTTACACAATCTTTTCCATTGTAGGTACTATACGGGTGACCCTATTATGGTCTAGTACTTACCCTAGTAAAGTTGTGATGGCGACCAACCTCTTTTACATTAGAATCAGCAAATGTATCGCTTGATGTTTTCCCCTAAATTTGGGGGGGGGGGGGGGGGGGGGGGGGTCTACGTTGTTAACTAAGTGGTAAATTAAAGACCTATTACCATCAAGTAGAAGGATTGTGCAATATTTACAAAGCTTAAGCATCCCAGATAAATACAGACCATAATATGGGTAATTTGCCAGAAAAATGTGCTCAGAATATAAAGGGATGCTCCAGATATCAACATGATCCAAACTGACTACATTCTGTAGAGAACACAACTCATCCAACAGAGCAACAAACTCATAACCTTAGGCTGTCCAACTACAAATCCACCGCAAACCACTCATCAACCAAAACATGACAAACAGTCCCGAAGCGACAATGTACAAACAAAACAAACAGCAGAGAGATGTATGAAGTCTCAGATTCCTCTGGATAGGGGTGTACTTCCCTAAAATCAATAGGATTGTTTAGTCCAAACTGAATTGTCAGATCTTTACCTTCATTGAACTACCATGGAGGAGGTTAGGGGCCTCCACAGATGCACCTTAGATTGTCAGTATCAGACTTGGGTACCTAGGGCCCATCCAAGTATCATCCATCGACATTTGCAATTTCCAAACACTGCATAGATACATACTGCATCAGACACAAGTAGTAACCTGTGGGTTCTGACTGTTTCTGTTATAGAGATTCCTGTCAGTAGTTTGCTGCCAGGCCTTTCCCTCTTACTATTTCTGTTATGGTGATCCTGTTAGCAGCTTTTTCCTTGCACTAGGGCCCTTTCAGATGTTTGAGGGATACTCACACAGGGTGGGGGTACAGCGTTGTTGAAAGAAGACCCAGTGAGGAACAATACTAGTTGGGGCTTTTCGTGACGTCCTTATTTCCCATGTCAGTGGTTGGAGGGGTCTACCAAGGACATCTGCACACCCCTCCAAGAACTTATAAAGGTGTGGTGTTCAGGGAGGAAGCCATGACAGCACACAAAAATCTGCTGCCCCTGGGTCACATAACCCGGGGGTCCACAGAAAGTTTACCATGGTAAGTACAATATAGTTGACCCCATTAGGGTCTAGGTAAAATCACTGACTAGCTTGTTATATAATCAGAGAACAGGGGAGTGGAGCTGTAGAGCAGGTAGACATCCCCTGTAACAGTCCATATACCTTCTTGGTAATCTCATGGGAGCGCGGCTTCACCGTAGACCATTACTTTTCTCTACACCTATTATTCTCCGAGGAGAGGATTGTATTATGTAGAACTTTTGATGTGTTCATCTTTGTCTCAGCAGGTTGCACTTCCTTGGGAAGCTGTCCTCGCTTCTCCAGCGGATACAAATAACACCAGTGTGACAGTTTTTTTTGCATCTTTTCAGCTCAGTGACTGTGTGTGAACTTGCCCTAACTGGGAGGATCACAGCGCTAGTCTGGAAGATAACTCTCCCTGACCTTCTCTCTTTCATCTTTAATCGGTTTAGTGTTTTGTGCTGAAGATTTCCGACAGTTTTGTCTCTGATCTCTATTGTTTGTTTTCCTGCCAGGCAGAATAAAATTAATTATTGATCACATGGTTCTTTGTCTCTTAGGAGTTTCTTAGAAACTTAGCATTTTTACATATCACAAGTTATTCTACCTTACATATCTATATCATGGTTACTGACCAGGTTATACTGGTAAACTTGTATGTTCTAGGATTTGCTATGCTGCCCTGAATTCTGTGGACTTGCTTCAACCCTGATGGGTGGGTGGGGGAGTTGCTTGAGGTGGACGTCCTGCCACGATCTCCACAAAATCAGAAAAAAACAGAACTGGGGCATGCAAGCCCAACCTTATCAGCCCTATACAGCCTGGGATTTTTCCTTCTCCTATCGGTCATGCTCCTTATCCCAATTACATTTGCAAGACTTGAAGAATAAGATTGAAGAGAAAAGGGGCATCCAAAATGAAGAGGATGAGAGTGGGGCTAGGAACGAGAGTGGCGCTCTATTGAAAACGGTCATGCTCCATTACTCTCCCAGAGCGACAAGGGTTCCAACTGAGGTACGTGGGACCCCCATGGGATCCCTCGTTTTCATGATCTGTGGAAGTCTCATCACTGAGAGCCCCACCGATCAGCAACCTAACTTTAATTTGGGGGAACACCCCTTTAAGTAGTTTTTGAAGCTAAAGCCGGTAGCTGCTTGGTCTCAGTTCATACAACTAAACTGCTACATTTATTGGTTAAAAATCCCAACACTTGTCTTTCTTTGCTCGCCATTACGTTGCTATTAAAACTCAATTTGGAGAAAAAGCAAATTATCTCCAGCCGTTGATGTCACCCCATGGCGATTGTTTTCTCACAAAGCCTCGGAGACCTGATGGATATGGAAAACCATCTCGTTGTCCTGGTGATAAGAATATTGGTTCCATGTGCACCACTATTATTGACAACTGTAACTTCTCCCCCCTTCTACACTTGTGTACAGAAAAGAATTAAAAATCCTCCTCGCTAATGGGTCTTCAATGTCGGAGCATGAAAGCCCCTATTATGTATGGATACATACTAAATAAAGTTGTACCATACAATAGCATGTTATCTGTGACCTCCCCCAACAATATAAGGGGATGAACCCAAGAGGTTCTTGTCTCACCAGAACAAGTCTTAAAGTTTGGACTTATGTAGGTAATATGCTGGTTCAGTTGCACACCACCTCTCTTATGTGAATAAGTGTTTCTTTGGGTGTTTTAAGTAAGAAAATGGAAATAAAAGCCAATGCTATAGACCTCTAGAAGAAATTTAGACCCACTTACAACTGAAAGATGGGGCGTTTTCGAAACCATATGCTTGACTCTTCTTCCACAACATTAGTCAAAGAGTAGGGACACAATCAATCACGGGTGTCAACTGGCCGGCACCTTCCAATGCTGTATTGTCATGGTCTCAGTGACTACAACGGCAGCAGAGCCAGCAGAGCGCGCTGACCATGCCTGCATTGCCGTTCATGCGTAGTTACGCCATGCTGGGCTATTTGCAAATGAATGTCATTAGCGCTCTTTGGCTGTTTGGCCTTGGAGCCACCGCAGTGCATAACTAGCTACTGTACCTGCTTTATGGCTATCCCTGTAAGAGATGGCTACCCCTGTGAGAGATGGCTACCTGGGCTACCCCTGTGAGAAATGGCTACCTGGGCTACCCCTGTGAGAGATGGCGACCTGGGCTACCCGTGTAAGAGATGGCTACCCGGGCTACCCCTGTGAGAGATGGCTACCCAGGCTACACCTGTGACAGATGGCTACACCTGTGAGAGATGGCTACCCGGGCTACCCCTGTGAGAGATGGCTGCTGGGCTACCCCTGTGAGAGATGGCTGCTGGGCTACCCCTGTGAGAGATGGCTGCTGGGCTACCCCTGTGACAGATGGCTACCCGGGCAAACCATGTGAGAGATGTTCAGAAAACAAAATAGGCAAATCTAAAACCTTACTTTTATTATAGCTGTATTGCTGTGCCCGTGTTTTGATTGCTTCTCAGATTTTTTTAACAATATGTTTAGCTTTCTGGTTGCTCACTAAGGGTTCATTGTGATGGTATTGCTGTATTAATGTAACTATAAACAGCTAGCCTAACTCTTAAGAAGTATCCACAGTATTTTACAGTACTAAAATGACATTCAGTCCTTTTAAGGCAACCATAAGGCTATATTCACACTGCCGTTGCCCGCCCATACCGTACCGTAGCGGGCAACGGCAGTGCACGGGGAGAGGAGGAGGAGGTGAGCGCAGCTCACCCCCGCCCCTCTCCATAGGAAGTAATGGCGCACGGCGCCGTACTACGGGTAAAGATAGGACAGGTCCTATCTTTTTCCCGGGTACGGAGCGGTACGGTGCCGCACGTCTATGGAGGACGTATATCGGCCGTATATACGTCGGCCGTATATACGTCCTCCATACGTTAGTGTGAATGTAGCCTAAGGCTGATGTGGCCCCCGGTGAAAATGAGTTTGACACCCCTGCAATAAATGATTAAACTGTCCTCAACTCCACTTACTTCTATGGGACTAGTCTACAGTACTGCACTTTGGGAAGGTCCGGTGAACTACAGAGGAGCCCAAAGGGACCTGTAATCATTCTGGTGTCCCAGTGATGGATCTCCAAACATCAAACATTATCCCCTACACACAGGATATCCGGAGGAAACTGGGATAAACATCTTTAAACCTAAAACCCCTTTAAAGGGAACCTGTCACCAGGAGACCCCAATTTTAGCCCTCCACACTTCCCCAAAGAGCATTGCATGTACACTGCTAAACATCTTTTGTCGCAAGAATCGGCTTTACAGAGAAAAAGATAACTTATATTTTACCTTTGAAAGACCTGTGCAGTGTGACTACTCCTGTCGCCAAATGGGCGGGGTTGAAGAGGAGTATATTCCCCCCACCCAAGGGAAACATCTCCTCAGTGTCTCATTTTCAAATTAATATTACCGCCCCTCATCCGCTCTTCGTCTTCATTTGAACGCCCCCTTGCTCGGCCCTACTGTTGACGTCACCTACTCACGTCCCGCCTGCTTGCCGCAACTCTCGCTGACCGCGTCTGGCATTCTCGCGCTTGCACGGTCAGCATCGCTTGTGCTGTGCACACAGACATGCACAGATGAAGCAGTGCCGGCCGCAAGGTCCCCGCATTCATCTGCGCATGCGCCACACTACGCTGTCAACTCGCCCTAGGTAGTGTGGCGCATGTGCAGATGAATTCCAACCAAAACACAAGAAAAAGAGTGCATTCAAATTGGCTCAAAGAGTATTGCAAAAAACATCTATTTTTATTATTATTAATACAAAAAACAAACAATCAGCAAACACTAAAAACATTTAAAATACAAAAATGTACCAAAACAATGTCCAGTGACCTGGTATAGGTACACCATGACTGCCTACTGTCAATCACTCAGTGGTGATAAAGTACCTCCCCAAAGAACACCCCTCAGTCTGATCAAAGCACATAAAGTGTATATCAAGTGCTAAAAGTGCTAAGTGCAAAAAATAAACAAAAAATATATATACTGGTAACAATACAGAGGTAAGCGTGACACTGATCAAAAAAGAAGAGAGGTGCAACGGATAAAGAGTTACCGCATGAAAATCTGCATGCTATCCAGGGAGGTAGGCAAAGACAGGGGCACTAGGCT
The DNA here is from genome assembly GCA_019512145.1 of Engystomops pustulosus. Lineage (NCBI taxonomy): Eukaryota > Metazoa > Chordata > Amphibia > Anura > Leptodactylidae > Engystomops > Engystomops pustulosus. The sequence goes on from WNYA01000089.1 coordinate 179,592, forward strand.
CCCCACGCGTTTCGTCGCCACAAATGAATGAATTCAGGGACCTTGCGGCCGGCACTGCTTCATCTGCACGTCTGTGTGCACAGCACAAGCGATGCTGACCGCGCAGGCTCGAGAATGCCAGACGCGGTCAGCGAGAGTTGCGGCAAGCAGGCGGGACGTGAGTAGGTGACGTCAACAGTAGGGCTGAGCAAAGGGGCGTTCAAATGAAGACGAAAGGCGGTTGAGGGGCAGTAATATTGATTTGAAAATGAGACACTGAGGAGATGATTCCCGAGGGTGGGGGTGGGGGGATATACTCCTCTTCAACCCCGCCCATTTGGCGACTGGAGTAGTCACATTGCACAGGTCTTTCAAAGGTAAAATACACTCACCGGCCACTTTATTAGGTACACCTGTCCAACTGCTCGTTAACACTTAATTTTTAATCAGCCAATCACATGGCGGCAACTCAGTGCATTTAGGCATGTAGACATGGTCAAGACAATCTCCTGCAGTTCAAACCGAGCATCAGTATGGGGAAGAAAGGTGATTTGAGTGCCTTTGAACGTGGCATGGTTGTTGGTGCCAGAATGGCTGGTCTGAGTATTTCAGAAACTGCTGATCTACTGGGATTTTCACACACAACCATCTCTAGGGTTTACAGAGAATGGTCCGAAAAAGAAAAAACATCCAGTGAGCGGCAGTTCTGTGGGCTGAAATGCCTTGTTGATGCCAGAGGTCAGAGGAGAATGGGCAGACTGGTTCGAGCTGATAGAAAGGCAACAGTGACTCAAATCGCCACCCGTTACAACCAAGGTAGGCAGAAGAGCATCTCTGAACGCACAGTATGTCGAACTTTGAGGCAGATGGGCTACAGCAGCAGAAGACCACACCGGGTGCCACTCCTTTCAGCTAAGAACAGGAAACTGAGGCTACAATTTGCACAAGCTCATCGAAATTGGACAGTAGAAGATTGGAAAAACGTTGCCTGGTCTGATGAGTCTCGATTTCTGCTGCGACATTCGGATGGTAGGGTCAGAATTTGGCGTCAACAACATGAAAGCATGGATCCATCCTGCCTTGTATCAACGGTTCAGGCTGGTGGTGGTGGTGTCATGGTGTGGGGAATATTTTCTTGGCACTCTTTGGGCCCCTTGGTACACAGCCAGCCCAGCTTGCCCCCAGTAGTATACAGCCAGCCCAGTCTGACCCCTGTAGTATGCAGCCTGCCCCCTGTAGTATACAGCACTGCCCAGCTTGCCCCCTGTAGTATACAGCCTGCCCAGCTTGCCCCCAGTAGTATACAGCCAGCCCAGCTTGCCCCCAGTAGTATACAGCCAGCCCATCTTGCCCCCAGTAGTATACAGCCTGCCCCCTGTAGTATACAGCACTCCCCACCTTTCCCCCTGTACAGCCAGCCTGCCCCCAGTAATATACAGCCTGCCCCCAGTAGTATACAGCCTGCATAGCATTAAAAGAATAAACTAATATACTCACCCTCCGGTGGCCCCGATGTGCAGCGCTGCTCCCCCGATGTCCGCGCAGCTCCTCTTCTTGCTCCCGCGCCGTCTTCTTTCTTCTGCTGGGCTCCGCCATTGTTCTGCCCCGGGCAGTAGGCGCATAGTATGACGCGCCGCTGCTGACGTCATACTAGGCGCGTCATGGCGGCGGGCAAGAACATGGTGGCGCCCAGTAGAAGAAAGAAGATGGCGCGGAAGCAAGAAGAGGAGCCGCGCGGACATCGGGGGAGCAGCGCTGCACATCGGGGCCACCGGAGGGTGAGTATATAAGTTTATTATTTTTTTAAGTAGCATTGACTTGTGTATAAGCCGAGGGGACGTTTTTCAGCACATTTTTTGTGCTGAAAAACTCGGCTTATACACGAGTATATACGGTATGCTTTATTCATGAAATCTGTTCCTGTGTCTTTCTTATTTCTCTGCTTTTCTTTCTTATTTTGGCAGTTTGTATAAATCATCTTTTTGTTTACTGAGGGCTAAGGGATAAAGGTACCTGAAAATCGGTCTAATGGCGAAACTATTTAATCACAGTGCCTGGATAATCTAATGTCCTTAGAGAGCAGAATTGTCTACGCTTATTTCAGCAGGGCGCAATAGTAAAAGTGCAAAGGTCAGTGCTGTGTGTCATCTCAAGCAAAAAATTTGCATATGACTCTGGGGTGATTTTTTAATATTATGGCTCATCCTGTGAGATGTGACGGAATCATCTTTCAGGGCCTGACATCACATTGATGCCCATCTGGACTAAAAGAAAAGATTGCACTAAATGTCTTCTTGCAGAGTAAAAAAATACTCCACTAAGTATTTCTAAGGAGTATTCTTAGCTGAGGAGGACTACGAAATTTCCAGTAAAGCAAATAAGTAACATGTAGGTCGCTATTTTATACAGGGAAACATATGGCGAGAACCTTCTCCCATGCATGAAATGGCAAATTAAGGGAACTTTGCATTTAATGGAGATAACCATAACTTTAATAATGTTATTGTGAAATCAGCCATTTTTGAAGGGTTCAGATGAAATTTAGCTGTAATGGGGGCAGAATTTCGGCTTTGCATTGGGTATAGGCAATTTAAGACAATGAGGCACATTTACTTACCAGGTCACTCGAGCTCACTGAAAGTGCATTGTCCAGCTATAATGCAGCTTGCGGCGATCGTGCATCTGAAATCATGAATGTGTCGCTTCCCCGCAAAGGTCCAACAGAGTTCACCATCTTTTTTGCGGTGCATCTTTAAGGTAGGGCACTCAGGCGGAATCAGTCGGACTGTCTGATAGCACGACTCCTTATTTACGTTGCATAGAAGCCAGCTCAGCTGCGCCACAAAAGGGACACAATCCCAGCGCACACACTTCTTAAATACCTGTGCAAGCCGTTTTAGACTTGGAGAACATGAACAATCTGACAAAAGTGCAGTGCGACCCTTAGTAAATGAACCCCAGTAAGTAACAAGCTGTGAATTCTAAACCTGCAACATCTGGCACATTGCTGTACACATTTTATCTTGTTTTACATGGATGAGACACATAAAAATGTTTTTTTTAAAAATTGCAGCAAAGAATTTTATGAACTCCCTGATTTATCATGTTTCGAAACAAACTGAGCATGGCAGGGTGGGGCACAAGCAGCCAAATGTACTATAACCTGCACCACAATACTGGCGTAGGTTATAGATGAAAACTACACTGAAGCAGATATGATGTAGACCTTTAGTTTGGCCTACTGCATATATTTGGGCTGAAAACAAGAGGCTTAGGTCACTTGTTTGCACCCCATGTTTCATCGAGTGATAGGTGAAGAAGCTGCCCAAGTCACAAACCTCAGCAGTAATAGGACCTGCTCTGAGTATTGCATCTTGGGATGTCACCTCCCAAACAGGGTCTTGGAAACCATAGTTGTGTGCATGAGCCCAAAAAACAACATGGAGACATGTTGAAATCTCTGCACATGATGTTCCAGTCTTAATAAATCTTTTCCAATTAAGATTATCCAAAAGATTTTCTATGGTGGTTTTTTTTATGAAGTTTACATTACACATGTAGATCTGCCCTGGGCTTCAGGAATAGCCTTTAAAAGATGATATATAGCTACTGTTAGGGAACCCAGAGAAGAGATGAAGAGCAGCCGGATAGAAGGCTCCTGTAGCTCCCAACACCTTATCCCCGGGTTTCAGGACCAGCCTCCTGACTAGTCACTGCAAGGGGAAGAGAGGGGATGAAGAGCTGGCAGCCGAATTCAGCCTCCCACTGATCACACAGCTCTCCACTTGCAGCTTATTCATGCAGTCACTGTGCAGTTCTGTTCACATGGAAGAAACAGAGGAAAAGGCTCAAGCTCCTTCAACTACTTTCAAGGAGTAAAACAGCCTGCACAAGCATCTATGACACTTGTATAAGAGTTAATGCACCCTCGGACTGAAATCTTTTGTCATTGAGTATGATAGTTGCATCACTAGCTTATACCTTGTCTTTTTTGCAACAGAAAGCATGGTGAAGAACAACATTGGAAAGCTCATGTTGCACGTGCCAGGAGCAGTATATAATACAGGAACCACCTGATTACCTTTAAAAGGGACTTTTTACTGATCTACATCAACGTTAATTGGTGCTGCTCTACTGATTCCAGCAGGAATCCAGTTCCAATTGTTTTCTGGCACCCAATATACCAGTTTGAATTTTTACTGTCATGTCCAAGATCAGCAGAAACAATTGATTAGGAGTTGATATAGGTGGTTCTATATTGCGTGTTGTCTTTATGCAGGCAGGGTGGAGGGGAGATGTTCCTTCTGCAGCCAGTTGTCTTACATGGCTGAGCTGGTACACACAGTGAAGAATTCTTTATATATTCCTCAGTATTAATTGTAATATGGGAAATTTATCATCTAATGAAACGAGAAATTTAAAGGGAACCTACCGCCACGAATCTACCTATAAAGGTAGATCAGATGGTAGGTGGATTAAAAGGACACGCATGCCCAGAACAGCAGGCCCGCGTCTGTACAGCTACGGCTTTGGAGCAGTGACCGCGCAGGCGGGTTCGTCGGACGAGGGCTGAAGATTTTGGGTAGGAGGAACAAGGAGACTACTGGGGCGTGGAGTAGTTACGCTGTGTAACCTCAGCTCCGGCTACTCCACGCCCCAGTCGCCTCTTTATAAAATTTACATATTACGAGAATAAAAGTTATCAAAAAAGTGCGGGGACGTGAGGATTAGCCCTTAAAAGGGCTATCCTCACATCCTATTGATCCACCTACCACCCGATCTACCTTTATAGGTAGATTTGTGGTGGTAGGTTCCCTTTAAGGAGAATTGTTGGATTTATTCTTTTGAGCAAATCTCAGTCTTTACTTTTAGTAGAGAAACTTTAATGTATTTAACTTGCCGTCCTCTAATGCAATGAGTTATGTTTGGCGCAGAGATTTCCCCTAGAGTATATAGTTTCATCTACCTAATTCAGATGATTGCATTCATGCATTAATGTTCTTTGCGACATCTATGGCCAGCAGGATTTCTCATTTTAGAATTTGTGGCCATTGCCTGAGGTAATAGGATTCTGTAATCGTCTTTCATCGGTGCCCTTAGAACTTTATGTATTGGATGAGAAAATGTCTAGTCTTCAGGAAGTAGGTTGTAGGAGCGAGGGATGTGGTGTTTCGCTGGAAACCTTGTTAACCCTCTCACAATTAGGGATATATAGAGATTTTCATATTTTAGTTTTTTCTCCTCAAAATGTTATTTGATGTAATTATCGTGTTGAATTTTCAGCATCCGGCAGAAAGAAAATGAGCTCCAGTCATTTTTCTTTCCACAGTGATTACGATGACATAATCTTCTAACCCTTCAAATTCCTGCCAAAAGTACACAGAATAGGGAGATTATAAAATGTCTCCTCAGATCATTGATGACTTTCACTACCAATGACACTGAAAACCTTGATGTCTGGAAATTCACTGCAGCATAGTTGTAGACCACACATGGCATGCGGGCTGCATCTGACCTCCCACCTCATTTTATGATGTCCACAAGGTCTGCACCATGTATAAACCTGATGCAGCTCTTCCATGCAGTGCCAAAACAGCCATGGTCAGATCATCACTGGAGCTCCTGTTGAGGGCCTCACAGTGGCCTAGGACATCATACTCGTGTGCCCTCCTTACACCCAGCTAACCCCCCTCTCCCACACTACTAATGTTCCTGCCTGTGGTGGGAAAGTTGGTGGGTTGTAAATTGTTGAGGAAAAGAAGAATTGATGAATGGTTTAGAGGAAAACATTACAATTACCATTCACCCTTTGAAGTCGACCATAAGGCTGATAAGGCCCTGATATGGAGATATTAGGGCTCCATTACTAAGGGTCAGTGGACCACACTTTCGTCGGATATTCCGACGTTTTCTGAGTTGCACCACATTTAGCAGGGGATTGTGTTGCATGCGATCGGATTTTCGACTTTCATGAGACACAAATCGGGGGGGGGGGGGGGGCAATCCCACAGATTCGGACTAAGCGCGGTATTTAACTTTAAAATTGTGTTGCAAGAAATGCTGTTACATACACCGGGAAGAAGGTGGTGAACTCCGGCTGACCTGAGTGGGGAGCGACACATGCAGGATATCGGGTGCACAATCTACGTGAATCGCGGCGCAATGCATGCTTGTCGGACATTCCGGTTCGGAGATCGCAACATGGACATGTAAGTAAATGTGCCCCGTTGAGTTGATACCCATTGACTGAAATACATGGGGGTTTGCAATTTTTGGTAATATAACTTGTCACTACTATAGCCAGGCCTGACTCATAATCTGAAAAGGAAATGAGTAAATAATTATGCAAGTTTCCAAGGAATTCAAAAATGTTTATATTTTTAGGAACATTGGGAGTTATATCTTAGACCTCTGAGTCAGGCTACATTTACACTGCCTTTGGGGGGGCGTATATACGTCTACTGTACTACATGCTACGGTATGGCGGGCACACATTAGTGTGAATGTAGCCTAATATATATTGATGACCTATCTTTAGGATCAGTCATCGATATTAGATGAGTAAGGGTCCAACCCCAGGAACCCCAAGGAAGTAACTCCTTTAGTGAGAGTAGACCACTTGGTTTTATACCTTAAAGGGAAACTCTCATTTCAGTAAATTAATGTTTTTTTGCACAATGAAAAATGAAGCATTTTTCCAATATACTTTTTGTACTAATTCCTCATGGTTTTCTAGATCTCTGCTTGCTGCTATTCTATAGAAAGCTTCTATGTTTACTACCAGTGGCCCGAAATCTGACCATGGTCACAAGGTGCAGTACTCCTTAGTATCAGAAATGAATCAGAGCTCTGGGTTATTACGAGCCGCTCACCTGGAGGGAAATGTCGTTTCGGAGCTTCTTTGACGAGAGGCTCGTTGTATTTATAAGCTAGGGTCTCTCTCTCCGGTGGGTGCAAGGAGGACCTTTCATTTAGAGGTTATTACAAACAACGCTGATGGATCTTCCTAGGTCATCTATTTTGTATGAAATTTGAGTAAGGTTTGATTTTTTATTACTTTATCTTTATTATTTCTTGCATATATATATATAGCTACATAAATTAAGGGTATGGGTTTTGGGCTTTTGTTTTGGGGTATTGGGGTATATCCACACAAAATAAACTATGAAGTTTCCTGTAGAAGGACAGCAAGCAGAGATCTAGAAAACCGTGAGGAATTAATACAGAAAGTATATTGGGAAAATATTTATTGTACAAACAATAACATTAATTTGCTGAAAGTTTTAGGTGATAGACAGGGACAGACAAAACGTGGGCAAGGTCCGTGAAGCTGCACTGAGACGCATCATTGAGGGAGTCTGAAGGTGTGGTCACATCTTTCTATACGATCTAATACACAGTAGGAAACATCTTGAGGGTGCAGTCACAAATGGTGCCTGGGGTAATAGATATTGATGACCTATATTTTCATTGAAACGCATTCGATAAGTTACCAGCACCCATCGTCTTGCATTTTAACATTGGTTACAGATGGCATTTACCATCACATACTATAGGATGCTGTAATTAGAGGTGTTTGTCTGGGAATCCTTTCATTATACATTGCCGATAAAAAGCTTGGACCCATTCTTAACTGAACTTGATATTCTCACTCGTGCAATATTAGCCCCAAATATTAAGTCATGAAATTTGTCAATGTATCTATTAATTTTCTGTGTAGATAACAGTTACTCAGAGTTAGTCATTTCCTCAGTGACAATGACTAATATTCTGTCAGATGAGAACAAGACCAGCTTTTAGATTCCTTTTTAGATTTCCTATTTTTGTGAAATGATAAGGGTATTTTACCATATTTTTTTACAGGGTTAGACTTGGATCACCATTTAATGGGGCATTTCCTGGCACAGAAGCAAGTTATCTGACACTGCCACAAATTCCTAAAAGGTAGCACAATGAAATGCATGTCTTTCAGGGCTGTGGCTTGCATCATACACCAGGAATGAGCGCGGACGTTTAATAAATTTCCCCCATATAGTATGTATGCATTATATACAGTATATACACACATTTAAATACATTATAAACATACCATATACACACATCCTGCATATAACATATATGCACATGCACACAATATTTGCACAACATACACACATATAGCATTAACACACATGTACTGTAGAGCATATATACAATATATGCACACCATGTGCACACATAGCATATTCAAACATTCAGCATATACACACATTTATACAGCATGTATATATACACTCATACAGCAGATACTCACACATTTATACACTCATACACACATGGATATACTCACTGTTGGGCAGTCTTTTGCTAAGGGGGCGTCAGCGGCCACAGATTTGACCTCGTGCAGCCCAGTAGCTGCTGACCACATTGGGGAAGTAGACAGCAGGTAGTGATTCCTAGCCCTACTATCTGTTCTCCCAACATTTTTATCTTGAGCTGCCGGCAAAGGTTTGTACTGAGTTGTTCACATTCTCCATTCTTTAGTGTGGCAGGTCATGTGCCGGGCCCCCTATCACTGCAGGCCCCATAGCAGCTGCCATGGCTGCTATCCCTGTAGTTACGCCTGATGGTTTGGCCTCTAAGTTTTATGTGTATGGCCAGCTTTAGCCTCAGCTGCTGGGTTAGTGTGTTATTATTACTTTTACCTTATGTCTCTTGTCTCTCTTGGCTCATATACATCTTTCTATTGTTCTTACTTGTCAGTAAGAGTAGAAGAGTTACCCTGAGCAGAGCAGGGTCATGTTACACTTCACTGGAGCTTGCACTTTCTACAAGATTAATATTTTGGTTGGAATTTTCGAGTTGATTACATAACTACACGGATAAGAACATATGACTCCGCTCTAACCAAATAACTTGGCTTCCTTCCAAAATGAGTTTCTGTGTAGGCTCGTAATGTGTACTAATCCGTCCTCTCCACGTTGTAGGAGGTGTTCATCTCAGGTAGCCGTGTTCACTTTCCATGTCAGCTTTATGCAGGTGCTTGGGGTCCTGCGGAGAAAACAAAAGACTTAAAAATGAGATCCTAACCGGGTCACAGCGACTTCACAGGGGGGAATTCTTCACATTCTGCAGAGTCAAACAAAGACCGGCCTGAAGTTTACATTAAAGGGCGCTTTATACTGTACAAAGGGACAGCTGAGGTCTTGGCGGGTTGCATTGTCTTATGTACAAAGGGCAGGTTCTGGCCACCGCTGGAATCCAGCGTAATAAAGAAGTCAACTGTTAGTCCTCTGCTGGAGAGTATTGGAGACGATCTAAGGCAGGACAGATGTAGATGTGGGTCACGTACTAGAACATGCAGTATGAGCTCTTTGTTTTTCAGTCTTTCATCCTTGAGCAAACTCTTATACCTCTATAACAATCTATCGACATTTATATACAGTACCGACTTGGGGAAGCTCAAGGTTTCGTTCATAAAAATGTTTTTATGCTTTTGCAAAAAAAATTATGAATGGGTCAGAATTCTGTCATAATTTGCACTTAATAAAAGTCTACAAAATAGCACATTTATTAGTTTTAGACACTTCAATGACTCAGTGGAGTCCAGAGGTGGATGCAATATAGTACATCCATTCCCCAGTACATTTATCGCTCAGCAGGAGGGGGCCGAATGGAAAAAGATAGCTTACCACGTCTTTCCATCCTTTGCTTTCCTCAGCATATAACATATAGGGGCACATTTAGTTACACATCCTGACACGTTCACCGAAAGTGCATTGTCCGACTGAAATGCACTCTGTCGCAATTTACTAAGATCCTGCATGTGTCGCTTCCCCGCTCAAGTCCGACAGAGTTCACCTTCTTCTTTGTGCATGTAAGCGCTCAGTCTGAACCAGTCGGATTGTCCGACGGCCAACCCCCCGATCGCTGCCGCATGAAAGCCAGCGCAGCTGCGCCAAAATCTGATCGCACGAGACAAAATCCCCAGTTAAATACCTGTCACATCGGTGCAAATCCCGAAAACGACGGAAAATCCGACAACAGTGCGTCCGCAGATCCTTAGTAAATAAGTCCCATACTGTGCAGTTGAATGCAAAAAAGGATCTCAAACCATCAATGTTATTTATGTTATGTATATTTATGGAGCTTTCCTGGCATATTCGCTGGGTGTATATGGAATTTGCGATGTAAATGCCACCTAAGACTCTCTTCTTGAATTTGAGGACATTGAGGCGCAGTCGTAAAAAGTGACTCAAAGTAAAACAATGGCCTAGATTTATCAATAGTATGGGTCACGAATGTGCAGGGTGCGCCAGATTATTGAATACTGGCGCACCCTGCACTGCTCGAGAAGTGTGCACCATCTTTTGTTTGGTGCACCTTTACCTAAATGTCGCGCAAACACGCCTATTTAGTTACACATTTTTTCTGTCTTTTCGGACACAGTGCAGCCACGACACAAAACTGGTGCAGACACTTTATAAATACATGTGCAAACTCCAAAGTAGTTTCTCAGTTTCAAGGACACTAGAAAAGAATGATCAAAAGTGTTGTAAACACCAGATTTATTTAAAGGGGTTGACCAGGACTTAAACGTTTTTATATAAGACTGGGGGGCATATACTCACTTCCTCCAGCGTTATTGATGGGCCTCTGTATAAAGAGCCTGGTGGCCTGCTACTGCTTGAAACTCATGCCGGCCCGTGGTAGTGAGCAGGACAGGAGCCCGGTAGTGATGGACGGTGCCATGGGAGAATGGGAGCCCACGAGGAGGTGAGTATATGCTTTTTATTATTTTTACTCCCCCCGCCCCTAGCCCTGTGTAAAATAGTTAACAACCCCTCTAAGTGTCTGATGTTGAATGATAAATCTGATACATGATGTGATATACAGTAGACATAATTTGCGGCAACTATTAGATGACTTAGTTTATGACTGAAAACCGTGTAAAAGTTCTGTGGAACTACCATCATTTTTGGTGTATCCCCCCCAACCCCGCCTGCTCATCCTTGCTGAATTTTCAAAGGTCATGGCCCTTTTGCTTTACAAATCATATAAGTGTCTGAAAACTTGGAAAACCTGTAAAAACTCTGCAGGGGGCAGTTTATGTTTACAGTATAGTCTCTGAAGCCTGAGTCTAGTGACTGCTTTGTGTATGTGCGGTACATTGGGGCACATTTAAACCTGGTCATGTCGCGATCCCCGACGTGCGTTGTCCGATGGGGACGAAGTCTGGTGCGATTCACTAAGTTCATGCACGCGATATCCTGCATGTGTCGCTCGCCGCTAAGGTCCGCCGGAGTTCACCTTCTTCTTCCCGGTTTATGTGAGTGCATGTCTTACGACACAATTTGAATTTTAAATCCCACGCTTAGTCCGAATCAGCTGGATTGTCCGATGGCCATGCCCCCCGATTTGTGTGAAATGAAAGTCGGCGCGATTGTGCCAAAATCCGATGGTATGCGCCAAAAATCCCTGTTAAGTGTGCCGCAAATCAGAAATAGTCGGAAAATGCGGTGTACGGACCCTTAGTAAATGTGCCCCATTATCTTGCTTTGTCATCCACAATCCCAGCACAGATACAGTAGGTCACACTCCTGGTATACAATCTCCTCAGTAAGTGCTATCACCATTAATAGTTAACTCCCGGACTTTGCTCTCAGTAGCAGTATGGACATATGTGTTATTGTGAAATGCGGCCATATAGTGTGCATTAACCCCTTGTTTCCCCATGCTGCCCCTAATCTCCTTACTGGAATCGGCTTTGATCCATGTAATGAGCCCTGGGAATTGCACTTTATGTTTCTTATGAAGGGAAAGAGAAAATGACTGGGAAAATAAACAGAGACCAGAGACTTCCCACTCCAGTCAGTGACTACTTCACTCCCAGTTACGGGATCTTCTATATCTTCTTCTCTGCCTTATAAACACGGACTGAGAAGCCGAGCTGGTGAAGGAATGGTCGGACACTGTTGACGGAAAACATCTTGGCACATTGCATGTTGTGAATGAATTTGTGGCTTGTAGAGGAATTTCCTACAGACTGCCCTAACCATTAACATGTCTTTCCTCTCAGAAGAGCTGGGAAAACACAGAGGCCGTCCAGCGCAAGCCTTTCCGGATGACCATGGACGTGTGTCGGCCGGGAGACAGACTGAGCTTCTTTAAGGTAAAGAACTTTTCCTTTTTAATGCAAGTTTTTTGAGAATTTCTATGTAAACCTGGGAATTGAATATTGTTTGTTTAACATTGGGTTATGTATGTGTACAGATGTAGCAGAGCTGTTCAATGCACCATGAGTAGGTCACCTGTAAGCCACAGATAATTCACCATATGGGAAGTCTTGCTGAATGAGAAAACTCAGCTCTGCTACATCGCTGTATACATAGATTTATTATATTGAGAATCATACTTTGTAGCTACTTAGGCTCTGTTTACATCTCCTGATGGAACTCCCTGTACAGGTGTGACATTATCTATATGTATGTATATATATATATATATATATATATATATATATATATATATGGACAAGTTGTATATACAGTCAATATATATGTCAGGCCATATGTTTATGTGCCAGTCCCCTTTATCAGTACATACAAGTCTAACACAGTGGATAGAAGTAGAAGATAGATATTTGCAATCTATCCTACGGGTATGTATTTATAAACAAAATGTAAAGATGTATAAGTTGCAGGTCCTATAGAGTCTTATGTTAAAAACATTGTTCTTTTCTCTACATTTGCCTCCTTTGTGCCACCATCCATAACCACAGGCCAGTCTCATTATGTAACCTGATTGCTAATGCAATACACAAGTATTTCTGCCCCAGAGAGATAAATGACACTTTCAGCTCTGCTACATCTGTCTGACATCTGCACGTTAAATATAGTGTATGTAAAGGAATGTTTTAGAAGTACCCGGGCAAGGAATATTTAATATGTCTGGTATAGTTTCTGTGTTGTGACAAGTGGTCGTGATTTTGTGTTATAAAATTCTACTGGTCACTGTAATAACATTTTAGCTTCTGAGGGATGGAAAATAAATCCGACTATAAAAAAACATGAAGCGTGGCTTAGTTCATACTGCCGCTGGGTTCTGCTGGGATCCTTTGGAAAATAGATCTGTCATCCTAATGTAATTATTAACAAATACCTGAGTAATGTAGCTGTGAACTGAAAAGATAAGTGGGATTTAATGATTCTTTAGTCTTTTTAAAGTCAATGCCTGCCTTTGAATATAATATAATATTATATTATAATATAATTTAAAAAAAAAACCTGATACAAGCAGTCTCCGACTTAAGGACACCTGACTTACAGACAGATGTCTCTGGCTACTGTGACCAGGAACAAAAAAATGTTGTCTGGAGTTAAAATTATATCCGACTTGCATACAAATTCAATTAGGAACAAACCTAAAACACCTATGTTGTATGTAACCCCGGGATTTCCTGTATGTTTTTCACATGTAATTTTCTACATTTTCTAATAAAGAGCTGGTCTAAAAGATGATTTCAGGATGCCTACAGTCACCACTAGAGGGAGCTCAGGAAATGCTGCATTGAACTTAGGGATATAACCAGTAGGCAACTAGTTCTTTTACTCTCTCTAGTGGTGACTATATGAAGCAAGAAAAAGTATCTTTTATACCTATGTGTGTACTTTAAGCTATTATGCAAGTTGAATTCAAACATACAGTTTTTGATGCTGTACATAAAGATAAACGCAATAATTAATACAAAAGATTTTTTTTTTTACATTGCAATATATGTTATCTTTGTATCGGATCCATTTCTAGTTTTGGCTGAAAAAAATGTGCTAACCTGAGACAAACTGGTTGCTAGCGACATGCAGCCTCATAGATTGCTGTAGCTGTCATGCAGTGGATCCTAGAAACTGACTTATCATATGACTGATAAGTACATTTCAAAGCTTTAATACCTTAAAAGTAAAAATGGCTTGACCGCAGTCTTGCTATGCATATTACTTGTTGAATGTTCACAGAATAGTAATAGGTAAGTGTTGGATTGCTGGGGTTCCAACTGTTCAGCATTCCCAAGGAAACATGAATTTTGTAAAATTTGCCTCTAGAGACACTCTATATATGGGGCTAAACTGAGTACAGGCGGTCACCTACTTAAAGGAAACCTACCATTTAGAATGGCAGGTGTAAGCTTTAACGTACCCCACCCCAGACACCAGTGAGCACTCCTCGGTATCGCGGTTTTAAACACATTTTTAAACTTTAGAGAGCAAGACGCTTCGGCGCTGCGTGCGACCGACCTGCGCGCGCACATCTCCGCTTTTCCTATGTAGAAGCCTCTTCTGCTCTAACAGTTTACAAAAGTGTTACAAAAAAAACACAAAACCCGTCGATAACCGACGTTTATAACACTAACGAAAGTAAGTACCGGCACCAGCTCACCCTGAGCTGGTGCTCGGTACTTACAGCTTACCCCTGCCATTCTAACTGGTAGGTTTCCTTTAAGGACACCCGACTTAAAGATGACCCCTAGTTATAGACAGACCCCTCTGACCACTGTGACCTCTGGTGAAGCTCTCTGGATGTTACTATAGTCCCAGGCTGCAATGATCAGCTGTAAAGTGTCTGTAATGAAGCTTTATTGATAATCCTGGATCCCATTATAGCAAAAAATTTTGAAAATCCAATTGTCACTGGGATAAAAAAAAAATTTTTGTCTGGAGCTACAACAATAAAGTATACAGTTCCGACTTGCATACAAATTCAACATAAGTACAAACCCAAGGAATCTATCTTGTACGTAACCTGGGGACTGCCTGTATTGGTTATGCATTGGTATAAAGCACTTTTCCCTATGTAATTCCCTATTCTCACGTTCATTATGGACCCCCACCTTCCTAATGAGGCACGTTGCCTATCCTGTGGATGGAGGATAAGTGTGTATGTAGTAGAAAGCCTCTTTCATGAATCTTAGCATTAAAAAAAAAAAAATTCGAATTTGATGAGGGGGACATGGAAAGTCTGATGTTGTTATAAATAGGACACTATGGGGGAGATTCATTATGGCTTCTCCGCAGGAATCTCCCTGACCTCGCCTGTTTTAGGCTTTCGATGATCCGCACTATGGGCAGGTCAGGGGAGGGAGAGTGGCAGGTGGAGGGTGGAACTTTGGGGATGTTAAAGTTGCCATTCTAAACTCCAGACTTAATGAATTCCCTCCATTGTTCCCTGTTATCATCCATTTCCAGTTAGGGACCTAGTACATAATCTTCATTGGGATTGGTAATGGAAGGGCAAGAAGATATCTGCTGTTATTTTTCATATTTAGTCTGTATCTGGGGGTGGAGGAAATAGGTTGTTTTATGGCATCTATAAAATGAATATTCTTGGTCTGTTAGGATTATTAAGGGCGCAGGCATCAGTGTTGTCCACCGGTACGATGCTTTATATAAGCACCTGCTATTTTTGTCAGATACTTTCCATAATTTTCCCATCTACTTTCCAAGTAAAGTTTGGAAGCTGTGAAGCTTTTCCTTCTGCTTCAGCTGTGATGTGCTAAGCAGAAGCACATGTGGAGCCGGGAGCTTGGCGGGCAAGCCGGCTCTCTTGTGAAGCGCTCACTTACAATATGAGCCTGGAGTAGTAGGAAAAAGCGCCAATATTACATTTTTCTGTAAACCCTGCAATTTATGCAGTGCCAGATGAGAATATGCTTAAATTCCATAAATATTCATATAAGGGCGTGTTACTGGTACAGATGATGAGGGTATTGTATGATATGAAGCAGCTCTTTATACATCCAATCACCAGTATGAACAGCGCAGAAGTGTGCCGGGTGAAGATATGTCTCAGAATATATATTTATGCAAATATATAATACCACATTTTATCTTTATGAACAGATTCCATAGCAATCAGACAAAGATTTGGAAAACAAAATAGTGTGTCCTCCTTTGCGTTTACTTGGAATATGACAGAGCATGGAGGTCAGTCCACTCAGGGTGTGCGGATAGTAGTAAAGCACCACAATGCCTCCATGGAATGACGTACAGGCTATAGGTGCAGTGGGGCTTATTTACTAAGGGTCCGCGGATCGCACTTTTGACTGAATTTTGACATTTTCGGGATATGCGCCGCTGTGACAGGTATTTAACTGGGGATTGTGTCGCACGTGATCAGATTGTGGCCCAATTGCGCTGCCTTTCATGCGACCAAAATCGGGGGCGGGCCGTCCGACTGATTCGGACTGAGCGCAGGATTTAATATTCAAATTGTGTCGCATCCACATGCACTTGCATACACCGGGAAGAAGATGGAGGACTCCGAAGGACCTGAGCGGGGACGCGACAGATGCAGGAAATCGGGCGCATGATCTTTGTGAATTACGGCACAGTGCATTGATGTCGCACAATGCACTTCAGTTGAACTCCGTTGGGCAGGTAAGTAAATGTGCCCCAGTGTTTTCTGCCAACAGGGCGTGTATGATTAAGTAAAAAGAAATTTTCTTACCTTCTCATCCAACGCAAGTCCCACGGTACCTACTACTGCACCTTTCGTGGCTCTTTTGTGGAGCCTAATTACGTCAATGGTCTGCTGTACCTATCACTGGCATCAGTCATTGGATGGAACAAGTAGGGATTGCTCCTGTGATTTCTGTAGCTGTATGTGTTAGATACAGTAGTTAAAGGCCCAACCATACATGAAGGGGGTTGTGTACAGGAGTGGTCACACAGAGAAAGCAATCACAGCTGTGTGTTATAACAAACAGTGCACCTGTGTAACTGTGGTCACTAGTCCACTAGTCTTTTCTACTGTATAAATTAAAGGGGTGTTTCTCATTTTGGCACATTAATGTTATTGTTTGTATTATGAAAAATTGTACAATTTTCCTATATACTTTCAGAATTTATTCCTCACGGTTTTCTATATCTCTGCTTGCTGTCATTCTGAAGGAAGCTTCTATGTTTACTTCCAGTGGATAGAGATGTATCCATGGTCACATAGGTGCACAGCTCATTATATCATAGAGTAATCAGAGCTGTGAGCTATAACCCCTTGTGTACCTGCCTGTCCATCACATGACCATGGACAGAGTTCTGTCCACTGGAAGTAAGCTTAGAAGCTTTCTATAGCAGGACAGCAAGCAGAGATCTAGAAAACAGCAAGGAATTGATACGGAAAGTATATTTGAAAACTGTATAACTTTTCCTAACACAAACCTTAACAATTATTTGCTGAAAGTGGCCAACCCCTTTAATTCTACTTTGTACAAGACATTCAGGCCACACTGTGACCTGGAACACCCCTTTAAGTGTTCCTTTGTTATATTTATATATAGTTCAATAAAAGATTCACAATGAAACATTCAGATTTCACTCCATGTTTTTTTTTACTGGACTTTAATTATAATTGCCCTAGCAAATTACCCATAGATGTAATCTGTGTCAACCACATAACCACATCAGTGACGTCTATTATATTCAATGCAAAGTTACTTCCAGCTGTGACAATCTCCTGTGCCTCCGAGCATGTACAAGCATCACGGAAACAAAGAAATCTATATAAATAGTGCAGTTACTCTAAGCCTCTTTGTATGTTGTCACTCAAAAAAAATCACAAATGCAACTAAAAATGTCACATACCAGATATGTTTAGTGTTATACAGGACACAGTTATATACAGTATAGTAGGTAACTTACCCTAACCTTGGGAATAGGCCAGAAACACGTAATAAATATAAAATAATTACTTTTTGGAAGAGGTTTATCCATGTTGTGGCATTTGGTAAGGTGTAATGGTTACTACCACTAGATACTACGACTAGGTACTACTCCATACGGCCCTACGGCTTTTATTCAGGGCTGTGTACAGTATACAGACCGTCTCCATCACAACTTGAGAGTGAAGCATGAAATTGCAAAGCTATGGGGATTTTACCGTTAAAGGGGTTAATCCTGGCTAAAAATATTTATGATAATGATCTTAACAATAAATTATTAATACAAGCAGTCCCCGGGTTACATACAAGATAGGGTCCGTAGGTTTGTTCTTAAGTTGAATTTGTATGTAAGTCAGAACTGTATATTTTATAATGGTAGATCCAGACAAAAAAAAATTTTGCCCCAGTGACAAAATTTTTTGCTATAATGGGACCAAAAATAATCAATAAAGCTTCATTACAGACACCTTACAGCTGATTATTGCAGCCAGGGATTATAGTAAAGTATCCAGAGAGCTTCACCAGAGGTCACAGTGGGCAGAGGGGTCCTTCTTTTAACTATGGGTCGTCTGTAAGTCGGGTGTCCTTAAGTAGGGGACCGCCTGTATAAGATTTGGGGATCGAAACCTCGCACCCTGCAAAATAAGCTGATCTCAGCAGTTATCACATAGAATGGAAATGAAAGGAGAAGGCTCCATTCTCTATGTAGTGGCCAGAATTGGTTACTGCAGATAGTCTTTCATACACTTGAATGGGAGCTGAGTTAAACGTACTTGACTTGGCCATTACCCAGAAAACAGTTCTTTCTGCTCCCTCATTCCAGATCTTTGTATTAAAGGGGTTATCAGGGATTGGAACTTTTTTGTATGGAAACCCAGGTGGTGTAAGTATAGGTTCTTTATTATTTATACACCACTTGGGGCACAACTTTTCCACCCCAGATCACCCCTTTAAGTGCTTATCAAAAAAAATTTAAAAAACTACACCGTGTTGTGATAATTTTTAAGTACAGATCCTTATTCTACATCTCCTAAAAAGGTGAAATATCTACTTTGTGCCTTGAAGGTACATTCAAAAAGTTTAAAAGTCGCATGCACTTTTCTTGTAGGTCTTTTAGCTTTATTATTGAGATAAAGCCAAGAGCTCTTTACTGTTACATAGAGAGCTGAGGTCTCGCTGGGAGATCATCTAAGGACATGGCTGTGCACAGGGGGTGCCGTGTTGTGCTCTGCATGTGTTACTTACTCATAGTTCAGAGACACTTCTTATCCATCCTGTGCCGTGACTGGTCATTATTTTATTAAAGGGAAACAAGCCGGATAGAAGAGAATTACATGTTCTTGTACGTCTACTGCATTGTATTGGGGTGAAATGGTCCAAATTTTTTATTACGACTTTTATATTTTCTTTTTATACTGAAATGTTTATGCCTTTATCAAGGATATCCGCACACTGCAAAATCCAAGAATATTCTTATTATCTGTAGGTAGTAACAACTCCTTATTACAGGCAGTCCCAGGGTTACGTACAAGATAGGGTCTTTTGGTTACTTCTCATTTCGTAATTTGTATGTAAGTCGGGGCTAGTATTTTTTATCATTTTATTTTAGTCCCAAAGACAATTGAATTTTCACATTTTTTTGCTGATTTGGGAACAAGAGTTATCAAGGGCTTCATTACAGACACGTTACAGCTGATTATTGCAGCCTGGGACTAAATTACACTATCCAGAGCTTCATCAGAGGTCAGAGAGGTCCCTCTGTAACTAGAGGTCGTCTGTAAATCGGGTGTCCTTAAGTCAGGGACCACCTGTACATGCACTTGTTATTGTCTACATATTACTGTGTACTTTGTAATTGTAGACTGTTTTGTACTATTTTAAAGCAGTCAGTCTGCAGTTCCGACCATACATTGGTGTTAGATCTTGCCAGGGCCAGGACAAGACATTTTGGTTCCCTTGGCAGACAAGAAAATTGCCCCCAGTTAAATCGAAGCAAAAACATGGCAAAAGAAAGGCCGATCCTGAGGGGAAAAATGAAATCCAAGAGGCCAACTGCTATGGGATCATCTACTATTAGGCCTACCTGCAGTAAATTTAGTGCAAATGGAAACAATGTCCCACAAGCGAAAATGCTGTACATATAATTATATACCTAAAATGTATATACCACACATATAAATATATAGTGGGCAGAAATCTGGCCATGTCACACAGGTGCACTGTTCGTTGTAACACACAGCTGTGATTACTTTCTCTGATTAACGAGCCGTGCACCTGTGTGACCATGGTCAGCTTTCTGTCCACTAGTAGCAAACATAGAATCTTCTTATAGAATGACTGCAAGCCGAGATCTAGAAAACTGTGAGGAATTGATACAGAAAGTAAACTGGAAAATTGTATAACAATTCATCATACAAACATTAATTTGCTGAAATTAGAATACCGTCAAATTCTTTGTCTGTGTTGGCCTGGTCCATCCTGGTCTGCCTTCCTAAAAGACTCCTCATAGTTGGCAATCCTTTTCTATAAGGTAGAAAACGTCATGGCAACTTGGGCAGTTCCTTAGACCTCATGATTCTCATGTGCTCTGACATGCATTGTGAGGTCTTATATAGAACGGTGTGTGCCTTTCCTAAGCAAGTCCAATCAGTTTAATTAAACACAGGTGGACTCCAATGAGGGTGTAGAACCATTTCAAGGAGGATCAGAAGGAAATAAACAGCATGTGAGTGCATTAAAGAGCAAAGAAAATAACTTTTATGATCTCACCAATTGGCTGCAATGAAATATAGAGTGAAAAATGTAAAAAGATCTGAATACTTTCCGTAGTCACCACATGTGTTTTTACCTCCAGAAACAGTAGACTGACATCATAAGTAACTGGTAAGAGTCTATACATAGTGCAGTTATGTAGTCATAAGAGTAGGATTCAGGGAATTGCCCATTAATGATGGTTTCCTCCTAAAGGTAAACAGATCTATATAAGAATAAAGGTCATATATTGTTTTCACAAACTGAAGAGTCAAACATTGTTGATGGTGGAGATTAAATTCACCACATGACAAGATAAACCTGCTAAGCCTTTTCTTGCACACAAAGGCCTTCTTATGCAGTATTCGGTTTAGTAACTTTTATTTATGTAATCCATATGGGGTATGCCAGGGAAATTCCCAGGAAATAGGTTAGAATTATTAAAGGGATTATCTGTGAATTTAATAGTGATGGTCTATTCTTGGGATAGGTCATCAATGATAGATCAGTGGGGGGTCTGGTGCCTGTAATGGCCACCGATCAGCTATAACCTTTTGCACAATGTAGAGCCTAGAAGAACAGCATACTGTGTAGTGGACATGTCTGGTTACTGCAGAAGGGTTAAGTGTATTCTGAAATCAAGTGGGAGTTTTGTGTTCAGACATGGAAGTTGTACAGTGCCATTGCTTTAATTCTCCTTTAGGCCTCATGCACACAACCTTTATGAGGGCCATGATCTGACTGCAAAATTTGAGGCCTGATCATTGCCCCCATAGAGATCTATGGCAAAAAGTCACTGTGGGGTGAGCACAGAATAGGGTACACTTATCAACACAGTGCCGGCTGCTTGTGTAGTGTGCAGGGTGCGCCAGATTTTGTGTTGCCCGTTCTTCATGAATCTGGCGCCCTCTGCACAGCTCGTTGGTGCAGCACTTCAGACACCCATAAATAAATAGTGCAGATGATACGAGTGAACTTTGTACAGGCTCTCCCCAGATTATGTACAAGATAGGTTCTTCAGGTTGAATTTGTATGTAAGTTGGAACTGTAGATTTTATAATTATAACTCCAAACAATTTTTTTTTTGTCCCAGTGACAATTGGATTTTTAAATCTTTTTGCTGTAGTGGCAGCAAGGATTATCACTGATTACAGATGATTATTGCAGCCAGGGACTAAAGTAAAGCATCCAGAGAGCTTTACCAGAGGTCGCTGTGGGTAGAGAGGTGCATCTGTAACTAGGGGTTGTCTGTACTCTGCTTTATTTAGAATACATTTCTTAACCCTATTCTTTTTTCCTCCCTTTATTTCTTCTTATTTTTAATTGTGTAAATTAGCGTTTTCTCCTATACTCACACTGACAGCTGAGAGATAACCGAGCTGATAACCTTTTCTAGTGACTTAAAGGGAACCTGTCAACACATTTTCACAAATCCAGCTAGTGACCAGTTCCCACAGAGCCCTAGTAACTAACTGACAAACTTCTTTTAGCTAAATATTGTTTCTCTCATATCCCCATAAAATAAACCTTTAGCGTTATATTAACTGGCATTAGAGGGGGCGTGTCCTGCTTGGTCAACCCCTCCTACTTCTCCCTATGTCTTATGCCTCCTCACTATTCAGCACTTCATGTCATGTGACCAAGGTGCTGTCATCTTAAGGTCCCTTTCCTGCTAAAATGTGCCATTGTATCTCATCACATGAAATTACAGCATGCCTCCATGGATTTCTAGATCTCAGAATCCTCCACGGAGGCTTGCTGTGATTTCATGTAATCAGATAGACACATGGGTTAAATATGGCAAATTTTAGGGGGAAAAGGACCCCTTGGATATCACCCTGGTCAAATGACATGAATGTAAATAACTCACAATATTTCCTATAAGTAAACAGAGCTTTATGTGTCTGTAGTCTAGAGTCAAGTATGCTAATTTCCAAATCAGAAAAAAACGTCTGTAATTAAGGCACACTGGCAGCTAATTTTAGGTGATATTGGGCGTACTTGTAACCCGGCATTGTTGGTTTGGGGGGGGGGATAATTATGGTGACAGTTCTTCTTTAACTATTTAAAGATAGTCCCTACACAGTCTCATCTCACAGAATCAAGTGTAATATTGCCTAGGTATGGAAAGAGTTAATCTATAGTCTCCTCTCCTTATCTATCTGCTACATTCAGAGTTGAGAAGGATTTAAAAAATACTGCAGGAAAAGAAAGGGGCAAATTTTTTTTTACCCTAGTGAAGTTTATTGTTTGTTTTTAACATTGCCTTCTGTCAGTTATTTGTGCTGTGATATTTTCCAGTCCCAATGTATATAATGTATGTTTGATGTAAGTAACATATCTCAGTCCCAGATCTTTTTTTTTTTTTCTTATTTATTCGTAGGCTCTAAGGGCCTAAGGGGGGTTATCTGCCTGCCTTGTTCCTTCACGCTAAAGGGACATTGTGTATAATTAGAAGTAGCATATCTCATATGTTCTGCTTGACAAGTAAATTGTGAAATCTGCTTCCTACAGAATTTCTATGGCAAGTTTTTTTTTTTTTTTGGCATCCGCTCATTATTTCTATCATGCAGATAGCCGATACATCTTCCTTAAATTTTAGTTTTTGTCACTTGGACTTTATCCAGAGACTATCTGTACAGTAGCAGGAAGTAGCGGGAAGGATGCAAAGCAGAACTCACTCATAGTGAGGAAGAGACAGAAGCAGGAAATAGTTAATAGTCACTTACACCACTGAATCCCCTCTGAATGACAAACACAGTGCAATCCCCTCCTTCACTGTATAATGGACCATTGTGGCCCCCACGTGGCGTAATGCCCCATATCTATCCCAGTATACTTTTTTAAAACCCCTTCCCTTTGACCCTTAGTGTAATTTTTTTTTACCCTTCCTCCGACCCCAGGGGGCAGACTGGCAGATTTAATTACCCGGTCCTGTCGCGATCACCAACAAGGATTCGAGTGTGCCGCGATTCACTAAGGTAGTGCGTCCAATATCCTGCATGTGTTGCTTCTGCCCCGAGGTCCGCTGGAGTTCACCTTCTTCTTCCCGGTGCATGTGAGTGTGTGTCTTGCGACACAATTCTAAATGTTAAATGTTGTGCGTTGTCCAAATCCGTCGGGTTGTCCGATGGACACACCCCTGATTTCTGTCACGTGCAAGCCGGCGCCAATGCGCCAAAATCCAATCGCGTGCGGCAAAATCCTGGGGCAATTTGGCGCAAAACGGAAATCGTCGGGAAACCCGGCGAAAATGCAATCCACGGACCCTTAGTAAATGAGCCCCAATGTCTCTGGTGATTTGCATTCTTAAAGAGGTAAAAGTAATTTAAGCAAAACTGTGACATATCTGTTGGCTGTAGTAAATTGTTGTATTCAACTGATGGCTATAGTGTCTATACCACCACTTCTCATATTTATCCAGAGTAAGGCAGCCAACACTGGTGAGACCGTAGAGGAGGTAAATTGCATTGGTAAGCTCGTACTCATAACATCAAATCTCTTTCAACTACTTAAAGGGATGCTGTCACCAGATTTCATCCCATGAAACATACGCTTCTTCAGGTCAAGTATGAAATGTCCCTTCTACAATTTCCTCTTTAATGTAGAATCTTGCCCGTTTACAAGTAAAGATCTCCTCCAAAGCAATTTGAAAATTAGCAAAGAAAAGTCATACTTGCCTGAGATGAGTCAAGTTTAGAGGCTGCAGCAGGAGTGTTAATTCAGATGCACCTATCTTTGGTTATTTTTTTACCTAGTCAATGATTTTGGAATAATATTAAAGAAAAGATTCTCCTCTTTCAAATGTTATCAGGTTTGTGGTTCTGTGAGCTGCTGAACTGGAGAAACACGCAGTTAAAGAAATAATCAGAAACTGGCTGCAGAATCTGCAGATTTTCAACCATATCTTTAGCCTCCTGCATCTCTGGTTCTTTATCTCACAGAACAACAAGCCTGATGTTATCTGAAAGATGAGAGTCTTAATTAGGTACTATAGAATCGAAGAAATGGAACGCCTGAAGTGACGCTCCCACTGCAGCCTCGTAACTTGACTCATCTTAGGCAAAATTTAACTTGAGGGTGCTGGTATTAATGGGGTAACCTCTGGTGACTGTGTCCTTTTAACTATCGTAATATTCTGTCTAACAATTCCAAACATGTAAAGTTTTGGGCAAATGCTAGATTCTCCACCTTCATTTTTTTTAGGATCATGAATTTAGGGTTATGAACTGACCACTGTTCCCTTTCTTGGGGTAGTGCAGTACCATTAGCAGCCTGGCGGTGTCCCTGTATGCTGCATTATATCTGGTCCCCATCCTAGGACTTGTTTATCTCTGTAGGTCTCTTGCTTTTATTGAAGGACGATTCTCTGTAAATGTTTTCAGTTTCTAAATAATTTCCGCTGAACTCATTCATGCTGGGGATTTCTAAATATCGGAGATGCGAGTATTCTACAACAGGAAATAACCTTGGAGAAAGGAAAGGGAAAACAATACGAAATTCAGGAAGTTCTAATCTGTGCACAATTTATGGTTATTCCTATAAATAAACATATGGCTAAAATCTATCTGGTATAGAAAAAAATGACAGCAAACAATATTGTATAATTCAGTGTGTGAGTGTAACATCTGTGCCCATTAAGGCTCCAGAGTCCTTCACTGCCCTTAAAGGGGTTTTTCTACAAAGACCAAATTCTGAAATATACTTCGGGTAACAAAATCACACATTCTCTAATTCACTGTTGAGCATTTCACAAATATAATTCCAACCTGTCTCTATCAGTCCTGGTTTTTACAATTTTGGTTGTCCCTGGATACGAATTTAAATCTTCTGACTATGTCAGATTCTTCTCATGAATAGCTTCTTGTGTCTGCACACTGCAGTGCTCTCTGTCTCCTTCCCTTGCATTACAAGACTAGCTCAGACACAGGCACTTCCTGTCGACAAGCAACCGTGTGCAGAGACTACAAGCTACAGGCAAGATAAGGTCTTTATCTGGGAGGGACGCATATAGCAGAGCTGACTTTGTATGTGTAGATGAGTTAGCATAGCTGAGAGTGTCATTTTGTGTTTTATATCTATCTCATGGATCTCATCATCTCTGATTGGTATCATCTCATCTCTATGTGTCAGTTGCTAGTAGAATATTCAGAAGCTAAACAAAATTGTAGATAAACCTAAACCATGATAATCTAAGCACATTCTCAGGGCACAGCATCTCATAGCACATGAAGTCTCTGCTTACAGAGTCCCCGCCCACACTCTGGAAATTTTACACTAACCATCACTGAGTTATAGGCGCTATAACAGCAGTTAAACTGAGTAAAATTGTAAAGTAAGGGGATGTGCTGCTGACTGTGATGTTGTACGTAGTGGGGGAGTGCTCACTGCATAGTGTAAAAGCCTGTGAAACTACAACACAAAGGGGCTCTGGTAACACCCCTCAGAGCCCCTTTGGCTCATTAGCATATTTTTTTGCCCCTGCTAGTTTAGTTTTTCTAGATGTCTTGCGACCGGTCTAATATCCCTGGCTCTGATATCTCATAAGAGGATTGTTTGACCACTTCCTCGTGCTTGCTATGTCTTCTTTGGAGCTTGATAGCATTCTCTGGACTTTTGGATTTTTGATCTTTTGACCCTTGCTTGATTTCTGACTTTCCATTTGTCTCATGATTCTGTACTGCCTAGTCCTCTTGGTTTTGACCCATATTTGTACGGCCATTTTTCTGTCTTTGTTTTTTCCGTTTTTGTCTCAGTGTTTTCACTTTGGCACAGGAAGGACACGTAGTCTAGTAATCACCTGCAGCCTAGGATAGGCTCAGCAAGTTGCTAGGGACAGCTGGTTGGATCTAGCGTTAGGGTTCACTGTCTGAGTTTGTCCAAAATGCTGCATTACAGTGAGTAAGTAAACTGGTCATGATGGCTGTGATTGTGACACATATTTAGCTTTACATTCTTTATGGGTGGAAAGTTTTGGGCAAGTGCATGGAGATTCTCCACCTAAATGTATTTTTAGGAACATTTAGGAGTTTAATAACTAAGGTTGTAATGAGGAACACCATGACCCGGCTACTGCCCAATCACTATTCCCATTCTCCACCCTCACTTCAGTGAGTCACTTAGGGTGGACAAACTAACAGGTTTGGCCATCTTAATATAGTTGCCAGGTGGCATGTTTCCTGTGGCAAATAATTTGGCTTTTAGAAAGCATGCCTCCTTTTTTGCCGATGCATCTCCAGGCCTGTCCATTTGGTATTGCAGCTCATTAGAGTCAATAGAAATATGATTTAGTACCATTCATAATGCCTGGAGAGGTGTTGTAATTTTTTTTTTTAATCCTGAACCTCACTGACTTCACTGTTGACCTCCACATAAATGGCATATCACCAACTAACCTGAACTGTAATTTTATGGAGGAGATTTATTCAGAAAACTGTAATTTGCCCCTGAAATGCAGTGCACCACATTTACTGAAGGTTTTAGACTAATTTAAGACTGTTTTCCGAATCCTAAAGGGAAAGGGGCGTGTCCTTGCTACAAGGGGGTGTGTCTGTGCCAGAAATAACAAAAATTGTGCTGAAAAACTCGGCTTATACTCGAGTGTATACGGTAATCTGGTGAAATGTCTAGTTCTAATCTGCACTCGTCTAACGATCCACACATTAATACATCTCCCCCTATATGTGTACATTGGAAGACCTCTCTGATTAGGGTTAAGGCTTTATAGCTCTAAAAAAGGGGTCAGAGTAGGGGGCTCACTTTGGGATATATGTAGCGATATTTTGCTGTGGTTTTACTGAAATGTTTATAGCACAAGTTACCACTTACCGTATATACTCGAGTATATACGGTACTTTGCTAGGACTTTAATATTTTGACCCTTACTATTGTTATGACTTGAGTAATTTTTTCCTCTGCAGAAACGTGTGAGCACTTGTTACCATGATGACGGAAATAGAGGAAGCCCACTTCATAACTGCATTTGTTTTTTTTTTATATACATCTGTTTTATTAGGAGGGTGTAATGTAACCAAATAATGTAAGGTGAGCTGAAGGTCTTCTGTTCAATGTATTTTCTATTATAATCAAGCTCGGTATTATATATTTAGTTAATTTAAATATCTTTAGTGCACGGTGATGGTACCGCCATAGCTCCTCATGTAATGTCAGAAAAGGGTGATATCCTCTGCAATGTTGGCAAAACATGTCTGTGACCAGGGATGTACCTTCCATAAGGCAAGTGGTGCGTTTTTTGCATAAGGCGTTGAAACACAATTCAGCAAGAAGTAACTCCTGATTGGGGTACGAGTAGACCGAAACGCTTGTGTTTGGGTATTGACAAAACCTCTTTTGCATCATTAACTGCATTACAGAATGGTGGCTTAGTGGTTAGCATTACAGCCTTGCAGCGCTGGAGTCCTGGGTTCAAGTCCCAGGGTCAACATCTGCAAAGAGTTTGTATGTTTTCTCGTGTTTGTGTGAGTTTCCTCCGGTTTCCTCCCACACTCCAAAACATACTTCTAGGTTGATTAGATTGTGAGCCCCATTGGGGACAGGGACTGATCTGGCAAGAATCTTTGTGCATTATATGAATAAAGAAATGATTAAGTATAATTATATATAAAATTATTATTACCTGAAGGAAGAGGTGTGGTCAGCTACTACAAAGCTACTACATAACCAAACAAAATAATATAATAAAACAAATTTATTTAATATAATAATAATTTTTATTTATATAGCACCATCAAATTCCGTGGCGCTTTACAAATCAATATTGATTTAGTTTATAGTTTTCTTTTTATTGTACATGTGGTAAGAGTGTAAACTTAATTAAAACCAAGTCACAAAAATGTACAACTTTTTTTCTAAATTATGGACAATTTTAAAGGAAAACTATTTACTTTATCCGCAGCTCTCTTTCGTGATACGTGTTTATTTGCTTACATTGCATTATTACAGTATGTACTGTAATATAATGTCACTTTTAGCCGGTCAGAACATTTCCTGATACTACACATGTTTATTAATTTCCATTTTCCACATTGTATTGTTTTTCATTAATTAACCCTCTAATAGTGAGTTACATGAGTGGATGGGCAGCGTGCATGTTGTATACTATGGAATATTTACTGTGCACCGTCCTCTGTCTCTGATTCATCTTTCTGTGTATTTAAGGAAGTTCAGGGCGTACAGATTTTTTTTTCTTTATCACGACAGCCTATTCACAATGAAGTGACTAAACCTGCCTGGAGTCGGAGAGCACGCCCCATCAACCAACTCACGTCAGTGTGTTTTCTCCTTCCTCAGCTCATTGACACCATCGCCACAGAGATCGGGGAATTGAAACAGGAGATGGTACAGACAGAATTCAGTGTCCACCATGAAGAGGAGCTGATCGAGTGTTTGAGGTGAGGACATGGACAGGATGGCGAGAGGCATAGATTCAGAGACATTGTCCTTTGCGTTTACACTTGTCAGCACTTAGTATAAAGTTTTGTTCTTTGTTCTCTGGGTTTAACGGTAAGGGGTCGGAGTTGACAGATTGTCGGGTTATTCTGTAATGTTTATTAAACCCAACTTATATAGCACCAACACATTCCACAGTGTAGAACAGAGCATTTATATACTGACTTGTATCAGTCCCTGGCCTCAGTGGGTGTCCCATATAAGGACAGTGGAAAGTTTATATATGCATGTGTATAAGTGTATCCGTGCTGTAACGGAACATAGATTTTATTACATATACAGGTGGTCCCGACTTACAGAAGACCCCCAGTTGCAAACGGACCTCTTGATGTTGGTATATTACTGTACTTTAGCCTTAAGCTGTAACAGTTATCAAAGGTGTCTGCAAATAAGATGTATTGTTAATCCAGGTTTTTATGACAATCCAAAAGTTTTAAATTGTCACAGAGACCAAAAAATTTTTGGCTGGGGTTACAATTGTAAAATATATACGGTTCTGACTTACATACAAATTTAACTTGAGAACAAACCTACAGAACCTATCTTGTGCATATCTCTGGGGCTGTCTGTATAATATATTATACAGGCGGTCCCCTACTTAAGAACACTCGACTTACGTACGACCCCTAGTTACAAACAGACCACTGGATATTGGTAATTTATTGTTCTTTAGTCCTAGGCTACAATAATCAGCTGTAACAGTTATCACAGATGTCTGTAATGAAGCTTTATTGTTAATCCTGATTCTTATGACAACCCAACATTTTTAAAATCCAATTGTCACAGAGACCAAAAAAGTTCTGGCTGGGATCACAATGATAAAATATACAGTTCCAACTTACATACAAACTCAACTTAAGAACAAACCTACAGACCCTATCTTGTATGTAACCCAGGGACTACCTGTATTGTATTATACATAGTTTCAAGATGGAGTTAAATATTGTTTCATCTCTTTGGATAGTATTCTTACAACTATACATATATACAGTGCATGCTTTATTAGAACTAAGGGTGTCTCAAAATGTTTTTATAAATTAGAAAAGTTAAAAACCAAACTTGTTTTTTGTAATGGACAGTATGTGAATTTGCAGGTTCCTTTCTTAGCGTGACTTGGCTGTGTATACACATATGTACAAGTTCATAACATAATCACATCTTAGCGTCTCACATCAGTTACACCTGAAGGTTAAAAAAAAAATATGCAAAAAATTGAGTTAACCGTAAAATTCTTTTGAACTAGTTCTTTTCCTAGTCGTTCAGTTCTGGTATTTCATAACACTTGTGCATAGATAAAAACTTCTGACTCAACATAAGTTACTACGCCAACTGTGTTACACAAGACATAAATCTGGTAAAATAATGTCTGTGTAATCCTGGCTCCTCATGACTGGGTCTCCGATGACACGCATTGTAGGTTATTGACCTAAAGCTGGTCGTAGACATACAATGGGGATCTCACTGTTCACCTGATATTTTTGGATTCTACACTATTAGTTGTATGACACATACCGTTATAAGTACAGTCTATGGGGCACATTTACTTACCCGGTCCCTCGGAGTTCCTGAAAGTGCATTGTCCGTCCAGAATGCACTGTGCCACGGTTCACTTAGATCGTGCGCCCGATTTCCTGCATGTATCCCTGCTGAAGTCCAGCAGAGTTCACCATCTTCCTCCCGGTGTATGTAAGTGCTTGGCTTGCGACACAATTTTGAAGTAAAATTGTTAATTACCAGTTACCAGAGGTCCATTTGTAACTAGGGGTGGTCTGTAAGTCGGGTGTTCTTGAGTAGGGGACCGCCTGTACTTCATTATCCCTCACAACAATTGGACAGATTTTATTGTATGTCACCTGCCAAAAATGGTCTTTTACCTCCAAGACAAGGCCTCTTGCACACAACTTTGTGCCCCCCCCCCCCCCATCCCTGAACAGTTGTGTAAATGAGGCCTAAGGGGCACTTGTGCTATCAGTCGCTCACTCTCTCACCATTTCTCACATGGTGTCGCACACGATGGGCCAAGATAGTATAGGGGGAGGAGGTTTATGGCAAAACCTCTTGAAATTCCTGTCAGGATAAACCAATAAGTATATATATACAGTGTGTAATATATATTTACACAAGTGATGATGACCTGGTCCGAGTCCCGAAGCACGTCACCACTTCTTTTTAGATTTGTTTTATGATAATAAAAACTGAAAATTCTTTCACATTTTTTTGGCTACATACATAGTCATTTTGAAGACACCAGCCTGGTCGATGTTACCCTTGGTGGTCCCGTGAGCAGACTTTTATTGTGGCTGTGACTGAATCACAACCCAAAACAGTGAGCACACACCTAGAATATCAATACAACCATTTACCATAAACTACCCTCCCTCACCTACTACACTATATCTGTGCATGTTTGTCCTTTTCTCTTTGTTGGCTCTTTATATATTTAGAGAGAGAGAGGCAATAAAAATCTAAGCAGTAGGAACAGACTATGAACATATACAGTAACAGTAACTAGATGTTCATGTATTTAAAGGGAACCTGTCACCAGGACATTTTTTGCACACATTTTTAGCACTCCCCCAGTCCCCACAGAGCATAGTACATACACTGCCAAAGTGTATTTGTATAACAAATTGGTTTTACAGAAAAAAAGATATGTTATATTGTACATTTCATTAGCATCTGCTGTGTGACTAGGCAGTTGCCTAATGGGATGGGCTGGAAAGGAGCAGCCCCCCCCCCCCTTTGGGAAACATGTGACCCTTTCAAATATATGAATTACTCCCCACACTCGGGATTGGCTGTAGAGGAGCAGGGGGCGTCGCTAAGCCCATTGATGGGTGTTTTCATATATTTGAAAAGGTCACTTGGAGAAGCTGTTCCCCAAGTGTGGGGGAAAACTGCTCCTTTCCAGCTCCTCCCAACAGGCAACTGCCTAGTCACACAGCAGATGCTAATGAAAGGTACAATATAACATATCTTTTACAATAGAGTATCTATACAGTAACATATCAAAGTTACAGGTGGTCCCCTACTTAAGGACACCCGACTTACAGACAGACCACTGTGACCTCTGGTGAAGCTTTCTGAATCCTTTACTATAGTCCCAGATTGCAATAATCAGCTGTAAGGTGTCTGTAATGAAGCTTTATTGATAATGCTTGGTCCCATTACAGAAAAAAATGTATAATCTCCAATTGTCACTGGGGCCAAATTTTTTTTGGTCTACAATTTTGGCTACAATTTTTTTGTCTACAATTATAAAATATATAGTTTCGACTTACATACAAATTCAACATAAGAACAAACCTCTGGACCCTATCTTGTACGTATCCCGGGGACTGCCTGTATTAGAACAAAGCATAAAAAGGAAGTGGATGGGAGCTCGACCTGCACGAAATGATTGCAAAGATTTCACACCCCATCGATCAACTACTAATGAGCAATCCTATGGAGTGGAATATTAGTATAGGGGCCTGGAAGACCCCATCTAAATAAGAACTTTTCAAGTTTCCAAGCTGCTGGGAACCTTATGTTTAGTGGCTGTTGAGTGAGAGCATCACATTTTGCAAGTTTTGGAGTGCACAAATCTAATAATTGCTTCAACGTTATTAGGTTATCATCTTTCCTAGTTTCTTTAAAAATTTCTATTCCAGTGTAAAGACCCGTTAACATACCTTTAAAATTTGACATATATTCTAGGATATGTTAAACTGATGTATATGTCACATGGTGACCTCTGGCAGATTTCGTTCAGGATCACTACTGTTTTTCTATGTTGCAACATAATATACACCACTCTGTATACACTGGATATCATGGTTTAAAATATCCTACACTACTTTGCTCTTCCATGTATAATTTTTCATGGCATGACAATATTTACTAGTTTTTAGTGGGCCAAAATGATACCCCATTGGTCAACCGTTAGGCTAATGCAGCCCTAAGGGTATACGTAAAGGAATTATCCCACCCAAGATAAAGACTTCCTTAAAAACTGTGATACAAAGCATTGCCCTTATACCTAAATGGTTCCTTACCATGGCTGCAATGTTACAAAAATAATTTTGTGCACTTATTTGCAACACCCGCCCTCTTATGTTATTCCTGCATATTATAATTTACTTGCATTGCCCTGCCTCCTGGTTCCTGATTGACAGGTCTAAGTGATATGATATTCTTCTTTATGGAACATTAAGAGAGTGCTCTGTTACATCATCCAGGAGCCCAGAATGACATCATCTAAGGTCTTGTTACATCTGCAAACGTCTATCCCATGTATACTCTATATCTAATTGTATGAAATCACATGAGCCTCCATGGAGGATGCACAATAGTAGAAGTCTGTTGACTGCAGAGATTTTATGTGATCAGATACATACATGGGGTAGACATTGCAAATGTAACAGATGATGTCACCCTGGTCACATGACATGCTAAGAAGAGGCATGGGACATGGAGAGCAGTGGATGGGAGGGGCTATAACATAAAGTTGATTCATGGGGATGTAAGGGCAACAATTTTTAGCTAAAGAAGGCTGTCCTGTATTTAGCTGTATTTGTGAAAATGTGGTGACAGGTTCCTTATAAGCTCATATATAAACACTGTTGTCTGCACCAAACCTGTTGTGAACAGAGCTTACTAGGTGATTGCATTAAGGTGTTGTTGTCTAATATTTATACGCCAGTGTTAGGTGTTACTACCTATTTATGGCTACATGGCGGACTATCATAAATCATATTTCACAATCCTGTTCTGAACTGTAATTTTTATACATACATAACACAGTCTGGTTGTCAAACTAGTCTCATAATGTTTTCTCTACCATTGCCGCGCTGCTAAATAAATAGAAAATCTGTTGGTGACTAATTGTTAACAATTATTATTTACTTAGTAAACAGGATCCAGCAACGTACATCTTCTAGTTACTGGCACTGTTATTACCCCGCCAGCAGTGCGATATTATGTGCAAACATAGAGATGTCCCTGGTACAGTCATAAGGAAACAGCTTTCACCTCCCATGTATTTAGTGAAATATATATTTGCTGTTAATGATGTGAAGCCAAAGATTCACCCCTCCCCTCTCCATAGAAATGCACGGCATACGGACCGTACTCCTATCTTTTCCCCGTGTACGGAATGGTACGTGCCGCACGCGTGTGGCCATTGCCGTCTATGGGGAACGTATATACGGCCGCAAGCTTGCAAGTCCCCCATACGTTTGTCTGAATGCAGCCTAAGGCTAAGTTTACACCTGCATTTGTCAGGTTCTGTTCCCCTCTTTTGTTATGAAATATTGGGGGGAAAATGACCCTTCCCTAAAATGGAGAGTATAACAGAAGCACCCAACGCAAGTGTGAACTCAACTCATGTGATACAAGAAATATATATTTCATTCATATACATCCATAGTGCTGATTTTTTATGGGAGAGAACTGTGATTGACCTTAGATTGCAGATCACATTTGCCTAGAGACAAACTAAAAAATAAGAATGGATAGAAATGATTTTTTCAGTCTGTTTACTGCTGGGACCATCTATTTCTTAAAATCCAACTCATATGCCCAAAATCCTAGACAAAGTCCTGCAGTTGAACGCAAATTTCTAATTTCTCTTGAAGGAAATCTTGGACCCTCCCCTTTCTGCTCCCTGACCACTCCGCCAACCACTTCCCTCTGCCTGATATTATCTCACTACAGCAGAGGAAGTTTTAGCACACAGTGGAGGGGGAAGTACTCCTGCACAGTGTAACAGCCTATGAATCTGCAGCATTGAGGGGCTCTGCTAACACCCCACAAGGAGCCCTTCCGGCCCATTAGCATAATTGTTATTGTCGATTATGATTTTAGAAGGAAGCCATGGATAACAAATGTAGGCTTACCGCAGTCATGGTGCCTGGATCTAGGTTTTGAATTATGGAAAGCGATGGAGAGAGGTTTTTGTGAACATTTTATTCCTAGATTGCTACAGGATATAAAGATTCTATAAATCAAAAAAGCACTTAAAATGAGAGTTAACACAACTTATTCACCATGTGATCTCTAGGCCAAGTGTTCACGTTTTGTTTTCCCATTATCTCATTGTACTAGGTTTACCAAAATTGGGGGAAAAAATTATAAAATCGGCTAAAATGAAAAACGGTCACTTGATCAGGGGATATAAAAACAGGGCCAGAGCTAGGGCAGAGATCTCAACCATTGCCCTGGGTACAAGAAATCCAAGCTGCAGCTGTGATATAGGCAAAGCTGGATGACTACCCCCCCGGAGAGGTTGTCATGTCACCCATTTCTTCATTTAGAGAACAGATGTATTTCTTGGATCACATTTCGCACATAAATAGTTCTTGGTTCACATTTCACACTGCCTGCACGTGGGAAAAAAACCTGAGGCCAGTATTGTATAGCGACCACATCTATACACTGGTTTATGTAAGATTACAGAGCGCAAGCACAGATGTAGGTTTTATTTTTAGATGTCACTTTACCTCTGTGACCCCTTCCTATTGAGTCATTGAGGGTAAACTGTTACACTAAATAGCAGCTTACACTACACCACACACACACACACACATATAATAGCAGCTTACACTACACCACACACACACACACACACATATATAATAGCAGCTTACACTACACCACACACACACACATACATATACACTCATCGGCCACTTCATTACGTACACCATGCTAGTAACGGGTTGGACCCCCTTTTGCCTTCAGAACTGCCTCAATTCTTCGTGGCATAGATTCAACAAGGTGCTGGAAGCTCCTCAGAGATTTTGGTCCAAAT